>JAJEJH010000099.1:0-547218 GCA_026122585.1 Anacardium occidentale | reverse complement strand
GAGGGAAGAGCAGCTTCCAGGACCATCCAATCCAGCTTGAGCCTTCGTTTTTCTTATGGGAGAAAGCATGTCAAGAGGTAGGTGCTTCTTACCTCTTTCCCTTGCGTTTTGAGTATGTTTGATGCATGTTTTGGTTGAGATGAGTTCGATTCCAACATGCTTAAGATGCTTTGTTGCATATATGATGATTTAAGATGATTATGATGATGATTGATGCATATATTTATGCTTTGTATGAGAATATGTGTTTACACATGTTTATGCCATGGATTGGAAGTTGAATATGATATTTGAAGTTATGGAAAGGGCAAATATGTTTATATGAAGTGTTGTGAATGTGAAATATGTTTATTATGCCTTTGAATTGAGTTTTGGCTGGGAATTGAGTTGATTCCAAGGGGTTACGCAAGTGCAAAGCAGGACGCACGCCCGTGCACTCGTAGCGCACGCCCGTGCATACTGCATAATCTGCATGGTCATGACCGTGTTCACGTAGCCGTGCGTGCCCTAAATTGCAGGGTCACGACCGTGCATAGTTCATGCACGCCCGTGCACCAAGAGAAAATGAGAAATTACATGAAAATTCTAGAGCTTTGCACGACCACACGCACGATAGGGTCACGGTCCCGTGCAAGTTCATGCACGCCCGTGCACGTGACACGCACGCCCGTGCGTCAGGCAGAAATCAGAAAAATAAGCTTAAATTGAGAAATATGTACAGTAAACCCTATCCAAGTGATAGAAAACAGTAAAATGAGCTCAAATAAGAACACATGATGCATCATACATACAGCATAACATGACATGCCATACAGTGTTTTCAGAAATGGATCCAAGGATCCGAATTCATATTTTTAGATGAAAAACATAGATTCCAGAAATGAATACGAGGGGGCACTTGTGAGTTTCAGCACTCATTGCACCAGGAGCTATATGCTCATTACTAGCCCTATGTATTGGCATGTGTCGGGTTGCTCAGCTAGCAGAATTAGGTTTCCTGATCCGAGGATCAGATGCAGTATAGCGCGATGCGCTCAGATCAGTTCAGTTCAGTTTCCAGACCCAGGCTTGAGGCATCACGTGGCCCATACAGTTTATGGTGTGTGTTTGCATAGGAAACTCACATGGCTAGGGTGCCAAATCCTTGTATTCATCAGTTTACGTAGCACAGTTTTCAACATATCAGGTACCCCAGGGTACACAGTTTTCAGCATAGCTTTCAGATAAAGCTTTTATAAGATTTTCAGATATGGGATCCCAGGATCCAACAACAATTTCATGAATAGTTTTCAAAAAACTATTTTCAGTATACAAGCCCAGACCTAGTTATGTTTTCAGCATAATGCATAACATGTCATTATTATATGACATATCAGCATATCATTCAGAGAATAAGAAGACAGTAAGAAATAGTAAATGAACAAAATATAAACGTGTAAAAGACACGAACAGTAGAACATCAGAACATGAAAAGTCACGTAATGACATGTGAATTTCAGAAAGCTAGTAACAGTAACATAACCGTAAAGATAATGATTACCAGTAAGAGAGATTAGTGAGTCAGTTCGACCGGTCGGATTACTCTTCACTCTAGGTTGTTTACGTATACTCATATACGTATTTTACGATCTGGTATGAGGTAGTATCCGATCAGTGAAGATGGGAATGTCAGACTAGTATGTTCTGTAGGAGATGATGTGGCAATCCTTCGAGAAGGATTGATTTAGGGTCAGAGATAGGAAGTGCTTACTGAGTGAATGTATCAGTTTGTATTTACAGGTAAGTGTTGGGGGCTGGGAGGAGGAGTTGGGGGCTGTCTGGGATCAGTTTGTATTTATTTTTTAGCATACTTCAGTTTGCATGCTTGTACAGTTTTCTTTGCATGTAACTACACATGTTTTTATTACACACGTTCCGCGAATATTTTAATATAAATTCAGTTTTATTTGGGCATATATATGTGTATGTATACATTTACCACAGGATTTTCCGCTGTAGTGTTTCAGATCAGTTTAGGCATTTCGGTTGGGTATTATTGACCTTATTTTATTTATTTATTTATTATTATATTATTTAAAGCAGTGAACAGTAATACCTATCTGAGGTGTCCTACAGCCAAACTGATGAACACAGAGATTTGACACATTGATCGTGTAAGCTCAAACCTATGATAAAACTACTCGTGCATGACCATGTCCTTTCTAGCGAATCATGGTTTCCCTATCTAGCGGGCTTGCAAACTCATAGGTACCCCCTCGTATCCACTCCTAATTGATGTCCAAAACATCGTATATATATACTTTTAAAATATACTCTTGGATCCTTAGATCTCTTTTCTGAAAATATCTCATGTGACATGTCGTGCTCAATGCTTATCAATCATGCATGATATGTTGTTATATTGTGTTATTCTTAAGTTTTTCATGCTTAGAATTTGCTTAGGATTGCTTAGGGTAGCTTATATTTGCTTAATACATGCTTTACAATCTTTTTTTCTGTTTTTCTCAAGACACATGGGTGTGTTATGCTTGGCACACGGGCATGTGTGAAGGCACACGGGACCGTGCTTAAACCGTGCCTTTAGTCGTGCTAGCTTTTGGAAAAACAAATCATGAAACAAATGGCTGGCCACACGGGCGTGTATCGCACTGCATGAACGTGTAGTTACCTCAACACCATCCCGTGTCTTGCCTATACGGGCGTGTAGAATTGGGATTAGACATACGGACGTGTGTACTCAGGTACACAGGCATGTGTCTGAATTTTAATACGCACATGGGTGCTATGCAATACCATGTCTCATGCAGAATTAAGGTCACACAGACGTGTACCCTCGGGTGCACGGGCGTGTGCTCAACCAAGATTCTGAAGATATGTTTGAAAACCAAGAAAATCCCACTCAAACTCCATCAAATCTCAACCATTTCTCAATTAAACTTGCATACACCAAATATACATGCCAATAAACATTCTCATCTCATTCATACATCATAAAGCATGCTAAAACTCCTGCATTTCTCATAAATTCATACCCAAGCACATAAACTTCATACATTTCATAATAATCTCATACATCATCATTCCATGCATCACATTATCATCAAATCATGTTGAAAAACATACTCATCACACAACAATCATCCATGAAGCTTAAAAATCAGAAAAGGATGTTGGAAACCTAAGTGAAAAAGGTAAAGGAATACTTACCTCTAGCCATGACGTCTAGATCTCTCTCTCTAGCTGCTCCTGAATCTCTAACCGGAACAATGACTGCTGGTTGGACAGATTCTGGCCTAGGGTTTGCTGGAAATGAAGGAGAGAAGAAACTGAAGGAAAAATTGAGAGAAAATGTGGGAAAACTCAACTTGTAATGCGTATCTCACCTGGCACACGGGTGTGTGCCCCTCAAAAACTGAAATCTCTCTCTCCTCGTGACATACATGAAATATTCTTCCTAGAATATCTATATATAAGCCACGAAAGGCTTCTAAAGGACTCTTCTATCCTCAAACCCTCTCGAAACTATTTCTTATCTGGAAATCTCTCTATTACTCTTAGTCTCAGAGCCTAAAAGACAATTCGACCCCTGGGCTATTACGGGTTTTTTTGTGATTAAAATAAGTTTGGGATTTTAAAAATTTTAAAGTTTTAGAATACCCTTAATAGTTTTGAAAGTAACAATTACACTTTAAAACAAAATAAATTAAACTAACTTAAACATCATATAATCAATATATTTAGATATAAATTATAAATTTAAAAAATTATGAGGGCATAAATGAAATTATAAGAGGTTTCGAATTTAAAAAGGTTTGGGATACTTTTTAAAATTTTAAAATTTCAGTATACCCCAAAATTTAAAGAAATTATAATTATAGGTCAAACTAATACATATTAAGGGTACAAAGATCATAAAATCATATGTTAGAGGTAAATAAAATTTAAAAAATTTTAAGAGTGTCAATTAAAATTTAGAATGATTTTTTGAATTTAAAAAAATATAAGATATTTTAAAAAATTTTAAATTTAAATATGCCCATAATAATTTTAAATATAATAATTATTTATACATACTAAATTTATTAAACATATTATTAATTTATATCCAATGATCCTTTAAATAATTTAGTAGTAATTTTTTATTTTTAGTAATAAAGATTTGTCAAAATTGAACACACCTTTAGTAGTTACTGTAATAAGCTTCCTTAAGATGACAAATACAAATAATTAGGTATAGATGGATTCGAATGGAGTCAAACATAAGTAGAAGATGGTTTGAGTTCAATTTAAATCCAACAAAATTTAGCTCAAATTTACAACGAGTCTTTGAAAAAGAAAAAAAAGAATCATTGGAGATGAAAAAGAAAAATTCTCGAAAAAAAAAGTTATTATAAAAGATGAATCTTTATTGGCAACTTGCTCTTAAACTTAAGTTAATACTACCGTAACTTAAATTTAACCTATTTAAATCAAACATTGAACCAAACTGAAGTCAGTTAAAGTCATATTTAGAAAAGTGTAATAGAGCTATATTCGAATCGAATTTATTTGAGTTTTAGCTAACAATTTCAATATTATTATGCATGAGTTTAAGGGGGGCTGATTATTAAAAAATTTGATTTGAATTATTTGAAAATGACATCACTTTGAATAATTTGAATAGGTCCTATTTTAAAAAATTCATTAAGAAGTTCACATCAAAAACTTGATTTAGCTCGTTAAGTCTCAAGCTCACATCCAATAAATTCATCAATCTCGATTTCGATTTTTATTAACCAAACTGAGATCAAGCTTATCTGAGCTCGAGTACTATTCGGCTTTATTCCCCAAATCTAGGAGGGAAATAATGAATAAAGGAATATTTGATAATTTAGAAACTATGTGGGCTTCATGAAAACCTATCAAAGATTAGGGGAGGTTTTTGTTCTTTCGCTTCCTCCAGTCTTCTTCTTCCTCTTCTGGTCAGGGATTCAAATCGAACCAGTAAAACATAAATCAAAACGAAGCACTGAGGTCTCGAACTTCTAAGCACACCTCAACTCTTGATCTCAGCCGTCCATTTAGCCTCAATCTCAGATCTAGGGTTTCGCTTTCGTCATCACCTGAATTCCGCCCAATTCTTTCATGCTTTGTATATACATTGAGTAGCTCCATGGATCCACAGCCTTCCCTCTCAGGAAGGTCATCGTCTCAGATTGAATCCGCCACTTATTCTAGAACGTCATCTTCCTCGTCGCAATTCAACAAATCCATCTCCGATGCTACAATTCAAAATCTCTCCTCCATTCTTAACAACCCCAACGTCGGGTCGGATCCTTCCTGGGTCGGTTGGTGGTCCTCTTCTGCGTTCATTTCTCCTCCCGAATTCGCGCCGTTAGCTCCTAACACCAAAATCTCCTCTGACCTGACGCGATCGGATTTCCAGCCCTATCTGTCGACAGTCTCTGAGTCGTATCACCGATTCGAAGACATTCGTAATCACGCAAGCAAAGAGAGCATCGATTTGGAGAGCAGTGGCGGTCAAGGCGAGGCGTTGGTGGCGTGTTTACGAGAAGTACCGGCGCTGTATTTTAAGGAGGATTTCGCATTGTCTGAAGGCCCGACTTTTCGGGCGGCGTGTCCCTTTTCGAATGTGTCGGAGAACATTGTGCTGCAAGAAAAGCTTTCGCAGTATTTGGATATTGTGGAGTTGCATTTGGTGAAGGAGATTTCATTGCGTTCGAATTCTTTCTTCGAGGCGCAGGGGCAGTTACAGGATTTGAATGCGAAGATTGTGGAGGGGTGTAGTAGAATTCGAGAGTTGAAGGAGACTATTCGGCTTTTGGATGCCGATTTGGTGGAGTCGGCCAGGCAGATTCAGAAGTTGAATGGTACGAGGAGTAATTTTTTGGCTTTGCAGCAGAAATTGAGACTTATCTTGGATGTTAACCAGGCTTTATCTGCACTTAAACTGGTACATCATTAAATAATTTTCTTGTAATTCTGTTTACTGTTTGGCTTGTTAGTTGTTTTTGTTATTGTGCTCATTATATTGAATTATTGTTTTATTTCTTATAAATACAGATGGTAAATTGGCAATAATATCTGAAATGTAATTATGGATAGTGGGTCTTTTAGATGGTTTGATATGGATAAATTAATCATCTAGTGATTTAAAATCCCCCTGTTGTAGAATGAACACGCCTTCATGGATAATTAGATACGATTCTTAAAATGTTATTTTCTTTTAATTACGTTAGCTGTTTGTTCTGTTAGTTATTTTGTAATTATTCTTTATTAATGTCCAGATTTGTTTTTGGTTTTTATATGTTTATTTTGTTGTCTGCATGTTTTATTTCTTATAATCATATATAGTAACGTAATCTGAAACAAACTGTGGATTCTTGGCATTGTAGATCATTGCATATATTTAAATTAATAATTGTCCACTGATTTACTGTTGTGATATTGTAGAATGACTATAGCTGGATAGATAATTAGATGCACTGGCTTCCTTTTAGAATTTAAGATATTATTGTATAAGCAGCAGCACTGTTGTATCTTTGGAAAATGTTTGTCTTAAGGCTGTTGGAAATTGCTGATTCTTGGCTATCTACTTTTTTTTGGTTTTTGAATCTCTACACCCAATATGGAGTAGAATGATTTATTAACTGATATAAAGTTATATTCTATAAGACTCAAAGAACTATATTTTATCCATAAATTGTTGTGGTTAGTCCATTTTAATTTGACATGTGCTGGACTCTGGTAGAAATTTTAGGGTCTAAATATTTAATGTTGCTTTTTGTTGATCTTGGAGAATAAATTGCTTTTATGTTTCTGTCACACAGCTTGTTTCATCCGCAGATTGTGCCGGAGCTCTAGATGTCATAGATGACCTGCAGAATTTGCTGGTATGTTATCTTCAACTCACGAAATCATGCTTAAATTTTGTTTTACTTTACTGTTCCAAGGTTTTTGCATTGTTTGACTTCAGAGAATTTCTATTTTTTCCATTATTTTATCAAGGTGTCCTCTGTATTTCTGTTATCCTTATTTATTGAAATTTGCATGGGATATGTAGTATCAGGTGTATGATTTAAAATTGTAAGCCATTTTTTTTTTTCGTTTCGAGTAAGCCATTTTTGTCTTTCACTGATTAAAGAATTCTTAAATTTTATCTCGTTCCAGGTTTTAATTTCCACTTATCTTATTGCTTCTGTCTTTGATAGGATGGGGATGAGCTTACTGGTTTGCATTGCTTTCGTCATCTTCGGGATCATGTAGCAAATTCAACAGATTCAATTATCAGGTATATATTTAAATTTTCTTGGTGATAGTAATCTGTGACAGTATCTCTATGTATTCTGATTTGTGTCACACTTTTCTTGCCCTACACTGCCCTCCCTGGATTTCGGCAAAATAGAAGATTGGTGAATTTTTTTAGAAACTTGCATGCAGTTGTGAGCTGGTTTGTGATGATGAATATTATTTTAAAGGTTATATAAGTCTTGTAGTGTTGATACCTTGGTTAATATTGATTTTATTACAAGTTTTTAGCCAACAAAATTGACATGCACCGAATCAATGTTAGGATAAGTTGCTTCTGAGTTGGGAACATAAGAAACTTAGAAGTAACTCCAATGGGTGTTTTTGGGTTGTCACAGAGCTCTACCACACCCCAATTCATTTCTATCCATTCGGAAGGGAAGCATCGCAATCATCATATGTTAAGTGTGTCCTTGTGTGATTTTATTGATGAAACTTACGTTTAAATACCAACTAATGTTTGGCAATGGGAATGTGATGTTGAGTACTTTTCTATTCCACTGGCAATAGTGTAAATGATGGTTTTGTGGTAATTTTGATTCAAATTGGTAATGAGATTTGAGTTGTGGCTTCCTATGTCCATGCTATATGTTTTTCCTTATTTTGAACGAAAATGTAAGTTCTTTAACTTATTAAAATTATTTTTGTAGCATTCTTTCAGCAGATTTTATGCATGCTGCAATAGATGATGCTGGGGACATTGATGTAGCTATTTTATCCAAAGCAAAAG
Organism: Anacardium occidentale; assembly: GCA_026122585.1. Lineage (NCBI taxonomy): Eukaryota > Viridiplantae > Streptophyta > Magnoliopsida > Sapindales > Anacardiaceae > Anacardium > Anacardium occidentale. Next base: position 539,180 of record JAJEJH010000099.1, on the reverse strand, counting down.
CTAGAGCATCCATTTCCTCAAATGGGAAGGATGATGAAGTAAGCTTATTTGTGACATTCTTACATAGAAACCGAACTCTCAGGTTTTTACTTTTGTATAGTTTGTGATATATGTCTGCAGAAGCAATTTTTGAATCATTACTGCTATGGAGTGTTGTTCTGCTTTAAATTGAGGCTTTATAGATAAGGCGGAACTGTCTTCATAATTACATGACATTCTGGCTTAGTAGCTACAACAATTTCCCTATTACTGTAAATAAGTGATTCTTAGAAGATAATGTTGCACTTTTGTTGGTTGTGCATAAGAATTAGATTTTAGTGTGGTGGTTGTGGGAGTTTCTGCATAGACATTGGTTTTTTAGCACCTCTCAAGTTTCAAGCATCATATTAGAGCAAGCTTTTTAATGTCCCAAGCAGGCACATGAACTTGCTAAAACTGGTCTTGCATAATACTTTAGAATTAATTTAATGTCTTGCTTTTGCCTTGTAATCTTTAAGGTTTTAGGAGAGACTATAACAGCTCGAGTAGATAAAGGAATGCCAGGAAAAAGGATAAGATGGATGACAAGGGAGATGACAGAGAGAAAGGACAAAGAGTATTTTGCACCTGATATAGATGTATCACTCATCCAACTGGAATCAGAGGTTACATAACCTTGGAAAAGGGTCAGTTAGACCTAAAAGACCAAAGTTTTCTAAAATTGTGGAGAGACTTACCTTTAAGCCAATTAGGAAAGGCTAATTAGAGGAGTCTTAGTATATTTAAGATGATAACGTTATGCTTATCAATGGCCATTCGGGAGGTCTCTTTATAATTGAAAAACCTTTGGGCCTAATTGTACTTCCTACAAACATCAGTGGATTTGTTGTAAATATTTGTTTCTTTGTTAGTGAAAGCAAGCATCCAGGCAACACACCCGATATGTCTAACACATCCAGCAGGAAACAGAAGTTTCATATCATGTCTTCACGTGATTGCAAATATGAAAATACACAATTATATCTTAGAAGTAAGCGTGTTTGGTTTACGAGCAATCTTTGGGGCTCAGCTTCAGTTGGCTATTTGATGATACGAAGAAATTTTGCTTCATAAACCTAGATGTGGCTTTGTAGGCCAATGATGTGTCTTTATTAAAACTGAAATGTTGTGTGCTGTAATCATTTTTGTTACATATGAAAGTATGAAGTTCTGCGTCAGTATTTTATTTTTGCTTTATTGTTATCCAGTATCTCATAGTAAGCTTTCACATCTTCTCACTTGATGCCAGAAGTACGTTTTTAGTTTTCTAGTTGTGCATCTGACTTTGGCATGCAATAATAGCCCTTTATGGTGCCATATGTTTCTATTTATATGATTATTTATATCTGATTTTTTGAACTTTCATGTTGTGGGCTATTCTGGCATCATATAAATCGTTGTTTGTGGACTCTTGTGTATTTGATGTGGGCTAAGGGGCTTTATGTTGGTGATAGTGTAATGTACTAGCCATTTTCTGGGTCATTTGACAAAAAGAAGTTAGGATTTTTGATGAGATCATAGAATATGAGTTAGGTATATTGTGAAATAAAGTTGCTGTCTAGTCTTTTTAGGAGTTTGATTCTTTGGGGGTTATTTTTTATTTAATTTTTAAAAAATTTGGGATGTATTCTTATTCATGTTTGGAATCCTCTCAATATCAGGTCTTATGTTTGTCGGATTATCTTTCATTTCCTTGTTTCAGTTGTGGTAGTCTTTTAGTTCACCTTTGTATCGTTCCTTTAGCTCTTTTTAATTAATGAACTTCTATGTGTTTCTTATGAAAGAAAAATGGCTGTGTTGTTTTTTATTAACTCTGTTAGAAGTAGACTTCAAGATTGAGTTTGATGATGGAATTTATTGACTGTTACTTGGATTGATTTTCTTAGCAGGTTTCGTTGGATGAGGAAGAAACGTCTAATTTTCGAGATAGGCTTCTCCCTCTTGTCATTGGGTTGCTCAGAACAGTGAGTTATTTTTTATGGTTACTCTGTTATTCCTTTTCATTGTTTTTATCGTAAATATTTATTTGTTTACATGGATTCGTTAATCATTTAATGCTCCCATTTGCTGCTTTAAAATAGTGGTGTTAGTGCCTGGGTTCAATGCAATTGATATTTTGACAGAGAATGTTCCTTTTAGGCTAAGTTGCCCTCTGTTTTGAGGATGTATCGTGACACGTTAACTGTGGATATGAAAACTGCTATTAAGACTGCTGTGGCAGAGCTACTTCCTGTTCTTGTTGCTCAACCTCTGGATTCAAATTTCTCTTCTGGAGATCATACATTGGATACTGATGGTGAGAATTAATCATAATATATATTTATTATGTCTAATATTACGTCCTTTCAGACTCAACCTTGTGAGTGTCTGATCTCTTCCTTTCCTTTTTCCCATTTCTCAAAACTGATTTGATGACTTAGGTGGTGGCTTATCACTTGCTAGCAAGTTGAGGAGTCTGACATCAGGAAGCTTTGTTCAACTTTTGGGTGCTATCTTCCTGATTGTTCGGGTAATGTATACTTTACTTTGTGGCTATTCTTGCAATAAAAAATACTATCTATATAAGGTGTTAGTTGTTGAAGTTTAAAGACGTCATAATTGCTTCTATCTTTTTTGAATTGAATTACTTTTTTCTTTCTTTCTTTTTTAGCTAGGAATAAAGATATTTTATTGAATAAAGCCTATACAAGAATGGACAGGCTGTTGACACAAAATTGTGTAATCCTAAGACTATACTAATCCAAAATTGTAACCTTGTTGTGATTTGATAAATTTGCTAGCTGAACAATGGGTATGGGCATAGTCACTTTGTTGGATGTTCTTTTTGAATATCAAGTTTACATAACGTGCTAAGATTACCCAAGGTAGGTAGGATAGTTACTTGTGAGAGATGGTAACATGTCGAACTTCCTGAGTTAAAGTCTAATGTGGGATTGAAGTTGGGCTTCTCTGATATGGCTAGTGCTTTAACTTCCTTTTGAAGCTTCTGTGGTGATATCTAAACTGTTGACATTGCCAGACTGATGGGCTCCAGAAGCTCCCATTCCTGGACAGAAACTGCATCCCTCTCTATCCCAACAATTGTGATTCCTCTTTTTTTTTTTCCCTTTTTTCATATATATTTTTATTTATTCTTGGTGTGAGGAGAGGCGTTGGTTTTGTGTTGGCATGTGAGTTTCAATCCGTACAGAGGTGCATTAGGGATAAATCATCCTGAATGCATTAAATTTGAAAGGAAATATCCAGAATTTATCAGCTTCTTTATGTTAAGCAACAGTCTGATTGCTACTAGTTTAAGCTTTAAAACATCAATTATGAACGGATAGTCATAGACACGATCTTTCTTTTGTAATTTGAACTTTCAAACTTTCTTTTTTTAGTTTAATAATTATTTAAAATAGATGTAATATGAATTATTTTCTTTTAGTGAATGCAGGCACATTTGATGCGGGCTGCTGAAGTGAAAAAGGCAATTGAGTGGATTATGTGCAACATTGATGATCATTATGCTGCTGATTCAGTTGCTGCTGCAATTGCAGTCGGTGCTGCAGCTGCAGAAACATTTCAAGATACCCCTGTTCAAGGTGGCTCACTTTCATATTCACCTCGAAAAAATGCTGCAAAGATTCCTTTAATTCAGGGGAAAGTGAATGATACATCCAGCCCCACAAATATGTCCAGAAATTTCAGGTTAATAATGTTGTCCAATTGTTTAGTTTCACAATGTTATTCTCAAGATTAAAGCTCATATGTAGATCTATTTTTCATTTGTATATGATGATAATCTTTCGTTAATTTTAGATAAATCTTTTGTTAATTTTAGATATATGCATATTGTTTGTATTTGATGAGGTTTAAAGTATGAGGCTCCATGATTTCTTTTTCTACAATCAGTCTATTATGTTAGAAAGAGTGCAAATTCCTTGTTAATGGTTTGTGGTAATTTTGAGATGTAAAATTTTCGTCTTGTAAATTTATTATATTTGCCAGTAAAGAAAGGGAAAATTTAGAGATTATACTAAGTGGCCCCTTCCTTTCTAGTGAGCATATGGAAAAATATTATTTGTTAAAATCTGGATATGTTCCTGTGGCAGTTGTTAGTTGTTACCTATAGTTTGAACGAGGAGGGTCTGATTCTTTCCTTACAGCTTTACCTGTATAGTAAATGATGCTCTGATTCTTTCCTTCTTTCTTGCTGCATTATTAGATTCTAGGTGAACTGTGGGAATCTGCTGATTGGAACCCCATTAAACATTGAGATTGTCTCCTTGTAGTTCTGAGAGTGCATATTAATTGTTTCTGGTTATCCCATTCTTTTTTGACCAACATATTCAGTAGCTGTTACTTGTCTGTGGCATATTAGCTGCTTTGTGCTGTAAAAGGTGCCATTTTGGCCCTGTCTAATTATAAGTGTGCTTCTCTTATGCTGTAGCCTTGTGTCTTCCAAACCTGTTTGAGATACACATTGCACAGGACTTTTCAGTTGATCTGTCTTCATTGTTATTTACTTCTTCCAACCTTCATAGAATCTATGTTTAACTTGATTGCTGTTTACAAGTTGTTTCTAGTTCCTAAGGTCTAGTTTGATTCTAACTGATATTACTATCAAAATTGTGGATTTTACATCCTGTCTTTGACAGAGCTGATGTATTGAGAGAAAACACAGAAGCCGTCTTTGCTGCATGTGATGCTGCTCATGGGAGATGGGCAAAACTCCTTGGGGTTCGTGTACTTCTGCATCCTAGGTTGAAATTGCAGGAATTCTTGAGTATATACAGCCTCACCCAAGAGTTTATAACTGCTACAGAGAAGGTATCATTTTTTAATCTTCTGTATTTAAATTGAAGGATGCAAGTTATTTGTTTATGGTTGTGATTCTATTCTGTTCTAACATAACAGATTGGTGGAAGGTTGGGATATAGCATTCGAGGAACATTGCAGTCACAAGCCAAAGCTTTTGTTGACTTCCAGCATGAGTCTCGAGTTAGTTTAGATTCCTGATTAAATAGATTTAGTTCTTATAGACTTCATCTTATAGAACCTATGTTTGTAAGTAATTTTTTATTGGTCCTTGTAGATGACAAAAATCAGGGCAGTACTTGACCAAGAAACATGGGCAGAAGTCGATGTTCCTGAAGAATTTCAGGCTATTGTAACTTCATTATTTTGCTCTGAAGAACTGGTTTCTGATAGTATGGATGATGTCCACGGTAATATAACAACAAACTACAGTGAAGTAGCCACGAGCAATGACAATGGAGCGCAAAATCAGCATATTGAACGGATGGATTCAAGTGAAATAGCTCATCAAAATAACGCCCATTTCCAATCTAAATCTTCAGCTGAGGCAGTTGAAAGAAATAAAGCAGATTCCAGGTCGCTCCCTGTTCAGAGTAACAATAGTAACATGAAGGAGCATGGAAAATCTGCATCTCAAACCCTTATCTATGGAGGTGTTGGTTATCACATGGTAAACTGGTTAGTTATCTTGTTTGAATCTTTTCTTTTGCTGTGTTTTTTCATTGTTCTTTCCTTTGGAAAGTTGTACTTGTGCTTCAGAATAAACACTTTTCTGTTTGGATCTGCTCTGCTCTTCTGAGAAATGTTCTTTTTCTTTTTTTTGTGATACTTGTTTTTCTTTTATCCTTTCGTTGACTGATTCTTAAACTTGAGATGCTAACCTTCTACATTTAGTTTCCTTTCTGATATAATTTTTATCTCTATAAGCTATTAGAAACTTCTATGATGAATGGGCATTGATGCAAGTTTTTTATTATTCTTTCTTCCAGCGGCTTAATATTGGTGAAAATGTTGTCAGAGTACATTGACATGAATAACTATTTGCCTGCACTCTCTTCAGAAGTTGTTCATCGTGTTGTGGAGATTTTAAAATTTTTCAATACCAGAACTTGTCAGCTTGTTCTCGGTGCTGGTGCTATGCAGGTAAAATTTTGTCTGTAAGTTATTATTGTTTCTTTGAATGTCCAAATAATTCAGAAAGTTCTGGAATGTTTAACTGATTTTTGTTGGGTCTGAACTATTTATGAATCTATCTAGAGTTGTTTATGGAGTTTTCTTTTGGATATCTTGTGTAGCTGGAAGTCTTTGAATTGATTTTTCAAGATTGTTCAATTCTTTTTTCTCTCCTTGTCTTTTTATTTTGTTAATTTATTTTGTACGACATATAAATTAATGTTTATAGGTGGTAAACATTTTGGTAATTTTTTTCCCTACTAATTTGTGATATATATGAACTAAAATCATATATAGATTATTCATCTCAATAGTTTTAATTGGTTTATATGCAATTGCAGGTGTCTGGTTTGAAGTCTATTACCTCTAAACATCTGGCCCTAGCAAGTCAAGTTATCAGTTTTACATACGCAATTATTCCTGGTAGGTGGTGACAATTTAATATTCTGTCACTTCTCCAAATTGTAAGGGTTCTCTTCAATATTAGTGTGGATGCATTTGCACACTGTTAATGAAGCAGTTTGAGTGTGAGGTTAATGTGATTTTGCTTTGTTTTTCTTTGATTCTTCTTCTTCATCTTGTACCTTATTTATTTATTTTTGTGGGGTATCTTGGTAAACAAAGTAGTTGGAGGCTCCTCTGCTCAATAGAGGTGTCTGTTGGACTTTCTGAATGAACTCGATTATATGTAGCTTTTAGGCACAATCTGGAAAAAAAAAAACGTGAATCAGTACAGATAAAAGCGTAAACTTGCATCATTTTTATGGACTTTGTTTAGCGTTAACATGGAAATTATGTGAATTTGCCCAAAATTCTATTGTTCTTTTCTAGTTAATGGTACAACATATGCTTTTGGAAGATTTGCTTGCTTTGTTTGCATGCTATATTGTTTTCAGCATTTTGTTTCGTAACCGTGTATAATGCTTCAATCTATCCTTCTTTGCATGCATCTGATGTTTTCTTTGTGCAACGTTAGAATATATGTGCATAAGTTCCTCTTTATGACATTTGGGTTTGTATTGGACTAAGCTATCAGGCGAATTCTCTTCCTAAAAGTACCTGAGACACGGAAGGCATTGCTTTTATTGGAGATTGACAGAGTAGCTCAGGTATAATTGTGTCACTTAATCGCTTACTTTGTGGTTCTCTGATTATTTACCACATTACCTTCCCCAATACTTGGACACCTATGTCCCAACTAACTTATTAACATCAATTGAGGTTAATGTTTTCAGTTGATACTAATTGGTTGTGAATTTAGGGTAACGTTCTCTGCTTATTGTAATGCTCAATGTTTTTGTCGTCAGTTCTGAAATGACAATATATATGATCTAGCAAAATGTATATGTTTTTTCTTCTATATATTTTTTTTCTATTTTCAATTTACCAAGGGTAACATCTGCTGCTCATGTTTAGTGAGGAAGGTTGATGTTGTGTTTCCAGATGGAGCTCTTATCATCATCTTCTACTACCAATTTGTTTGTTTTTATTTTGTAGATGCAGACTCTTTTCAGGGGAGCTGCAATGTTTTTCTAGGATATGCATGAGCTTTTCATTCGATCTTATGTAATAATGAACGGGAAAACATACCAGTGTAACGTCAGTCTACATACCATGAACTTAATCTTCTGTTTTGGGTCACTAATTAGGATTACAAGGTTCACCGGGATGAAATACATACAAAGCTGGTTCAAATTATGAGAGAAAGGCTTTTAGTACACCTGCGTGGGTTGCCTCAGATTGTTGAGAGCTGGAACAGACCTGAGGATTCTGACGTACAACCAAGTCAATTTGCTAGATCACTCACAAAGGTAAGAATTATGATTAAATTTTTTACAACATTGTATTTATTATCAGTGTCATCAGACGTGCTGGATAACAACTACTATTTTCCCTGAATCAATTGGATATGACAGGAAGTGGGCTTCCTCCAACGTGTCTTATCTCGAACTTTACATGAGGTTGATGTTCAAGCAATATTCAGGTGAGTTATCTTGACTGATAAATAAAAAAGAAATGTCAGAATTCTACAGGATGCCAGTGCCATATATATGATTAATTCTACTGGATGAGAGCCCTTGATCTTTTTCCCCTCCTTTTCGTATTTTGTGATTGTTTCTTCTTCATAGATAATCAATTTAGGACAAATAATTGCTGACGATTATTATCCAAAAGCATGCAGACAATATATTGACTTACAGGGAATACTTTTCTGTAGGCAAGTAGTTGAAATCTTTCATTCACAAATTTCAGAAACATTTTTGCGCTTAGAGATCAACACTCCACAGGCAAAGGAAAGGTAACATATCCACTGTTTTCCACCAGAAATATTCTGTTCCTTAATTGGGAATTAGTTAGCAGTTTTTATTTTATTTTATTCATCTTTTATTATTCATGTATCAGGCTGCATCGGGATATCAGACATATTCTAGGATGCATTCGATCATTGCCTTCTGATATGTCAAGTGATTCTGGTGTCCCTAATTGGGGAAAACTTGATGAATTCTTGGCACAAAGATTTGGAGTGGATTCTAGCTGACAAATTTTATTGTAGAGTAGAAAAGTGATTGCTTCTTTGATGAAGGCTAACCAGATTTTGGAGGGAACAAAAGGAGATGTCAGAGTCAATTCTCTGCCTGTGCGCTTGCCGTATGGAGTTAATTTGAGGTACATTTATTCTTTGATTGTTAAAGTATGTATTTGTTGCATGTAAGGGTGCAAATGAGCTTGCTCGGCTTGAGCTCAGCTTGAATTTATATATGTGAAGCTTGAACTTGCCGAGTCAGTGGAATGTCAGCTTGAGCTTGGCTGAAAAAATTACAATTTTTAATTCCTGAATTTTTAAAAAGTCACTGTTAAATCTAAATAACTTATATATTTATTAATTATCTTATATATTCAAAGCGAAGAAAATTTTTTTTGCAACATTCGAAACTTTTAAGGGTTTATTGATTTTTTTTTGAGCTAAGCCACGAGTTTGTGAGCTAGCCAAGGCAGCCAACATCGAACTCGAGCTGAACCATGAATCACTCAAACTTGAGCTTAACTTGAGAAAGCTAAGCTGCAGGCTGTGAGCGAGCAGCTGTGCTGTTTGCAGCCTTTATTGCATTGCATTTTATACCTAGAAAGATTCACAACAGAACACAAAATGTGTGTATATGAATAATCGGAAGTTATTTCAGTGCTTTCATATTCCTGAACTAAGTGATCTGATTTCTAAACTAAGGCTGGATTCGAATTGAGTTCAAATTTAACTCAAATGAGTTTGTTTCGAGCTCGAGTTCATCACGAGTTCAAACTCGAGTTTGGTTTGTGAAACTTGTGTATCGATAAAAATATTTCAAATTGATGAAAATAATGTCGTTTTAACTAATATATATTAAAACGATGTTGTTTTAGGCATTTAGTCTCTTGATAGGTCGAGTCAAGCCAAGCTTGAGCTTGGAGGAGTTGAACTCAACTCGGTTCGAACCCAGCCTTATTCCAAACTATGAAACATCAGAATTTGGCTTGATATTTTGGAGGTTGACGGTGTAAAATTTTTGCAGGTGTTGTGTTTAGTGGCGGGCAGAAGGGTATGTATTTTTGTATGTATGTATCACATTCATATGTTTTCCCATAAGCAATTGTATTTAATTAGAAGTTAAGTTTTGTAGAGGCACACCATATATGCAATTGTGTGATAAGTAGAACCATTTCTGTATGATTAATTGCATAGATTGATGGTGAAATTTGATCATTTTTTTTTTTGGGTGGGTGGGTGGGGGATTGTTTTTGTATGATTAATTGTTTTTTACTAGTACATCAACCAAGTACACTCAAATCTCAGAGCATGTAATTTTCCTCCCTAGTCTCCTGCTTTATTGTTTCTATGTTTTTTCGTCTCAATTATGTGCGCCTAGGGCTGGATTTGAGTCGAGTTTACTCAAGTTTGGTTCAATCAAGTTTGAAACGGGTTCGGTTTAAGTGAGTTTGAATTTACAATTTTAATATTATTGAACTTAAATTTTAAGAGTCAAGCTCATAAGTTTAAAAATTTTGATTTGAATTGATTTAAACAATATTGTTTTGCCAATATATATATCAAAATGATGTTTTTTTGGGTTATTTTAAAAAGCTCGTTAGGATAGTTGATAAAAAATTTGTTAAGAGATTCAAAAAAAATTCAATTCGTTTTATAACGACGAGTTTAATCAAATTTGAAGTGGAGGTCAAAGAGATTGAATTCAATCCAACCTTAGTTACAAAAGCATTTATTTACTTATAAAAAAAATATAAAATAATATCTGTTTATTGATTGAAAAAATTATGTTAATATTTTTCAATGTGCTATCAATTGATTTAGGGCAATACAAGTAATTACCACAGTGGGTTGGATCGGGTTGAGTTTGATATGGTCTGTGATGTCCATGGGCCAAGTGGGCCAATTTGTGAACTTTTGTGGATTGATCTATCATTTTATGAAATTTTTAGTTTTTACATAATTTTTAAACTTAATATTTTGTAATCTTTTTCACCTTACCTTGGTTTGGGTATAGTTCGATTAATTAAGATAATTTAGTTTTATTGAGATTAAATAAAATTATGTTGATGTAATAAAAAAAATATTTTGTCAAAAATATTATAACCCAAAAGTATGACAAACAATATTTGGATTAGGGTTGAATTTAAATTGAATCGAGGTTAGCTCCTTCGAGCTCAAGCTTGGCTAAAATTAAAACACAATTAAATTAACGAGATGAAAATAAGAAATAAAACGTTAAGACTTCGGGTTCAATAATTTTATTCAAAGTAAATCTTTTGTATGATTAAAGAAATTATGTTATTCATGTAATAACGGAGTTTCTTAAATTAATCAATACCCCTTTTTTAAACAATATGACTCTACTTTGCGATCTAATAACCTATTATATTTCTATGAATTTTTAATTAGATGAATGTGCACTATCGTTTTATGTAATCTATTAACTTTCAATACAAATTAATTATGCCTATAACTATTGTATGTATCAATTTATATATTTTTAAATTTAATTAATCCATAACATGCATTATTTAAACACTTTGAGTTTGGTTCGATTTGACTCAGTGAATGTCTTAAATATATAAAATGATGTTATTTTGATGCATATTAGTTAGTCAATTCAAACATTTTTATTGGCTCTTTAGAAGCCTGAGTTCAAGTTTGTTATGAGCTTGAGCACGCAAAAAATAAGTTCGTTTTGGGCTCATTCAAATTGAGCTCAATCTGGAGTTGATACAATTCGAATTTATTCCTAATTTAGATGACCAAAAAACTTATTTCTACACAAAGCGTACTTAAATCAAAAAATTTTATCTATTAACTTTTAAAAGCCAAACACTTACAGGTGATTTTTTGTTAATAAAAGTGATGAACTACTAGTTTATCTTAATTAATATGATAACCAAAAATGAAATTATCCTTTTTAATATAATAACCAAATTACCCCTTTTAATATAACAATCAAAAAACATGTTTTAATCAAAATATCCTCAAACTTAAATTACATAGATTATCTAAAATTACAAGCTTTTATTAATAATTTATTTACAAATTTACAATATCTTACATTCTAATTTTTAGCGGTGTTTGTGAATTTTTTATGCTTCTAAAATTTTAGTATTTATCCAATTTTATACTTGCAAAATTACAGATTTTATACATTGTGTTCTGTTTAAGTAGTTAATATGTATTTGTAGCTTCAAAGTCGAAATATATTGTTGTCCAACTGAAAAATACACATATTATTCTATAGTTAAACATATTTATCTGTTGATATTCACTTTTATTAGTGTTATTATTGATGTGAATAGTCTTTGAGCAATTTAAAAAAGAACTTATTATACCCATTAATCTTATTAATGAAAGTTTTTGAACTGGATTAGATATTGTGGTTTTTTGCCTTGGCTTTGTAGGGGTTTTCATCTAAAAATTCTAATGTTATTGTGAATATGTTCGATTATTATTGTCCTAGTTGATTTATTATTTTAATACTAATGCCCATTTGAATACACAAAGAGAAAAATTATTATTCCGCTGGTATTTTTATTGTTGTGATTATCTGAATTTTTCCCAACAATAAATAATAGTTCATATGCAAGCGTCCGAAATACCACTAACACTATCTTCAATCTTACTCTATGTGCTTGAATAAAAAAATATGTGAGCTTATAAGCTCATCGTGTACTTATTAACATGTGACAATAATGTGAGATCGATCTTTATAGTAATGTGTTACAATATTTGTGTTCTAGGGTACTGATTTCACTTTAAAGCTTACACTCGTTCTAGCAACAGAATATCATATTAAAATTTTATTCACGTTGCTACCATTTTCTTGCGAGTAGTTTAAACTTTATGGTGTGATGCATATGCAATTTTAGGACATTATTAAATTTAATGATAACTTCCAGGAGTTGATTCTAGGAGCATTAGTCCGAAAACTTTTACACAAGATTTCAGGATAAGAAACAGTTCAGAATCAGAACGATTTAATAACTAGGAAAGGACGTTGCATGGAGATAATTGATACATTTTTGTTGGAAAACTACGGCTGTGGTTGTTAGTTCATTAATTTTGTACTAATGCATTGACAAATTAGAATTTCCACCTATATATATATATTTGTAACCCAAATGTGAAAAGCAAGCTAGGCGAAGGAATTTCATTTCTGATTTGAGCACGCTGTAATATAGGTGTGACAATATATAGCATAAATGTATTCATAGGCATGCTGAAAAGGTAAATTCATTTCAGGTATCCCAACCAGAAACCTCCATTGCTTATTCATTACCACCTTCTAGGTCCGTCTAGGCTGGTAATTAAGCATTGCTGGTAAATAACTTGTACGTTCACATTTTAGTAACTAAATCTCATCCTCACTATCCAAAAATAAAATAAAACATTTAAATAATAATTAAGAATAATAAGAGTAAATGTAACCATATGGAGATACAAATATACGTAGTATACAAAGATTTTAGTTATTATTGATACTTGTCTTTCAATATTTCTTCAATTTGCTTATAACAAATTTTGCTATAGTTATATTTCTCTAAAAATTTAAATCAATTCAGATTATTTCAGATACGTATCATGTCAACTCTAATATAATCTAATTTAGATTTGAATCGTATCAAGTTGTTCACAGCTAAATTTTGTATAAAAAAAACCCACTATACTTAATTTTTGTAATTTCAGAAAATGAAAATGACGTTCCTGCTCACCTGCACTCCTTAATATTTGTTTGTTAAAATGCATGTCAAGATCAGGTCATTATATTGCAAATATGAACAAAAGAAATTAGCACTGGAGGTTGTGGAAATTTTGTTACATCCACATTGCCAATGAAAAGGAAAGAAAACAAGCTCGACGTTAAGTAAACTGTTATCATTAAATGTAAACATCTTAGCTAAACGGATTTTAAACCTTTAGCCAATGAGACTGTAAGCAGTCTTTTGATGGAATCGTGTAACTACTTAAATTAAGTACTATAATTTTAATTTAATTATAACATGTACACATTTTCTTGCTTTTTACACAAGCAAAAGCTTAACTAATATCGAACCGATCATATTATAAGATCATGTTTGTGTCATGTCAATTCAAATTTTTAGTTAAAGACTCTTAATCCTAATTTGATCCAAATTAGAACTACGCTAAATTTTCTTTATCTTCCAATTGAAATTATTTTTAAATTGACTTAACATAATCTGAATTGACTCAATAAGGTTCATTGGTTTTACTCTCTTCAGTCGTTTCAATTTCTTTTCCAAATTGCCCAATCTACTATTAATAAAATAAACATTATAATATTTTGTATTTTTCATTAAAGGCACTAAAAATTACATAATAAAATCTTTTAAAATATATCAATAATTTTAGTAACTAAATCTCATTCTTACTATACAAAAATAAAGTAAAATTTTTAAATAATAATTAAGAATAATAAGAGTAAATATAGCCATATAAAGATATAAATCTATGTACAATGCAAGGATTTTAGTTATTATTGATACTTATTTTTCAATATTTCTTCAATTTGCTCATAACAAATTTTGCTATAGTTATATTTCTCTATACATTTAAGTCAATTCATATTTTTTCAGATAAATATCATGTCAATTCTAACATAATTTGATTTAGATCTGAATCATATCGAGTTAGCTAAATTTCGTATAAAAAAATCTATTATACTTAATTTTTTTAATTTCAGAAAATGAAAATGACGTTCATGCTCACCTGCACTTCTTAATATTTGCTTGTTAAAATGCATGTCAAGATCAAGTCATTATATCACAAACATGAACTAAAGGAATTAGCACTGGAGGTTGTGGAAATTTTGCTGCATCCACACGGTGGATTATGACTCAAGATGACTTGCCAATGAAAAGGAAAGAAAACTAGCTCGGCATTAAGTAAACTGTTATCATTAAATGTAAACATGCGTACATGTTGACTTTGAAGAATTGATTTTGAAGGAAAATCTGAAGGCAGAGCATGTCATCGGCGTGAGTCAGATCGGACGGCTAACATCGGCGTGACAGCTGGATACAGATTAGTTTTTTTTTCCCACTCTTTTTATGTCTCAGTTCATGTATAAATATTTTGTTATTTTTTGCTTGTAAAGAATATTGAGAAAAAGAAGTTATTCAGAAAAGATCTTGAGTGCTGTGTTTTCTGTCTCTTGGAACTACGTGTGTGTGTGAGTTGATTTCATTTCATTTCATGGTATCAGAGCCTTTCGACTAACGTCAATGGCAAATCTGACTTCTGTTTCTGAATCCTTGATGATGCCTGAGAAATTAGCAGATGAAGGATTATCTGTGGTTCATGGCGGTTGGTCAGGAACTAATTTTCCTATGTCAAATTTACAGGCTATTAATTCGAAGTTAAGTGAGGAAAATTACAGATACTGGAGAGCTTAAGTTTTATATACTGTTGGAGCTCATAATCTGAGAGATCATTTGATTGGCGTTTCAGCGTGTCCTGTTCAGTGTATCGTTACAAAAGATGATTCAGGTACACTTCTTCAACAACCAAATCCTAAATATAGTATTTGGAAGAGATATGATGATTTGCTTATGAGTTGGTTAGTTGCTTCAATTTCGGAATCAATGTTTGGTTTAGTGTCAAAGTGTGAAAATGCTAGTCATGTTTGGAACAAATTAGAAGACTATTTTGTTACTGAATCAAAAGTTAGAGTGATGAAACTTAAAAACAGTCTTCAGTATATGAAGAAAGGTGATTTAGATGTGCATGATTATATAAAGAAAATGAGTGAGGTTGCTGAAGCTTTAAGTGCTAGTGGTCAACCAGTGGCTGAGGCAGATTTAATCAACTATATACTAGATGGACTAGGTCCAGAGTTTGATCCTGTAGTTGTGCATATTAGCTCAAAGGTAGATTCAATAACTGAAGGAATTACCTTAGCTGGAGCAAAATATGAATTACAGAAGTATGAACAAAGAATTTTAAGGAATACATCTTTTAATATGAATGATCATGTAGGATTTGTGAATGTGGTTACTAGATCTGGTGGAAGAGGTAATGGTGACTGGAACTCAAAGGTTGATCAGGTGACACAGGGTGTGAATTTAATGAATATGAATAGGAGACCAGAACAAAGTTTTAGAAGAGGTTTGAATGAGTATTCTCAAGGTCGAGGCAGAGGTAGGATGTTTCCTAGACCAAGAGTGATTTGTCAGGTTTGTAATAAATCTGGACACACTGCTTTACAGTGCTATCACAGGTTTGATGCTACATATATAGGAGGGTTTGGTACAGGAAGTAGTGGAAGAAGGTTTGATAGTGAAAAAGGAGAAATAAGAGGAGAGTTGATAGAGAGTTCAAATGCAATGCAAGGAGCTGAGTTTAATGATAATAAAATGGCACAGTATGCTTATACTGTGAGTTCAAATGATAATAATAATTTTAGTCCTGGTAATGCAAAGAAGGTTGGTGCAATGATGAATAGTATGAAATCTGTTCAGAGTTATATTGCTACTCCAGAAACAGTGAAAGATTTGAACTGGTATATGGATTCTGGGGCCACAGATCATGTAACTTCCAGTACCAGTCAACTTGATCATCAAATGAACTATGGAGGGAAACAACAACTCCAAGTTGGCAATGGAGAGTGTCTTTCTATTACTCACACAGGTTGTACCTTTTTGTCTTCTAATTCTCCAACCAGATCTTTATTCTTGAAAAATATACTTTGTGTTCCATCAATCACTAAAAACCTCTTGAGTATATCTAAATTAACCAAAGATAATCATGTAATAGTGGAATTTGATTCTGATTGCTGTCTTGTGAAGGACAAGGGAACCAAGGCTGTACTGCTTCGAGGAGTACTTAGAGATGGGCTATACCAGTTGCAAGATTTCTCTTCAAATGCTGATTATGAAGACTATACCAATCTATCTCTAGGGATGAGTTGTAAGTCATTTGATAGTAGTTTACAAAATTCTGTTGTTTGCTTTAGTAATAAACAAAATTTTAGTGAATGGTATAATAGGCTTGGTCATCCTTGTAAGCAAACTGTCATTGATGTATTGAAGCTTCAGAATATAAGTCTTTCTAATAAAAATAAAGATTTTGTGTGCATTGACTGTCAATATGGTAAGAAACATCAGTACTCTTTTCCTAGAACTAATAGTAGAGCATCTAGAGTCTTAGAAATAATACATACTGATGTATGGGGGCCATCACCTTATGTGTCAATTGAGGGGTATAAATATTACATACATTTTATTGATGATTACTTCAGGTTTACATGGATTTTTCCTTTAAAAACAAAGGCTGAAGCTGTACAGGTTTTTAAAAATTTTCATAAATATGTTGAAAATCAGTTTGAAAGAAAAATTAAAATAGTACAAAGTGATTGGGGAGGAGAGTATAGAAACTTTGTGTCGTATTTGGAAGATCATGGGATTCATTTTAGTCATTCATGTCCTTATGTTCATCAACAAAATGGGAGAGCAGAAAGGAAACATAGACATATAGTTGAAATGAGACTTGTTTTGTTATCACAAGCAGGGATGAATTTTAAATATTGGTGCTTAGCTTTTCAAGTTGCTGTGTTTTTAATAAACAGGCTGCCTACTGGAGTTCTTGAGAAAATATCACCTTATCAAATTGTTTTTGGAAAAATACCTGAATATAATTTCTTTAAAACTTTTGGATGTTTGTGCTTTCCTTACTTAAGATCTTATAACAAGCATAAATTTGGTTTTCACATTAAGAAATGTGTTTTCATAGGCTATAGTTTGGTTCATAAAGGGTATAGATGTATGGATGCTGAAGGAAGAATTTATTTAGTACCTAATGCCACTTTTGATGAAGGAAATTTTCTTTTTAAAACTGATAAAAATTTTCAAAAAATAAACATGTTCTGTATAAGCCCTACTGGAAAAAGCATAGATAGTGTCAATAGTTATCTTATACCTGAAAAATGTAATCAGCATGAGAAGAAAAATGGAACTGGTTTGGTCAGAACTGAGACTCATGAGAAAGGTAAAGTTTTGAGTGAACTTGTACCAACACCATTATATTATGTTATTCCAAATTCATCAGCTTCTTCTTCTCACAAATCTATGTTCTCTCAGCCAAACACTTCTATTGATTGTGTTGTACCTAACCCAAATATTCAGCCTGTGTTACTTGATGATAATGTTACTACCAACTCTAATATCAAGTCTTCATCCACTAGTGTTAATCCCATTGATCATGCTCAGACTATTAAATCATCTGATACTCTTCCTGAAGTTAAACTGGAAGTTGTAATTCCTAAAGTGGTTTAGGAGAGGCAAGAGATTGGGAATGGTGGAAACATGTATGTTGGTTCAAGACATCCTATGGTAACAAGGATGAAGACTGGTTCTCTTCCAAAATCAAGAGTCTTTTCTAGCAATTTAATTGGAGGAAGTTATAAAGAGCCTAGTTCAGTCTCAGAAGCTGTGAGTGATGAGAAGTGGTACAAAGCAATGAAAGAAGAATTTTAGACTCTGATACAAAATCAAACCTGGGAGTTAGTGCCTTTTCAGGAGGGGATGAATGTGGTTGATCATAAATGGGTTTATAAGACCAAACTTAATGCAGATGGAAGCTTGCAAAAATTGAAAGCTAGACTTGTAGCAAAGGGATTTCAGCAAACTCCAGGGGTAGACTATATGGAAACCTTTAGCCCTGTAGTTAAGCATTTTACTATCAGGGTAATACTTGTGCTAGCTGTAACTTTTAGGTGGCATATTTATCAGATTGATGTTAATAATGCTTTCTTAAATGGGAAGCTGCAGGAAGAAGTTTATATGACACAGCCACAAGGTTTTGTTGATCAAGAGAAACCTGATCATGTGTGTAAGTTGGTAAAAGCATTGTATGGGTTGAAGCAGGCTCCTAGGGCATGGTATGAGAGACTGAAGAATGTTTTGTTAAAAAGGAAGTTTCAGAATTCAGTTGCTGATTCAAGTTTATTTTTTCTTAAGAATTCAGAAGTAAGTGTGTTTGTGTTGGTGTATGTGGATGATATTCTAATAACAGGGAGTAGTTTTGAGTATATAAAGAAGTTGGTACTTGAGTTGAATGAAGAATTTGCATTGAAACAATTGGGAGAATTAGGGTATTTTTTAGGGCTGGAGAGCTATAGAACAGAAAAAGGATTATTTGTAAGTCAAACAAAATATGCTTTAGATTTGCTAGAAAAGACCAGAATGAGTGAAGCACACTCTTGTTCTACTCCTATGGCGGTAGGAACAAAACTGCATATTGGTGATAGTGATTTATTTGACAATCCTTCTCTCTATAGAAGCATTATGGGAGCTCTACAATATATTACCTTGACAAGGCCTGATCTATCTTTTGCTGTGAACAAGCTTAGCCAATTTTTAAAAGCACCAACACAGTTGCAATGGAGAGCATGTAAAAGAGTTTTGAGATATATCAAAGGGATTTCTTCTCATGGATTGTGGTTTACACCAGCTCAATTATTAAGTATAGAAGCATATTCAGATGCTGACTGGGCAGGAGACATTGGAGATAGAAGGAGTACTAGTGGGTATGCAGTTTATTTTGGAGGAAATTTGGTTCAGTGGAGCTCCAAGAAACAAAAGGTTGTGGCTTTGTCTTCCACTGAATCAGAATACAGGGCTTTGAGTCAAACTTCTACAGAAATTATTTGGCTAAGAAATTTACTTGATGAGCTGAATGTGGAGTGTATAAAAAAGGCAGTGGTATGGTGTGATAATGTGAGTGCAGGATTGTTGGCATCAAATTCTGTTTTACATGGTAGAACAAAGCACATTGAATTAGATATCCACTTTATTCGAAATCAAGTAGCTGAAGGGATTCTTGGAGTTCAATATGTGTCATCTGAATTTCAGATTGCAGACATTTTGACTAAAGCTTTATCAATAGGCAGGTTTGATGTATTGAAAAAGAAGTTGAATGTTATTAAAAAAGAAAGTTTGATAATGGAAGCTGTAGATACAGAAGACAATGTAGAAGAAAATGAGAGTGATAATAATTAGATGCAGTTTGTGTTCAGGGAGGATGTTAGTTGTGTGTGGTGATGTCAGCTGTGTTTTCTTTTAATGTTGAGAAGGGTGTTGTATTTAGGGAGGAAGTCTGATGTTTTGAAGTGCTTTGAATGAGTTTTGTATTCAGGAAATTGTTCTTGTTGATTTTTTTTTCAGTATGCTTAAGAAGGCAAGACATGACTCTAAAGAATCATGTTAGGAGGGAGGATGCTAAGCATACTGATGTTGCAGCAGGAAGTCAAATGTTTTAATGAAACGGTGCGGTTTGCGGAAAAGGAAGGAACGACGTCGTTTGGCTTCTAGTGTCGTGGCTTTTAATAAAGCAGAGAGCTGAAGTTTATTCCCTTCTTTCAGTTGCTGCAGGTTAGGGCAAAATTGATTTTGAAGGAAAATCTGAAGGCAAAGCATGTCATCGGCGTGAGTCAGATCGGACGGCTAACATCGGCGTGACAGCTGGATACAGATTAGTTTTTTTTTCCCGCTCTTTTTATGTCTCAGTTCATGTATAAATATTTTGTTATTTTTTGCTTGTAAAGAATATTGAGAAAAAGAAGTTATTCAGAAAAGATCTTGAGTGCTGTGTTTTCTGTCTCTTGGAACTACGTGTGTGTGTGAGTTGATTTCATTTCATTTCATGAAGCAAGTGGAAAATGAGATTGATAACCGAAAACTTAAGAGAAAGTAAAGAAGAATAGATATTTCTCAAATTCCTCGAACTTTTTATTAACTCTACAAAATCTACAACACCCACCAATTTATAAAAGATGGACTGTCCTCTGTGGCAATCCATATCAATTTTGAAATTATCTGTTCAATTTAGTACTGAAACAGAATTAAAACTATCCAGAACAAGATTCAACGACACCAAAAAATGAATAATACCTCGAGAGCTATCACTTAGACTCAGGTGATGAATAGTCTCCATCACACGAGTGGTAAATCACTTTTCCCCGGTGGAGCATCCAAATTAGTTTGTTAAAGGGGAGGCAAAGTCATCTTGTGGACATCATACATGCCTATGTACCCTCATGACGTTTCTTCACCCTTTTCTGACAGATTTGACTGAGGGAAAATTTACATTATCATGTTTATTGTTATTATCTTGTTAATACTTTGATAGTGATATGTAAAATAAATTAATTAAAAGAATAATAATTAATAATGTAGACACACTTAATAAATCTTCATAAAAAGTAGTCATGACATTATTCCAATCTAAGATATTTTTAGTGTGCCATCTCAACGTTCATTTTATAATTATAATTGAAAGTGAAGTTAAATCTGCTCAGTTGTCCAGTGTGTCAAGGGTCATATATTCAAAATTGTAATAACAAATTTAAAAGTGTTACCAAATCACTTACAATATTCATACAACATGATGTAACAAAAAAAAAAATAATTTATGTAATAAAATTTTAATATTGTCTTGAAGTGAACTTAGCATGCATATGTTAACGAAATTTGATGTATAAAAGTGACTCAAAATGTTTAGAAATAAATTACTCGATAAATGATATAGCAACGAAAAATAAGATGATAAATCATATGAGATATGAATTTCCAAATGGAATGTTATTTCTTAAATTTTCTTATGGATTTGTTAGTGGGGATAGAACAAAATGAAAGCGAAGCAACTTTAGAAATCGTAGATATAAATATATCAGATACTGCAAATGCATTAGAAAGTATGTTTTCTCTTACTAATTTTCTTTAGGTTAAATAGTATAATATAATGATTTTTTGTTTTTTCGGTAAAACCTATGCTCTTTCAAAATGAAAGCGCATGTTAAATTTTTTATAAAAAAATAAATTTGTTCTGAAATACAAAATATTAAAACTATATTCACACAATTTTTATATTTATTTATAAACTTAGATAATATCTTATGATATAATTTGATTGTTTTTAGTAAATAATTAATTGATTATAAATTAAAAATAAATTAATATTTAATTATATAATAATATATTATTTAAATGTATACAATATGTGCAATAACACTGTGCAAATAATGTTTTTCAATAAAAAATATTATTTAAAAGAAAAAAAACACTTATTTAAAGCAACCTCAAAGTCACTAGCTTCGTAAATGCATAGAAGCAGCTAAATGACGTTGAGAAGTGTGACGGCTGGTTGCATGAAACACGTGATTTTAATTTTAACTTTTGATTAATTTCTAATTTATTATGTCGTCTTTATTATATCATTATCTTTTTATTAAAATATTATTCAGAAAATCATACTAAAACATATTTTATAGAGACATTAGTTGATATAGTATCATTAGCTAAATGGATTTTAACCCTTTAGCTAATGAGACTCTAAACAGTCTTTTGATGGAATCGTGTAACTACTTAAATTTAAACTTAAATTAAGTACTATAATTTTAGTTTAAATATAACATGTACATATTTTCTCGCTTTTTACACAAGCAAAAGTTTAATTAATATCTAACTATTCATATTATAAGATCATGTTTGTGTCATTTAAATTCAAATTTTCGATCAAAAACTCTTAGTCTTAATTTGATCCAAATTAAAACTATGGTAAAATTTCTTTATCCTCCAATCGGAATTATTTTTAAATTAACTTAACACAATTGAAATTAACCCAAAAAGATTTATTGGTTTTACTCTCTTCAGTTGTTTCAATTTCTTTTCCAAATTATTCAATCTACTGTTAATAAAACAAACAATATAATATTTTGTATTGTTCATTGAAGGCACTAAAAATTACATAATAAAATCTTTTAAAATATATCAATAATTTTAGTAACTAAATCTCATTCTTACTTTACAAAAATAAAATAAAAATTTTAAATAATAATTAAGAATAATAAGAGTAAATATAAATATATAAAAATATAAATATATGTACAATGCAAGGATTTTAGTTATTATTGATACTTATTTTTCAATATTTATTCAATTTGCTCGTAACAAATTTTGTTATAGTTATACTTCTCTATACATTTAAGTCAATTCATATTATTTAACATAATCTAATTTAGATCTGAATCGTATCGAGTTGGCTAAATTTCGTATAAAAAAATCCATTATACTTAATTTTTTAATTTCAGAAAATGAAAATGACGTTCATGCTCACCTGCACTTCTTAATATTTGCTTGTTAAAATGCATGTCAAGATCAAGTCATTATATCACAAATATGAACAAAAGAAATTAGCACTGGAGGTTGTGGAAATTTTGCTACATCCACATTGCCAATGAAAAGGAAAGAAAACAAGCTCGACGTTAAGTAAACTGTTATCATTAAATGTAAATATGTGTACATGTTGACTTTGAAGCAAGTGGAAAATGAGATTGATAACCGAAAACTTAAGTAAAGAAAACTAGATATTTCTCAAATTCCTCGAACTGTTTATTAACACCACAAAATCTACAGCACTCACCAATTTATAAAAGATGCTGTCCTCTGTGGGAATTCATGTCAATTTTAAAATTATCTGATCAATTTAGTACTGAAACAGAATTAAAACTACCAAAAACAAGATTTAAGAAATTGAATATATAATACCTCGAGAGCTATCACTTAGACTCAGGTGAGGGATAGTCTCCATCACACGAGTGGTAAATCACTTTTCCCCGATGGAACATCCAAATTAGTTGATGAAGGGGAGGGCAAAGTCATCGTGTGGACATCAAACATGTCTATGTACCCCCATGATGTTTCTTCACCCTTTTCTGACAAAGATACGAAAGATGGGAAATTTACATTATCATGTCTGTTGTTATTATCTGGATAATACTTTCATATTGATATGTAAAATAAATTAATTAAGGAAATAATAACTAATAATGTGAACTCTTTTAAAGAATTTTCATAAAAAGTAGTCATGAAATTATCCCAACCTCGAATGTCTCTAGTGTGCCACCTCAACATTCATATTATAATTGAAAATGAAGTCAAATCCGCTTAGTTATCCAATGTGTCAAGGGTCTCGTATATCCAAAACGGTAATAACAAATTTAAGTGTTACTAAATCACTTACAAAATTCATACAACATAAATAATATGTAAAAAAAATAAATTGTATTAAAGTTTTAAATTGTCTTGATGTGAACTTAGCATGCATATCTTAACGAAATTTGATATATAAAAGTGACTCAAAATGTTTTGAAATAAATTACTTGATAAATGATATAGCAATGTAAATTAAGATGGTAAATCATATGAGATATGAATTTCCAAATGGAATGTTATTTCTTAAATTTTCTTATGGATTTGTCAGCAGGGATAGAACAAAATGAAAGCGAAGCAACTTTAGAAACCGCAGATATAACTATATCAGCTACTGCAAATGCATTAGAAAGTATGTTCATTTGTTAAAACTTATGCTCTTTCACAGTCAAAGCGCGCATGTTAAATTTTTTATAAAAAAATAAATTTGTTCTGAAATACAAAATATTAAAACTATATTCACACAATTTTTATATTTATCTATAAACTTAGATAATATGTTATTATATAATTGATTGTTTTTAGTAAATAATTAATTGATTTTAAATTAAAAATAAATTAATATTTAATTATATAATAATATATTATTTAAATATATAAAATATGTGCAATAATACTGTACAAATAATGTTTTTCAACAAAAGATATTATTTAAAAGAAAAAATCACTTATTTAAAGCAACCTCAGAGTCTCTAGCTTTGTAAATGTATGGAAGCAGCTAAATGATGTTGAGAAGTGTGACGACTGGTTGCATGATGTTGATGTATCTAAATAAATAAATATACAACGTGCCTTTAGTATAGTAGAATTATGATGATGGAATTAGATGACTAATCATACTTTTCATATATACACAATAGTGACTACACTTATAAGACTCATTGTTGTATATGCTACTGTTTATATATATGTGTGTGTGTGTGTGTGTATATATATATAATAGTAACTACCATAAATTATATTGGTAATTTAATGAAATCCTTCATAAATATATACAACAGAGATCCTGCATAAATCTGATTGAAATCATGTAAGCAAAACAAAAAAACATGAACTAAATAATGGTGAGAAGAAGTCTCTATTTTATATACACATATAGTGGAAATCACTGTTTATTATTATTTAAAAGGTACTATGCATATACAAACTATGCCAAAATGCATGCATGGACCTCATATGAGCATGCATAAAACTATATAAACATGTGAGCCACTAACATGCTTATCTAATCAAGACTATGCATATTCCCCCTATAGCCATAGCTAGCTCATCCCTCATCAACACCTATTTGACTGGCCTGCATTGAAGGAAAACATAAAAGGATGAGTAATAAATCACTCAGTAAGTCTTTCCCTAACTTTTTCTATCACAAACAATGTTCTTCTTCTCTTCTTTATATCCGTAACTGATCAAGTTTTTATTCTAAATTTAAATAAATAGTTTTGTTTGATATTTTACTTGCTAATTGATTTGAATTACTATTTCATGGCATGAAATGAATGTTGTGATGTAAATTAAGCTAAAAACATGCTATTTAACCTTGGGTCTGACTTTCTAAAAATAATTATTTGTATTGATTGAAAATCTTGAAATAAAAGCATATCTGAAACACTATAACTAAAAATTTACTATACTAATCAGACTGATAAATACATGGATTTGGCACCCTAGCCATGCGAGCTTTAATAACCTAGCACATGGTTAGGAATTGAAAAACTGATGCATAACAATATATGGGTGTGTGTGTGTGTGTGTGTGTAATTATATCTGTATTGACATTGGCTCCCTCTCTAGTAGACGTGCAACTTATAGGTGCCCTCTCATATTCACCCTTAAAAGATGTCTAAAGCATCGTAGTTTTTATTTTAAAAACATGTATTTGGATCCTTGGATCCCTTTCTGAAAATACTGTTATGGCATGTTATGTCATGATGTGCTTATGTTGTATAATTTCTTCTTATCTTGACTTATAATAGTGCTATGTGGATGTTGTATAGTAGTCTCTGTGCTCTGTGCTTTGTTCTATGCTTTATCTCTAATTTTCACTTGATGTGTGAGCATATATGCCTAGTCACACGATTATGTATGAGCTGTATGATTGTGTGTCTAGTTGTGCATGAAACCGTGCTAGTATATTTTGCTAAGTTTCTAGCTTTTTACATATGCATGATCGTGACCTTGCCTTGCACATTCGTAACCTTGCTCAAATCCAGTCATGCATAGTTTCATGAACACGATCGTGACCTTATAAAGCATAATTGCACAGGCGTGCGTCTTACAGGTGCACGATCGTGCATCTTGCTTTGTTTTGACATTCTCATGGTTGAAAAACCTTAATCCCATTCAATCTCATTCCAAAAGAAAATCAATCATCATCAACTACATTTCACACTGAGTACAGTTTATATGCATAAATTTATCATGTTAATACCTTTAAATTCCACAATCAATCATTGAAAACTCTTTACATCATATATGCATATACATACATACACAACATGTTTCTAAATAGCAAACTTTACCATAATCACTTTCATATTATCATTTTTTTACTTAATCAAGCCATATAAATCATAAACATACTAGAAACATCATTATAACTCAAGCAAACAACAATTATATACAAGAAAACAAGAGAAAGAGGTAAGGAAGTATAGGACCCGTTGCCACGCATACCACTGCTGCTGAATTATATCTTTATTTTTATTAATAAACTAAAAATCTCGGTATACGTTATAAGAATCCTACGAAAAGAAGTTGCTACTACTGTACAAATATACATGCATGCGAAAGCTAAAACTAAAATGTACAATGGTGGCCAAAAAATACACTTTTCATATATACAAGTTTCTGTACAATACATTAAGTACATATATTTACAAAGAAACCGACCAGGCTAACTGAAATCTAAGTGGAGTCCCTTTTCTGTCAACCATGGTCCACCCGCTCCTCACCAGTACCAAACATACCTGCAAGAAAGAAAGGAAGGAAAGGAATGAGTGATAAAGATCACCTAGTAAACGATCCTTACTTCCTTCAACCCAAACAAGCATACAAAGAGATACGCACCTGGCCTTGGCCTAAGCATTCATACATAACGATTGCTTATTATTTGAAAATTTCTTAATCTGTTCTCTTGTATGCATTAATAGTTAATGCCATGAAATGAGTGTCATGGTTATGCCATGCTGAATATATACTGAATATGCATACATCTGAATCTCTACATATCCGAAGATACCTTCTGTGCTGATTAGGCTGATGAACACAAAGATTTGACATGTTGGCCATGTGGGCTGAACATTCTAGTGAAAAGCTAGAAAGCTAAATATATATATATTAGTCCTTAGATTAATAAGCTGAAACTGGACAATTTGATAGCAGTCAGAAGACTGGAATCTCATAGATGCCTCTTCAAGTTCACCTAAAATACTAACCTGGATATCAAGTTCTGAATGCTAAACTAAATGCTATCGGATCACTTGATCCCTTTTCATGTTGATGCCTTGGCATGTCATGCTATGTAGTGCTTATGCCTTGTGCACGGGTGTGTGGGCTAAGGCACACGGGTGTGTGTGGAAACACACGGGACCGTACGTTGGTCGTGCAATCGACCGTGCAAGCTTCTGGAATTCCTACGTATTTTACTGGAAAAACAAGCACACGGTTGTGTCCCTCAGGCACACGGGCGTGTCTTCTGTAAATCAATTGTGCACACTTCGTACACACGGGTGTGTCCCTACAAAAGCAAAGGCAGACGGGTGTGCACCTGCGGGCACACGGGCGTGTGTCCTACTTTGTATCGACAACACCCATCTAGAACTTGCAAGGAACCATACCAAACCTCAATCAAACTAAAATTAATCCAAAACACACATTTCTAGCACTTCAATAAACATATAACATGCTTCAATTTCATCCATAATATGCCACATCACAATTCACCATTAAAATCATCATTTCTCTCACATATACATACACAAGCATGGTTCTTGGGTGGAAATCATCATCTCAAGCATTTTCTTTTCATCATATCAACATATAAACACTTCACATAACTCATAAGCATGCTAGAAACACAACACACAACACACAAAAAGGAAGAGGAAAATGAGCAATTACCTCTTGTCATGGCTGCTAGAATCACTTTCTATCTAATTTCTTTCTTCTCTAGCTGGATTAGAAGTGATTCCAACATCAAGAGAGATGTTGGAAGATTCTTTGAAAATAAAAAGGAAACCTAATTGAAAATGGGATAAAATCAGGTGAGGAAAGCTAAAAACTCACCATCTTTCTCTTCCAACACACCTGTACATGAGTGCAGCCAAAAGTGCACGGGAGTACACAAGATAAAATGAAAACTCTTCATTTCTCACGCTACGCACGAAAAAAACCTCCTAAGAAGAATCATGCGTAAGCCACACAGACTCTGGAAACTTACTGTCTCACCCCTAAACTCTTCTAACTCTTAATTTATTACTATTTCTCACATTTAACCCCCGAATTCTACCCTAAAGGGTATTTCTAATCCTGGAATGCTACAAGAAGCACTTACCTCTAGCCATGGCTAATCAAGTTTCTTTTTCAACAAAATCTCACTCTTTCACTTGATTAGAGATCTTTGGATGTTGTTTTTCTCTTCTAGAGTTAGGATCCTCTAAGAATAAAAGGAAAACTTAGGTGAAAATGTCGATGGAAAAAAGGATAAGCATGACTTTAAGTAAGGCGGCTGAAGCAGTAGACATGCACAATCATGCTTCTTAGGGGCACATGATTATGTATGGTAAGAAAAATAGAAAATTTCACTTTCCCATGCTTCGCATGAAAAACCTCATAATGGAATTCATATGCATGCCATATAAACTCAAAAAACTGGCTATTTCACCCTTGAACTCTAGTAACTTTATTTTTATCATAATATCTCAATTCTAACCCCAAATTCCAACATAAAAAGACAATTCTAACCATAAGATGTTACAATAACCTTTAGAGCACTAGTGATGGTAAGGGGATTATCATAATATATACGATCTTATCAAAAGATACTGGCGATTTACATGTGTCAAAGTTTGTTGGTGCAACCTGGTCCTATATATGGGTACATGATTCGGTGATCATGTTTACTAGACTGACCCAATGATGAGGATCCCATATATAGAGAATGTTTTATTATGTATATAGATTAATCTTCATAACTTCATTGGTATATTTAGCCCTTTGACTTGAGGTCTATCAAGCCATCTTATACTAAGAGTGATGTCATTTGACATCATCAAATGTACTATAATAAATAAGGTATTGTAAAGGTAAGTAATTAGCTACATCATGATCAGTATGAAAGCCATGGTAGATTGTCATAAGATTTGTCAGTCTCAGACACGAGAGATGTGTCTCTATTGAGTATGTTTGAAAATACTAAGTCTATAGCTATAGTAGAATCAATCGATGTTGTATCCAATATCTTTAATTTGGACAAATACACATACAAGGATTTTTTGGGATAAACACACATCTATATCTCAATCTTATGAGACATAGTAACAAAAGGATTGTATTGTACATCAATTATCAAATTGATCAAGCTCAAGAGATATTCACTGACACTTTACTATTTGGATGGTGATGATGCTTTGTTAGAGGCTTTTCTTGATTTATGTTTAGATCCAACTCATATCTAGGTATTACTAAGTTAGTAGGGAGTTTACAAGTCATACATATAAAAATTTGATAACTTAAAAGATAAAGGATCATTATCCTACTATTTATATTTGGGTGTTGTTACGTATGACTTACTAGTTTGATTCAAATAAGATTGAGAAGATATGTTTCAAATTTGCCTTAACACACGATCGTACATGTTATGCATACATAGTCATCTATCTAGATGGTTGACAAAATTTAGGCATTTAGACAAAATATTTGTTTGACTTGATCAAACAAAGTACTACTGATACATGACCATGCAATACATGCATGATCGTACTGGCAATAGTTAATACATAGGCAATGAGGCCTTGAATAGTGTGCCTTATCATGCTATCCATTAAACGATGCAAGAGTGGTGTGTAAAGTCTAAATACGGTGCATAACTGTGTAAGTTGAAGACATAGACATGTAAGAAGTCAACATAGTTGTGCTTATCATTGACATGACTGTGCACTTATTCCTATAAATAGGAGTGTGATTTATATGTTAAATATTCATTCATGTAGCCTTTTCTTATTAGTAGAGAAATCACAAAATGCTTATAAACACTTGGTATTAATGCACTTCGCTGTACATACCTGTATATACGATCCAAACTAGCATCCAAAAATATATGGATCTCATTCAAGCTATTATATATGGATATTGCTTATGCTGCGAGTATATAGACTATCTGCAGGAGAACTTCGAGGTTATTAAGAGTAAAATTTTTAAAGGGATATCACAGGTATGCTTTTTAAAATACACCTTATATTTGTTACAATTTTTTTATTTTTCATATAATCTAATAAACATGATCCTACTCTGAAATTCCCAGACTCTGTAATGAGTTTTAAATTCTATTACATGAACGCCCTTCCAATGACCGTGGAATTCTAACAAAAACTAATAAAAAATAAATGAAAGGAAATATATATGTTAAATAAATCTAACAACAACAACAAATATTTATTAATGCACCAAATGAACAAATATCGATTGGATTAATGGCCTTAATTGACTATCACAACTTGTCTGAATGTATGAACATGATGTTGTTGACTTAAAAAAAAAATAAATTTTGAATTATTGTTCATAAAAAATACTTAGATATAATGAGCTTTTTTCTTGAATTCAAAATTACGATATTAGAATTTGAGTGAAAATGTGAAAATGAGAATTTTCAAAGTTTTATAGGGTTTGTTCTTGATTTAATAGTTATATCATTATGTTATTTTTTTCTTTGAACAAATTTAATTAATTGTTCACTTTGATTTTATAGTGGTGCTTATGTGGAGGTGGTTAAACTATTACAAGTATGTTGGGCTGAGGTTAATAGGAATTCAACACAAACAAGCTCACCTTAGAGACTTCTTACAAGCTTGCATTTGTGGTCAAATTTAAAAAAGATGCTTCCAGATTGAAAAAAATTGTGAATCTTAAACTCGATGTCCCAAATAGAAACCAGATACATTGTAAAGAAAACTTTAAGAATAAGCCTAAAAACTAATGGACTGAATCCTAGTTATTGAGTTTAGTGTTTAAAATAATGAAAAGCAAAAAGAGATATAATTTTCCATAACTAAAACCAGTGATGACCATTGGAAGAAGGGAATTTTCATCAAGAAATTTGTCATTTAGCCACTAATATAATATGGCTAATAAACAAAATTTAGATGTTTGCTAAACTAAAGTTAGAAACGCTACTAAATAAATGCTGACTAGGTCCTAGAGCAAGTAGGCCTAACCAAGTTAAATGAAAAAAAAAATAAAAATTAGAGGTATATAAATTAGACAACAACTTTGGCAAAGTAGACAGTTAGCTTTTGCCTTGATCAAAGAGTTGATTCTTACTCGATCATGATAAATTTAGTATGTTACAAGGTAAGTAGAGCTGATCATTGTTTGTTTTCTTCATTGGTTAAATTTGGCATGCCCACTTAATTTGAATCATTTTATTTTAGTTTGAGTTTATTTTTTGTATTTGCTTTTATTGATGGTGTTATTGATATTGATAGACTTTGAGTAATCTAGAGAAGAAATTATTGTACCTATTAATTTTATTAGTAAAGGTTTTTAGGTTGGACAAGGTCCCATGGTTTTTTACCTTTGCTTCAAAAGATTTTCCACATAAAAATTTTGGTATTCTTATGAGTATTTTTTATTATTATTTTTGTGGTTGGTTTATTATTTTGATGTTATTGCTCATTTAATTGCAAGAGGGAAAAATATTATTCTATTGGTACTTTTATTTTTGTGATTATCTAAAATTTCCCAATAAACTAGTATCAGAGCCTTGTTCAAAGTAGCTCGGTTTTCTTATATATAACCCAATTGATGGTTTGATCAAACAATGGATAGATAATACTATGTGGCTCAAGAGACAAAGGCACATACCTTGTGAAAGAAATTGTTAGAGTTGTATAAAAGAAAACTCCTTACAATAAAGCCTTTCTTATGAAGAAGCTTATTCATATGAGATTGAAGGATGAGACAAGTTTTAAGCACCTAAATGATTTTTGAGATATGATGAACAAATTAACTAAGTAAGAGATTGTGTTATTAGATAAGTTACTAGTTTGTTTACTCCTAAGTATTTTACCTGACAGTTAGAAAACACTGATAATTGCTTTTAATAATTTTGTACCTAGTAGCAAGTTATCAATGGATTTGGTCAAAAAGAGTTTATTTAATGAAGAATGTAGAAGGAATCAATTAGGTTTGTCTACATATTCAGAAGTGCTTATTACAGAAGAACAAGGGAGAAGTAAAACTAGCGCCTCTCAAAATTTAGATAATTATGAAAAGTTAGGCGATAGATCTAAGTTTAGAAAAGGCATCATCTTTCATCACTATGGTAAGCCTAGTCATATTAAATGGTTTTATAAGACATGTAAGAAAGAGAAACCAAAAGAGAAATCTAAAGATAAAATGACAGAGACAACTTTAGTTACTCTCAATAGTGATATTGTTATCTCTTATTACAATAGCGACTTTAACTTGACATGCCATGATTTTACTTGGGTTATTAATTTTACAACTTTATTTTATGTCACCTTTAGGTGTGATATCTTTTCTTCTTATACAACTAATGATTTTGGCGTTGTTCATATAGGTAATGAAACTTCTATGAAGGTTATTAACATAGGATAAATTTGTTTGAAAACTAATATTAGAAGTATATTATGACTGAATAATGTCAAATACATTCCTGATATATGTTTTAGCTTGATTTCTATGAGTGTCCTTATTGATGAAGGATACCATAACTTCTTTGAAAATAGGATATGAAAACTCACTAAGGGTAATTTGGTGGTGGCTAAAGGAAAGAAGTAAAATACTCTCTACCTTACTCAAGTCAAGATATGTAGAGGATATGCGAATGTAGTTGAAGATACCTCCACTAAGTTATGGCATAAAAGGCTTGGACACCTTAGTGAGAAAAGCCTTGGCTTACTTCTAAAAAAAATATACTTCCATTAAAAGGTATGACCTTAAAAATTTGCACTCATTATTTATAACACAGGATTTTTTTTTAAGAGTTCATCTTTTTAGCTACTCATAGGAGTTTACAAGTTATTGATTTGATTCATGTTGATGTTTGTACTATGAAAGATAAACTTCTTGGTGATTGTTTATATTTTGTTGCTTTTATTGATAATTGCTATAGAAAATTATAGGCTTATTCTCTAAAAAGAAAAAATCAGATGTTAACTATATTTTCATGCTACAATTGAGAGAGAAAAGGAAAGAAAGTTAAAATGTGTTTGTATAGATAATTGAGGTGGATATAAAGGCCCTTTTGAGTAGTATTACAAAGATCACGGTATTAAGCTATAAAAAATAGTTCCTAAAACATCACAACAGAATAGAGCCACTGAGGGAATAAATAGAACCATTATGGAAAAGATCAGATGTATGCTTTCTCATGCTAAAATTTATAGTCTTTTGGTTGAAGCAATGTTAATTGTAGTAAAAATAATTAACTTTTCTCCTTTAGTTCTTCTTGATGCAAATATGCTAGAAAAATTATGAGGAAGGAAAGATTTATGTTATGATCATTTGAGAGTATTTGGCTACGAGGCATTTGTTTATATTTCAAGAGATGAGAGGTTGAAGCTTGATGCCAAGTCTAAATATTGTGTCTTCATGAGGTATTAGCATAATGATAAGTTTGGTTATAAATTATAAGATGCTATTGATAAGAAGATAATCAGAAGTAGAGATGTAGTATTTCTTAAAGACCGAACTATTGAAAACTTTGATAAATTTGAAAAGTCATAGCCTTTTACTAATGAGTTGCTTGTTGATTTAAGTCCAAAGACTTTCACCTCAGATCATAATGATGATGAAGATGTTTAGGTATGCGTTAATAAGCATACACATGATGATACTTCTAAGGTTGATGGTGATGAACAAGTTAATCAACTAGCTTCAATTTTACCTTCTAATAATAAAATTAAAAGATCTAGTAGAGATAAGAGACGTTCTCAAAGATATTTAGTTCATAAGTATATGTTACTAACTGATGAAGGAGAACTATAGTGTTATAAAGAAGCCATGTTAATTCTCACAAGGATAAATGGTTGAAAGTCATCAAGATGAGATGAATTCCTTCCATGAGAATCATACTTATGAGTTGGTGAAACTACCAAAGGATGAGAAACCTTTGAAGAACAAATAGGTTTTCAAAATAAAAAATTAAAATAATAGCTCACACCAAGGTATAAGGCAAAACTAGTTGTGATAGGTTTTGGTCAGAAGAAAGGAATCAACTTTGAATAGATTTTCTCACCTGTGGTCAAGATGTCTTCAATTACAGTTGTTTTGGGGTGAGCTACCAGCTTGGATTTAGAGATTGAACAACTTGATGTAAAGACTTATTTTTTCTATGGTGACTTAGAAAAGGAAATTTATATGAAAAAACTTGAGGGATTTAAGGTGGAAGGCAAATAGCATCTTGTATACAATTTGAAGAAGGGTTTGTACGATCTTAAGCAAGCTTTAAGATAGTGGTACAAGAAGTTTAAGTCCCTTATGTTGGATCATGGGTATGTAAAAATCACTTTTGGTTATTGTGTTTTTACAAAGAAATTTGGTGATGATGATTTTATTATTCTCTTGCTTTAAATGGATAACATGTGATTGTTCGTTGTGATATGAGCAAGATTAGTAAGTTAAAGTCATAACTTAGTAAGTTGTTTGTAATGAAGGATTTAGGATCGATAAAACAAATTCTTTGTATGAAGATCAATCGAGGATGGAAAGAATGTGAAGTTATGATTGTCACAATAGAATTACATTGAAAAGGTTCTTGACAAGTTTAACATGAGCAATTCAATACTTGTATGCTCTCCACTAGCAGGTCACTTCAAGTTAAGTATTCAATAGTGTCCTTCAAGTAAGAATAAAAAAGAGAAGATGAAGAAAGTGCCTTATATATTCATAGTTGGTAGCTTGATGTGTGATATGTTATGTATAAAGCCTCACATTGCTTATGTCGTTAGTGTTCTTAGTCGATTTCTCTCAAATCCTAGAAAGGAACGCTAGTCTGCAGTAGAATGAATTTTCAAATATCTTAGAGGTACTTCTAATTTATGCCTATGTTTTGGTAATGATAAACCTATATTGGATAGATATATAGATTTTGAAATGACAAGTGATATGGATTTTAGAAAGTCTACTTCTAGGGACAAGTGGGCCAATTTGTGAACTTTTGTGTATTGATCTATCATTTTATGAAATTTTTAATTTTTATATAATTTTTAAACTTAATATTTTGTAATCTTTTTCTCATATGGAAAGAACAGTGATAATTCGTTATTTTCCACCTTACCTTGGTTTGGGTATACACTACAAGAAATTATATATTTTATGACAAATTTATTCATGACGAATGTAATTTTGTCACTATATGACAATCTTTGATGACGTTTTTTTTTATAATTGTCATTAAATCATTTATTATTGTGATGATTAATATATTGTCAACAAAATTCAAGTTGTTCGTCACCAATGTTCATATTTAGTGACGAATGATTAAATTTTATCACTTTTTCATTTGATATCATAGTTTAAAATAATTTTATGACGATATAATATACATTTATGACGAACGTATCGTCACAATATTGCATCTTTTGATGACGTAATACAGATTTGTCATTAATTAATATATAAAATAAAATAATTATAAAATATTATTTTGGTAACCATTTTAATTGTCACAGTTGATTATTATTTGTGACAAAATATAATATTCGTCACAATTGATATGGAGGTAAAATTTCATAGCAAAATTTTTAGAGGAAATAAGTTTGATGGTAACTATTTTTATCATATAATATTAATATTTGGTGATAATTTAATTAGTTGTTACTAATGGTAAAATTTCCCACTAAAATTTTTGAAGGGAACACATTTGATGGCAATTATTTGTGTCACTTAATATTAATATTTAGTGACAATATAATTATTGTCACTGATACACATGAAAAATATCATTTACGAATTATTGTTGTCACCAATATACATGTTCGTATTCGTATTTATATTTGAATAGTTTGTTTTAGGCTTATTCGAACTAAACTTTAAAACGAACCTTAACATGTTTGATTCAAATCTAGCCCTACCTAGTCACCAATATACATTTATTTAAATAAAAAAGATAAATATATCATAATTAAAGTATGAAGGAAAAATTATTCGAATAAGAATTTGTTTATTGACGATAATTGACGTCACTAATAATGAAATTAGATGACTAATTATCAAATGTGTCATGAAAGCAATTAGGGATGAATTCAAACCGAATCAAATGCGAACATGCACATGTTCATGTTCGGGCTCGTTTCGTGCAGTTCAGGTTCATGTTCGTCGAATTTTTTTATAATAAAGTTGAGTTCATGTTCGATTCCAATAACTTAGCTCGTATTCGATTCGTATTCGTATTCGATTCGTAGAATTCGTATTTATATTTTATTAAAAATTATAATTAATACAAATAATTAAAAAAATATAATTAAAAAATTTTTAATTTAAGTTTAGGTTTGTGTTTGTGTTCATATTCGGTTCATACAGTTCGTATTCAGGTTCATATTCTCTAATTTTTAAAATTATAGTTCAGGTTCGTGTTTGGGTTTGACCAGTTCATTTCGGATTTGTTCGAGCCAAATTCAAAAACGAATTTGAATCTGTTCGATTCGAATCTAGCCCTAAAAGCAATTTTAAAATGTTAGTGACACTTTATTATTGTCATCATATATTTATTTAGTGAAAAAAATAAAATTTTGTTTGAAAAAATATTAAATAGAATAATATAAAATAAAAAGAAAATAAAATCTAAAGAAGAAGAAGAAAACGTGAAGAAGAGAGGAAGAGGAGAAGAAGGGCAAAGTCAAAAAAGGGATCCCTAAATTTTGTATCTCTTTCTCAATTTCTTGATCAAAGATTTGAAAATCTACAAGAAGTAAGGCTTATTCCAACATTCGAGGTAAGTAAAACCTCCTCAAGTCTCCCAATCTTCTTTATTTTGTGAAAAATCGAGATATTGGGTTTTGGCTGGGTTGCTGCGTTGCTATAGCTCTACCGGGACTTAAATATGTTTATATATAATCTTGTAAGGAGGTCCATACTCTATGGTCCGTCCCGGTGTCCGTAAAGCAGGGAGATAAGAAAGGCCTGGTGCTGTCAACTAATTCCGAGAATTATTTAATTCATCCTGACACAATAATGCCTGATTAAGGTGACATGATTCGGTTCTGTGTGATTGTATGATTATATTTAGTTTTACTAATAAGCCGAAGACAGAAAAGTATTTCTGCCGGTTACGGTTTTCTGTCATTGATGTTGCAAATAAGTAACAAGACAATAGCTTTGTTATAGAAGAATTTGCGTGCAATGTAATGTTTTGGGAATAAATGTCCGTCCCATTTTAATACAGACTCAGACGTGTATAGAAGGAGAGCTTGTGAATCTAGTGCAGCAAGAGATTTCGAGTAGAATCAATTGCATTTCCCTGATAGAGGCAGTTAGATTCAGAGCGAGATGAAAGTCAAGGGTGAGTTTGTTTTGTTGGTGTGTGTAATTGCCTTCTGTAGTCCAAGGAAGAGATTCTACAAGAAAACCCGTGGTCTTGCTGAGGACATCGTCAGGAATATAACCTGGAAATATATATTTCAACCAACCCCAACTTGCCAGCCAAACTTCTCAGACTGCATTTTCATGACTGCTTTGTTAGGGTATTTTAATCTCATTTTCTTGTGCACGTGTACATATATGCTTACTTAACATGCGTTATTTTTCTTTACTTAATTAAGCTTCTTAGTACAAAAAAAATTTCAGGGTTGCGATGCCTCAATTTTGATAAGCTCAACTGCAAACAACACTGCAGAGAATGATACCTTTCCTAATGCAATTTTGGCAGGTTTTGATGTCATCGAAGACACTGGAGAAGGACTGTCCAGGAGTAGTACCTTGTGGTCATATTGTGGCGTTGGCAACCAGGGATTCAGTTTCATGTCAAGTAATTACTTAACACTCTCTGTGTAAACAATACTTCTGCTTATGTCTGTAAGATAAAACATTCACTAGATTTGCAATTTAAAAAAACCAATGTGGAAAGTGCTTACTGGTAAAGAGATGGCAGAGTCTCGTTAGCTCCCGAGTTCTTGGCCAATATTCCTTCACCTTCATTCAACTTCACCCAGCTCAAACAAAGTTTTAAAAGCAAAGGTCTCACCGTTCATGACCTTGGGGTGCTCTCAGGTATACCTATATAAAATTATAAGTTCATTTAAGTTGTCCAATATTGTAATACTCATTGACATTATTGGCGTCGTTTAATTAGGTGCACACACAATCGGTATAGGGCGGTGCAAAGCCTTCAGCAACAGGCAGTACAATTTCACAGGAAAAGGGTTAAAAGGCCATCAGGACCCTCCACTGGACCCAGGCTATGCGGAATTCTTGAAAACCAAATGTCTGAACCTTCGCGACACAACCACCACAGTCATCATGGACCCTGAAAGTTCTCTAGATTTTGATATTCATTACCATGTTAATCTTAAACAGAACAAAGGTCTCATCCAATCTGATGCCGCCCTTTTGACAGATAAGGGGGCAGGAAATATGGTTTTGGAGCTGATGAATCAGAACAAGTTCTTCACTGAGTTTGTGCAATCAATGAATCGAATGTTGGGTGAGTTTCTCTCCTATGTGGAGGATGGCTCAAGTTTTTTTGTTTCACTAGTATAGTTTTATTTTAAGCCGAAGTGATGGTGTCTTGTATTATACAAAAAACCTACTATTCTTTTAAACCCCCGTATGTGTCATCGTATATTGGTTATTTTTACAAATTTTGAGATTTTCTCTTGGCGTCTTAAGTTGTGTGCCTTTGGCTGAAATAGAAAATGGAGGGAAGCAGTCATTGTGTTTAAGTTAGACACACAAAAGAGGCAGAGATATGTGAAGAGGGGATGTGAGAAAGAAATTTTGCCCAGTTTTAATTAAGTGAATGATCGTGTAGTGAAACATTATCAGATTGAGTTGAAATTTTGTATAATAAATATTCTTTATTTTTATAAAAATAAATTTTAAATTCTGTATATTATATTATATATTATACTGTATAATTTTTTGTGTATTGTATACTGTATAATATATCTCAACAATTTTTGTGATCAATTATCTCAACAAGGTGCAATTATCAACAAGCTAATGGAAATTATGGTAGCCAATGGGAAGAACATATCGTAAACAATTTTTTGTAAGTAATATGTTTGGCTACCTTTATTGTTTCACAATTTTATATAGTTTTGTTAATATTTTAGTGAAATAACTTATTATTGTTATTCACATTGATTTCAGATAAGAAATGCATGTTTAGCTGTTTATAGTTACTAACCAAACAAGAGTTATTTACATTTTCTAATGATATTATTATATATTGATTTTACAGTTGTTACATTTTCTGTCTTCTAGTATTAATCGTTAATTTCGCAGCTATACATTTTAATTTGGTGTTGTTTTTGTTTCATCCTATTTCGTTGAAGCTGCATTGTGGCTGCATTGTGGCTATATTTCGTTGAAGCTGCATTGTGGCTATATTTCGTTGAAGCTGCATTTTGGCTGAAGTCAACAGAAGTTCTTTATGCACACAGTAGAAAATGGTTTAAACTTGTAAGCTATATTTTTGTTAAATTGATTCACAAGAGTAGAAACAGAATTTCAATTTCTGTGTTTGTTAGGTAAAGATCAAAAGCTTTAGCTTAATTAATAAAATTTTAATGCAGTCTAGTGAATGTTGCGATTGTTAGCACTTAATATAGGGAACCATGGTAATGAGGTCATAGATTTTATGGGATGCCTACATTTTCTGATGATATTATTATATATTGATTTTACAGTTGTTAGTTTTGGAAGGAAGATGGACCAAAGTCATCTGAGAAGTAAAGCTTGAAAGGAGATTGGTCTTGATGACTTTTTTTGATAAGTTTTCATTATTGTTTTAAGACTTATTATGTTGATTTAGTTACTGATATAATGGTTCGACATAATTGAATTTATGTTCATTGATATTTTATTTTGAGAATGTTAAGAATTTTATTTTTTATATTTTTTTTGAAGTATATTTATCAATAATTTATGACATTTTTTATTTATTGCAATTTTCAAATATTAGGTTTTAAGTAATAAAATGTCATATCTTATTGTAATGAATTATATTGTTTACAAACATAATTATATAATGGCAATATAAATTTTGTAAAGAAAAATAACATTCGATAAAAAAAAATTGTCTCTTAATTTTGACGTTTATTACATCATTAATATTTATTAGTTCAATGACAAATACATTTTCATCATAAAAAAAGTATATTATTTGATGACGATTTCTTTTATTGTCATTTATCATCGTATCTATTATGATGAAAAATAAATTTAGATGACAAAAAATTAAACAATATTTTTGTCAATATAATTTCATTATTTTCATATCTATAGTGATTTTCGTAACCATAACCACATTATTTGGTGACGAGATATAATTTTGTCATTTAAAGTGTAATAATTTTGTGACGAAATATGATATTAGATGACAAATTTTTGATATTAATTGTGACATTATTAACGTTACAAAAAGTGATAACATATAGTGACAATAAAAGTTTTCGTCACTAAAACTTGACTAGTTGGTGACAAATACAAATTACGTCATATATATTTTTTGAAACGGGGCTGCGGTGACAATCCTTGTGACAACAAAATTTCGTCACAAAAAAAATTTAGTGACAAAAATAACACTTTATGTGACAAATTTTGACATCACAATTTATCGAATTTGTTGTAGTGATAGTTTGATTAATTAAAATAATTTAGTTTTATTGAGATTAAATAAAATTATGTTGATGTAATAAAAAAAAATATTTTGTCAAAAATATTATAACCCAAAAGTATGACAAACAATATTTGGATTAGGGTCGAATTTAAATTGAATCGAGGTTAGCTTCTTCAAGCTTAAGCTTGGCTAAAACTAAAACACAATTAAATTAACGAGATGAAAATAAGAAATAAAATGTTAGGACTTCGGGTTCAATAATTTTATTCAAAGTAAATCTTTTGTATGATTAAAGAAATTATATTATTCATGTAATAACGAAGTTTCTAAATTAATCAATACCCTTTTTCAAGCAATATGACTCTATTTTGCGATCTAATAACCTATTATATTTCTACGAATTTTTAATTAGATGAATGTGCACTATCGTTTTATGGAATCTATTAACTTTCAACACTAATTAATTATGCCTATAACTATTGTATGTATCAATTTATATATCTCTAAATTTAATTAATCCATAACATGCATTATTTAAGCACTTTGAGTTTGGTTCGATTTGACTCAGTGAATGTCTTAAATATCTAAAATGATGTTATTTTGATGCATATTAGTTAGTCAATTCAAACATTTTTATTGGCTCGTTAGAAGCCCGAATTCAAGTTTGTTATGAGCTTGAGCATGCAAAATATAAGTTCGTTTTGGGCTCATTCAAATTGAGCTCAATCTGGAGTTGGTACAACTCGAATTTATTCCTAATTTAGATGACTAAAAAACCTTATTTCTACCCAAAGCGTACTTAAATCAAAACATTTTATCTATTAACTTTTAAAAGCCAAACACTTACAGGTGATTTTTTGTTAATAAAAGTGATGAACTACTAGTTTATCTTAATTAATATGATAACCAAAATGAAATTACACTTTTTAATATAATAACCAAATTACCCCTTTTAATATAACAATCAAAAAACATATTTTAATCAAAATACCCTCAAACTTAAATTACATATATTATCTAAAATTACAGGCTTTTATTAATAATTTATTTACAAATTTACAATATTTTACATTCTAATTTTTAGCGGTGTTTGTGAATTTTTTATGCTTCTAAAATTTTAGTATTTATCCAATTTTATACTTGCAAAATTACAGTTTTTATACATTGTGTTTTGTTTAAGTAGTTAATATGTATTTGTAGCTTTAAAGTCGAAATATATTGTTGTCCAACTAAAAAATACACATATTATTCTATAGTTAAACATATTTATTTGTTGATATTCACTTTTATTAGTGATATTATTGATGTTGATAGTCTCTGCGCAATTTAAAGAAGAACTTATTATACTCATTAATCTTATTAGTGAAAGTTTTTGAATTGGACTAGGTCTTGTAGTTTTTTGCCTTGGCTTTGTGGGGTTTTTCATCTAAAAATTCTAATGTTATTGTGAATATGTTCGATTATTATTGTCCTAGTTGATTTATTATTTTAATACTAATGCCCGTTTGATTACACAAAGAAAAAAATTATTAGTTCGCTGGTATTTTTATTGTTGTGATTATCTGGATTTTTCCCAACAATAAATAATAGTTTATATGCAAGCGTCCGAAATACCACTACCACTATCTTCAATCTTACTCTATGTGCTTGAATAAAATAAATATGTGAGCTTATAAGCTCATTGTGTACTTATTAACATGTGACAATAATGTGAGATCCATCTCTATAATAATGTGTAACAATACTTGTGTTCTAGTTTACTGATTTCACTATAAAGCTTGCACTCGTTCTAGCAACAGAATATCATATTAAAATTTTATTCACGTTGCTACCATTTTCTTGCGAGTAGTTTAAACTTTATGGTGTGATGCATATGCAATTTTAGGACATTATTAAATTTAATGATAACTTCCAGGAGTTGATTCTAGGAGCATTAGTCCGAAAACTTTTACACAAGATTTCAGGATAAGAAACAGTTCAGAATCAGAACGATTTAATAACTAGGAAAGGACGTTGCATGGAGATAATTGATACATTTTTGTTGGAAAACCACCGGTTGTTCGTTCATTAATTTTGCACTAATGCATTGACAAATTAGAATTGCCACCTATATATATATATATATATATATATATATATATATATATATATATATATATATATGTATATGTATATATTTGTAACCCAAATGTGAAAAGCAAGCTAGGCGAAGGAATTTCATTTCTGATTTGAGCACGCTAGCGCTGTAATATAGGTGTGACAATATATAGCATAAATGTATTCATAGGCATGCTGAAAAGGTAAATTCATTTCAGGTATCCCAACCAGAAACCTCCATTGCTTATTCATTACCACCTTCTAGGACTGTCGCTACGGCAGAATGGGGCTTTAGCGGCGTTTACTCAAATGCCGTTAAAAGAATACGGTTTAGTGACGCTTTACTAAAACACCACAAAAACGCCGCAAAAAACATGTTTTACCAGCGTTTATAAAAACGCCGCTAAATATCTTTTTAAACCTAGCGTGCAAACGCTTCTTCTTCCTTTTCCCATTTTTCCTCCTGCCGCTACACTCTCTTTTCTCCCGCTGTGGCTGTTGTATTCGCCGGTTCCAGGCGTGTTTTTGACGGTTTTCGGCCATTTCTTCTTCATTTGAAGACAAAATTCTGCTCTTCTTCACCTTGGCTTTCATTTGGAGACGAAGTTGTAAGTTTTCTGAAATTTTTAGATTTTTTTTTTTTTTGTTATTTATTAAAGTATGTTAATTGTTAAGTTCTTTATCATTATTTGGAGCAAATGATTGAAATCCAACTGATTTGGAGGGTTGGTTTGAATGTGGTATTGAGTTGGAAGTGTTTGATTGATTATTTAGAATTATTAAGTTTTGTATAATTATTTATAATAATTTTAATTCGATTTTCTAAATAAACATTAATTTTATTTGAGTTTATAATTAATAAATCACAAATGATTAGGTCGAATTCACAAACTGTTTGTTTGATGTTTCTGCGATGCGTTCTAAGCTTGCGTTGGGCGTCTTAGGTCGAATTCACAAACTGCAATTCTTTTTGTTGTCCATTGAAAAGGTTTTTTTTTTTTTTCTGTTCCTAGCTTTCCCCATCCCTGCAATTCTTTTTGTTGTCCATTTATTTAGTTTTATTTCATATTTTATTTAGAATTAAAGAAAGGATTCTTGCTTTACCATGAATTGTTCAGAGGAACATCCATAAAGCCAAACAAATGTAACACGTTTTCAGGAACTTTTAAAATATTGGTATGATAATTTTAGTATAAAATAATTCCAAAAAAAAAAAAAAAAAAAAAAACAAAGAAATGG
The DNA here is from genome assembly GCA_026122585.1 of Anacardium occidentale. Lineage (NCBI taxonomy): Eukaryota > Viridiplantae > Streptophyta > Magnoliopsida > Sapindales > Anacardiaceae > Anacardium > Anacardium occidentale. The sequence continues at coordinate 495,289 of JAJEJH010000099.1, read as the reverse complement.
AAAAATTGGTAGTGAAATGTGGCACAGGATGGGATTGTGATGAAAAACTAGGAATGGCTGTGATTTGAGTGCTTCTTGAATTCGTATATGGAAATTTATGGAATCCCAAATTTAGGCCAACATCTTCAAATAAATGCTCCTTTGAATTAGTTGAAGTACAAGTTACGAAAAGTACACGCCGATTTTATTTCTTGTTATTTCAAATATCATCATTTTTTTTAACTTAAACAAATGTTTTTATTCATTATTTAAATATTTTCTGTCCCATCCATCCTCTTTATTTTCGTCACTATTTCTGATCTATCCTAATAATTTTTCTATAAACTTAAAAAAAAAAAAAAAAAAAAGTAAAGGCCAAAGTTGGTGACTCACGTCGACAATAAAGTTAACAGTAATTACGATCCACAAATCAGAAAATAAGTGTGCCTATACACATCCATGGTGACTCAGTTTTATAATGCTCGAATTCCCCTGATCAAGTCTTGGGTGGAACATGGATTTAAAGTATACAATTTAATACTTAGTTGAATTGGGATTGGTAAATCATTTTAACCTCAAAGTTCAGTGACATCTTCATAAAATTTTCTTTATAATTAAATTTTAATGATGCATATGTAGTATAAATGTTAAGTCGTGTTTCATGGAGTAATGAGAAGATGAAAGGTGGGTTAGGGCTTTAATAGTGATTAGATTTAGACCAAAACAAACAATTGGTCATGTTCCATCACAAAACACAAAATTTCATAATTAATTATGATGTTTTATTATGCTTGTTGGGATGTAACTTTCATTGTTAAAATTAAATATTAACAATTTAATTTTTTCAAAAACACCTAAAATTGGAAATTAAAAAGAAAAGCTCATGTTTTATTATTAAAGTAAATGGATGAGTATTTGTGTTTGCAATATAACTATGAAATGCCACATAGTCTGATTGATTTGGTGGTTACATTAGGTATAATTTTAACTATGTTATTATCTATCAGTACGTTGTTATGGATACTCGCAAGTGTAGGAGCTGGATGAGTTTACCAACAGTTACCACAGAATTTTTAGAAGGGTTGAATAGTTTCCTTGATTTTACATTTCAAGGTAAATCAAGTACTGACAAGGTTCCATGTCTTTGTAGAAAGTGTGTTAATTACTACTACAAAAATCGGATAGAACTGTATGACCGTTTAGTGGTTCATGGATTTATGGTTGGTTATACGATTTGGTATTGTCACGGTGAATCTATGGTCACACAAGAGTCAACCCTAGACATCCAAGTACAAAAAGAAATGAGTACAGATAATTCCATAGCAGAAATGTTACATGATGTTTTTGGGGTATCTAGACAACTTTTCGATACATGTAATCATGGCAGAGATGCAATTGAGCCCAACATCGATGATACTATGATGGAAGAACATCCAGAACATTTTGTTGGAGATAAGGAAGACTTCAGGAAATTAACAGAAGATGCTAAGGAAGAATTATATCCAGGGTGTGAGAATTTTACTAAACTTTCATTCGTTTTGCATCTCTATAATTTAAAATGTCATTACAGTTGGTCTAACGAATCGGTTGATGCTTTAATTAAGCTTTTAAAAGATGCTTTTGCAAAGGGTGAGACACTACCAAAATCTTTTCATGAAACCAAAAAGATTATTGAAGCCTTAGGACTTAAATATGTGAAAATTCATGCTTGTCCCAATAACTGTATGCTATTCTGGAAAGAAAAAGCTTCTAATGACTTATGCTCAGTTTTTGGGGTGTCTCAGTGGAGAAATTCTGAGAGTGATTCATCTAATGCCATAGGAATTTCTAATTTGGTCAAGAAAAAACAAATTTTGTCAAAAGTGTTGTGGTATTTTCCTATCAAGCCGAGACTTCAAAGGTTATTCATGTCCCCAAAAACTTCAAAGTTGATGACTTGGCATGATAAACACTGTACCAAGGATGGAATTATGAGACATCCGACTAACTTAGAAGCATGGAAAAACTTTGACTCGATCTACCCTACATTTAGTGAAGAACCACGTAATGTTAGATTGGGTTTAGCGAGCGATGGTTTCAATTTGTTTGGTACTATACAAAGCACTTACAGCATATGATCGGTCTTTTTACTTCCCTACAATTTACCACCATGGTTGTGCATGAAACAACAATTCTGCATGCTCTCATTGTTAATTCTCGGTCATTCTGGGCTTGGTAATGATATTGATGTTTACTTGCAACTTTTGATAAAGGACCTTAAAGACTTATGGGAGGTAGAGGTGGAAACGTTTGATGCTCATCGAATCAAATGTTTCAATTGCATGCAGCAATTATGTGGACTATAAATGATTTTCCAGCTTATGGTAATCTCTCTAGGTGAAACATTCATAGTTGTTTTTCATGTCCTTGTTGTAATACAGAGAGAGACTCCAAGCGTCTGAGGAATGGCAAAAAGTTTTGTTTCATGAGCCGTCGTCGGTTTTTGGATATCACTCATAAGTCTCGCTTTGATACAAAATCATTTGACGGGACAATCGAATTAAGATCTACTCCAGTTCCACTGTCTGGGTTTGTAATCTTGGATTAATTGAAAAATATCAAGTTCAGGTACGAAAAGATGCATAAAGAAGTTACGGGGGTCAAACCAAAAACATGAAAAAAAAAATATTTTCTTCCACTTACCTTATTGGCAATCGCATCTAATAAGACATAACCTTGATGTGATACACATTGAGAAAAATGTTTGTGACAATGTGGTGAATACAATTCTCAATATTGATAAAAAGTCAAAGGATAACATTCATACTCGTCGGGACTTGCAAGAGATGAACATAAGGTGATCTATATTCAAGTAGTACTCATCCAGTTCAAGACATCCAAGGAAGTTCAATCATGCTTTTAAAATGGAGAACTCGAACCAAGCACATCAATTTCGAAAATGTCTTGTCAAATGAGATGATAAAGCGTTGGTTTGAGTCATGCATTCGAATGTATCTCCAATATCATAAACATCATTTTTGGCAATCGAAGACATCATTATTCATCAAGTGGCTTTATACGAAGCTAAGGAAAAAAACGGGACTCAATTCGGATAAGAAACGAGTGAAAACGGACTGCACGAAGATTTCCCCTGCCTGGCGTCGTAGTATTGCACCCCTGACCTGCGTGCGCGCGCGCGCCCGCACGCTGCCTTGCTGCCCACGCAAGCCTGCACCCACGCACACCTGCGCGCGCGCCCAGCGCCCCAACGCCCGCATGCCCAGCTCCCGCACGCCCAGCGCTTGGCTGCTCCGCACGCACAACTGCCTGCGCACGCACCCGCATGCGCACTTGCGCACTGTGCACTGCATGCCGCGGCATGGTGCCGCGGCATCTGGATTCTGCCGCATTTTGGGAATTTTGGTCTTTTCAAGCAATTTTGGCATGCTTCAGCTTCCAGAACTCCTCAAATGCATTCTCCTTTAGGATTTTTGAATTTCTGATGATTTCCAACGACAATTCGAATGCCGACGACTTTTCGGATTGAATTCGAATATTCGACTCGAAAATTCAGACCGAAGACAAATTGATCAAGGAAAATGTTTGCATCCAAGATTGTTCCATTTTATATTTATTTCTGATTTATTTTGTAATGTAATTAGAAAATATGTGAATTACTTGTTATGTCTTTGGCTTTTATTTTATTTCCCTAACTTGTAATGTGGTGTAAAGTAAACCAAAGTTTGATTACTTTAACCATGGTTTGTAAAGCCTATATAAAGGCTATTTTTCTCATTTTGAAAAGAGAGACTTGAATATGGAAATTAAACCCTAAAGCTTTGTGCTTTTGCTTAGGATAAAGAACTTGTTGGTTCTTTGTATCCATTTCTTTCCTTTATCCAATTCTTGTTGCAAGAAAGAATTGGTGGTGGAGATTCAAGTGGGTGAGCTTTGAAACAAGTGGGTGGATCTTCCTTTAAGCTTGTATCCAAAGTTCTTTAAGCTTGAATCAACTTCAAGTTAGTGGATTTTCTCCTTTAGACTTGAGGATTATTTTCTTGCAAAATCTTGTACCAAGTAAGTATTCCATTTGTGTTGAGAATTGAATTCATCTTCCTATCTTTCATTGTGTTGATTGAATGAGGATATTTAATGTTGAATATTGATGGGCTGGAAATTGATTGAAGTTGTGACTAATTTGGAGTTGAATGTGCTTGAATTTGGAGTTATTTTTGCTTGTTTTTGTGTGAGTTTGGCCTTAATACTTGCTGGGTTTTTGGAGTGCCATTTGACACCAATTTAAGAGGTTTAAGGGCTGCCATAATAGGCCATAAGGAAGGAGTTATGGCCTCAACAGCGGGATTTAGGAAAAACCTATTTACCTCTGGCCTGCTATACGATGGCATCACATGAGAGGAAAATTTTTTATGGAGTGTTGGAACAAGTTAAGTTCCCAGATGGTTTTTCCTTAAACATTTCACGATGTGTTCGTAAACAACATAAATTATTTGGTTTAAAAACTCATGATTGTCAAGTATTAATGCAACAACTTCTTCCACTTGTATTACAAGGTGCATTACCTATAAAAGTAAGTTCTATTCTGACTGAACTATCAAACTTCTTTCGAGCTTTGTGTGCTAAGTCACTTCGAATCTGTGATCTCGAACAACTTGAAAGAAAGATTGTGCTCACACTCTGCAATATGGAAAAAATTTTCTCCCTTGCATTTTTCATAATTATGGTGCATTTGGTTATTCATCTGTCTACAGAAGCGAGGCTTGTTGGGCCAGTGTAGTACCGATGGATGTATCCAATCGAAAGGTAAATCTATAAATAAATATATTTCATAGTCTTTTCTTGAAAGTAAGCTCACACTCTGTCATTCATCACGTCATTAGACACTTTAAAATCAATTGTTTGGAATAAAGCTCATCCAGAGGGTTCGATTGCTGAAGTGTTTCTTACTTCAGAGTGTTTGGCATTTTACGCCCAATATCTAGATGACAGTAAATCATCGCAGGGCTAAAAAAACACAACTAATACACCTGGGTCCAAGTCAATCCTATTTTCCCAGGTTGGACAACCGTCTGGAAGTGTTTAGGGTTTCATGATGGATGAAAATATGTGGTTTCAGGCACAATGTTATGTTCTTTTCAATTGTAATTCATATATAGTCCGAAGGTGTCCAGAGTAAGTTATCTTTGACAATGAACATATGCATGAATATATTGATATCAAATTATGATGATATTGTACTTATTTGTCCATAAATTACAGAGAACATGTCAGCACTATTAAAAGATAGCATCGTCGATGACAACTAACTCAACATGAGATTGATTGCTTACATAGCGAATCCTTTCATGAATGGTTAAACGTAAAGGTAAATGAAGTTTTTTTTTTTTATATATATAATTCTCTTTATATATGTGTATATTAGTGGACATTAACAAATAACTATTTATGTTGCTTTTAGGCAAAAGATCTGGACATTGACGACAATAAGCATCTCATTACTGAAATCAAAGCCCTTGTGCATGGTCCAAACTATATAGTAAAGAGGTTCAAATGTTTTGATTTGTATAACGGGTATAGATTTCTAATGAAGGAATATGAGAAAGACATGAGCACACAAAATTGTGGAGTTATGGTGGTAGCCAAAACCTAAAGTTATGCCAGTAGTAGCGACTTAAGGCCGGTGTTAGGCGATATGACTTACTATGGTGCATTGACTGATATTATTGAACTCAACTATTACGATGAATTTAAGATTGTACTATTCAGATGTGACTGAGTTGATGTTACTCATGGTAGAGGGATAACACAGGACACACAAGAATTTACACTAATAAGTTTTGCTCACCTAATTCACACTGGTGATCATATACTTGATGAACCTTTTGTGTTTGCATCTTAGGCTCAACAAGTTATCTTTGTCCAAGATCGAAGAGATGAACAATGGGTTGTTCCTTTGCCCATAAGGCCTAGAGATACCTTTGATTTAGGAGATGTTGCATATGATGGGGGTAACATTGATGTGAATATCCCTAACGATAGTTTGAATATTCTCCACTTAGCAAATTAGATAGAGACAGAGAATGATGATTTTGTGTTGGTTAGGAGTGATATAAACGTCATTTTCGTTGATGTGCTTATTGAGCAACAGTTATAGGATGATGATGACCACAATGTTAGTTAAGGTTAACTCAAATTTTATCTTTGATGTGTTATTGATTTCTTTATCTACATGAGGCAACCTTTTATATATGTTTCTTTTTTTTCTTAATTATTTACATATGAATCTATAAATAATGAGAACTTTTTTTACAGATTACAACTTAAAAATGTCAAGAAAAAGAGATATACGAACGGTCTTTGAGGGGCAATCCTCACAAAGCGTTGAACCACCAAGTCAATATCAAGACAACACCCCAACCACAGTTGGTAAAACACAACATGGTATTAAAAGTTATGACATTTTATTATCAAGTACCATTGACTGATATGTTATTTTTTCTCATATATGTTACAGGTCAGGACTTAGAAACAAGACGAAGGGGACCAACTTTGATGTCAGAACTTTGGAATATACCTACAGGTGAGAAGGTTACAGTACAGTTTAACGATATGAACCAAGGAGTAGGACCCGAAGCTCGTGTGTTGGCTAGTTTTCTAGGGACTTTAGCAAGGAATTGTCAATTACTCCCTTTAAGTATACAAGATTGGAGGTGAATTCTGGCATCAGGGAAAGAAAGGATTCTTGCATTTGTTAAGGTAAGATTGCATTATTGTCTACGCATACTATCGCATTATTTATTACGGGCCCAATAATATAATTTAATACTATATGCTTCTTTCCAGGCAAGGTTTACATACCCTCTAGAAGGAGACAAATGGGTGTTACAGTCTCTGGGTAAGAAATGGAAAGACTATAAGTATGACCTAAAAGTAGAGTACTACGAACGGTATCCCAATATTGATGACCTTGTTAATAATAAATCGGATCGAATTTTATGAGATTAGTGGATGGCTCTCGTAACACAGTGGCATTCTGAGCAGGGGCGGGTAATAGAATTTTTACTCTTTCTTGTCTAGTTACGTAATGATGAATTGTATCTTTTTATTAAACATTTTCTTTGTTTCAGAGACGTAGCGGAACAAATAGAAGGACTCGTTCTGTTTAAACAATGCCACATACTGGAGGAACAAAGAGTATAACACGATTAATGAATGAAATGGTCAGTTTTTTTGCTCTCATTGTTAACCATATGATTAGGTCTTGTTGTAATTGTATCTTTCTACATCCGAGGAATAAACATCAAGTGGTGAACAGCCGTCACGAGCCAAAGTGTTTATAGCCACCTATTAGACTCGTAAAGATGAGAGACCAATTGATCAGGACTCTGTACACGCAATCGTAAGTTTAGTTTCTATTACTTTATTTGTGGTTGTGATAAATTTCGCGTAATAAGACATTACTTTTTATAATGAGTGTAGGAACTCCTCCAAGAGAAGATAAATGAGTTACAAAGTTCTATTCAAGAGTCAAATGCAAGTCTTTCAGAGATGGAGGATAATGCATTTGCTCAAGTGATGAGACTAGAAAGACATGGTCGAGTGCGTGGATTAGGATTAGGTCCAACGCCTAGCATGTATAGGGCATCGACATCGGCATCATCATCTCACCACTCAGGCGGCCCTTCAAGTGTGAATAATGAGGCGGACGACAAAATAAGAGTATTGGAAGATCAAGTGAGAACACTGCAAGAAGCACTTGGTAATAAGATGAACACAGTTGAATCTCAGTTGTCCAAGATTTGTGCATCGTTGGGCTTGCCACTAGAGCAAAATGACGAGCCACCTAGTGGAAAGGTAATGTTTACAGGATATGTTCATATAACAAATTTCTTCAAATCAAGTATTTATATGAAAATTACTATCTATGGATTGTTCATTTTTGTGACGTAGATACCTCATCCATCAAGTAACCAACACTCTCCAGATGAGAACTAGTAAGTTTGTATTTGCGTTCTGATGAATTGTTTTTTATGTTCGAGAAATACGTATTGGTGAAATCCAGCCAATTGGAGGGCTGGTTTGTATGTGGATATGAAGTGTTGAAATTATTTGATGTTTGTTTTATTTGATGTTTGCAATCCATGTGGTTTTATGAGAAATAATTATATTTCGTGTCTTCTCGTTAACTCTAACTGAAGAAGTTTACTGACGCACTTTGTTAGAATTTTTAATTTGGATGCGTTTTGTGTGCCATTGTCATTTTGCATCACTCATAATCATCTGTTACTGATTGTGCTTATTTGTCAATAATTTATTCTTGTGTTTGCATTTGTGTAAAGCGTAAAGCTAAATCTTATATCTTGTGGTTGGGACCATATGTTGGTATTATGTTGGATCTAGATAATGAATAAATAAGGATAGAATTCTTCATTCTGTTTTTTATATGAGAATATTTTATACTTGTAATTATATATTGTTGATACATCTACTTGCATACAACAAGACTATTAACCAAATAATTCGTACAGTTTTGTGCTTTATTCTACATTAGGTGACCATTAATGGATATTGTCTGCTATTATTGTATTTCGTTCTTCTAAAATCTTTAAACTTTTTTTGCAAGGCATAATGTAAAGAGTTTTGGCTCCAACAAGCTCCATAACAATTCCCAAATAAAGTATTTAAACAATATTAGGATTAACAATTGTATTCATGTACGACAAGAATTCTGATAATACTTTTTATTAATATTTTATTAATGAAGTTACAAGCATTTTTTGTATGTATTTTTAGACGGTATTGTTTTGTATATATTGTTATCAATTTATCTATTAAGTTTTGTATGATATTTATTATAAGCAGGAAGTTTAATCAATAAGCAGGGAAAAAGGCCTATGAAACAGGCAAAATTGTACCAAAAATCTATATAAATAAACGCCGCTATAACTAAAAAACCACCGCTATAAACTCCATAAAAACGCCGCTATAACTTTTAAAAAACGCCGCTATAAGAAAAAAACGCCGCTAAAAACATTGCAAACTGCCGTAAATTATTCTAAAACGTAAGATTGATAAGGCGCGAAAAAAATAAAAACGCTGCTAAAACACCAAAAACGCCGCTATGGGGTATTAATCCCGACAGAATTTTGCGCGCCAAAAAACAGCGAGAAATAAATTGGTGGGTGTGATTGAATTTACTGGCGTTTAAAAAACACCAGTAAAAACCTTAAAAAAACGCTACTGTTAACTAGGGTTTTAGCGGTGTTTTTTATAAGGTTTTACCGACATTTTATTTAAACGCCGGTAAAACCTTTACCAACGTAGCTTATACCGACGTTTGGTCAAATGCCAGTAAGACTATTTGTAGTGTTTATAAGTGCTGCTAAAACCCAAAAAAACACTACAACAGGGCCGACTTTTACCGGCGTTTTTTCGGACCTATACCGGCGTTTGTACAAATGCCGGTATAGGTCTCGTCGGTAAAGGTTTTACCGACGTTTTACTGCTAAAAGTGCAATACCTTTACCGGCGTTTTAGCCAGCGTTTTACTGACGTTTTAGAAACGTCGGTAAAAACTTCCACACCCGCCAATTAATTTCCCACGTTTTTTTGGCGCGCGATATTCTGTCGGGACACAAACCCTATAGCGGCGTTTTTAAATTTTTTTTGCGGCGGTTTTTAATTTTTTTTGCTGCGTTTTTTCTTATAGCGGCGTTTTGTATATGTTTATAGCGGCGTTTTTTTAGTTTTAGTGGCGTTTTTAGTTTTTTTGTGGAAATTTTTTGCGGCGGGTTGGAATTTTTTTTGCGGCGTTTTTTTCTTATAGCGGCATTTTTTATATGTTTATACGACTTTTTTTATACATTTTTTGGATGCAATTTTACTTGTTTCATAAGCCATTTTCCCTGCTTATTGATTAAATTTCCTGTTTATAATGAATATCATGCAAAACACTATAGATAAATTGATAACAATATACGCAAAACAATACCGTCTAATAATACATACAAAAAAAGCTAGTAACATCATTAATAAAATATTGAATAAAAAGTATTATTAGAATTATTGGAGTACATGAATACAATTGTTAATTCTAATATTGTTTACATACACAATATTGAAAAAATACAAAGTTCTTATAATTAACCTTCTCTGGTGCCATCCAGCGTTTGAGTTCCTTGAGTGCCAATAGGATTGAACCTTTCAACATACCTACCTGCACAACAAGCGATGCCAACCATCAATATAAGAAAATGGAAACTAATATTTTTCTTTTTGAACTTTTACTTGATAACTTTAATCTCCAGGCTTGACCTCCAAAATTAACTACTAACTTTACCACTGAACTAAGAAAGCTCCAGGTTTATCCAATGGCACATGACATAACAATGAAAGGAAATTACAAAGCAAACAAAACTAGTTAAAGTGTAACGACTAGTGGAGATTAGTAATAGTAATTTATGTTAATTTCATATTTCACATGTCATCAAATCTTGACTTGAATATTTGTGGCAATCTTATTACCATACAACAAAGTTCACATGGTTAAATTCACTAAGATTTTGTTGGTTAAAATACAAAAACATCTCTTATAACTAAGACTCGAAGAAAATATATACTTCAAACATTTAGTCAATTGCGTGCAATTTTACAACATTTAGAAAATGTTATGCATCAATGTTTTTTGTTGCAAATTTTTCAATTTAGTGATCCTCTAGTTTATCACAATTACAAACATCCTGATTCCCAACCAACAATAGTGTAGCTTCTAAAGCCCTCAAACAAAACTTTCCTCTTTCTCCCTAGTTGCAATTTGTAATTTAGTCAGCTGCTTGCTATCCTAGATATTTTTCTACAGTAGTTAGACATGAGTCTCAATTGATTAAACATGATAATTTTAAAATTGAAGTCCAAAATTCAGAATTACCCAAAACCAAATTCTCAATGTTTATACCCGGTCACAAACTAATGACAGAAAATAGAATTTCTGATAAATTATCTTTTCATTGAAAAGGAGCTATCAGCAGCCTCAAAAATATGTGATGGAATAAAGAAGATTTATCGGCACAAAAATGTCAAAAAAATAAGGATATAGACAAGTTCCTTGAAAGGAAAAATCAAGTTCTAGTCTTAGCCCTGACATATTTATTTCAATTTCAAGCACCATAACCATACCAAAGCTTGCCTCACCAACAATGATTTTTATTCTTTGATGATTTTTTATTATCTTTCCCAATATTTTTTTTTTCTTTTCCTCCGATAACTCTTCTTTGTCCAATTCAAAGAATTATATCTCATTAAACCATATAGATTTCAAATAACAATTAAAACCAACAACAAATAAAACAAACATCAAATAATTTCAACACTTCATATCCACATACAAACCAGCCCTCCAATCGGCTGGATTTCACCAATACGTATTTCTCAAACATAGAAAACAATTTACCAAATCCCAAATACAAACTTACTGGTCATCATCTGGAAAGTGTTGGTTACTTGATGGAGGAGGTACCTACGACACATAAATGAACAATCCACGGTTAATAATTTTCATATAATTACTTGATTTAAAAAATGTGTTATCTGAACATATCCTGTAACCATTACCTCTCCACTAGGTGGCTCGTCATTTTGCCCCGGTCACAAGCCCAATGATGCACAAATCATGGACAATTGAGATTCAAATGTGTTCATCCTACTACCAAGTGCTTCTTGCAGTGTTCTCACTTGGTCTTCCAAGACTTTTATTATGTCGTCCACCTCATTATTCACACTTGGAGGGCCGCCTGAGTGGTGAGATGTCGAAGCCGATGTCGATGTCGATGTCGATGCCGATGCCCTGTACATGCTAGGCATTGGACCTAATCCTAATCCATGCACTCGACCATGTCTTTCTGGTCCCATCACTTGAGCAAATACATTATCTTTCATCTCTGGAAGACTTGTATTTAACTCTTGGATAGAACTTTGTAACTCATTTATCTTCTCTTGGAGGAGTTCCTAAACCCATTACAAAAAGCAATGTTTTATTACACGAAATTTATCACAACCACAAATAAAGTGATAGAAACTAAACTCACGATTGCGTGTACAGAGTCCTGATCAATAGGTCTCCCATCTTTACGAGTCTGATGGGTGGCTATGAACACTTTGACTCGTGACGGCTGTTCACCACTTGATGTCTGTTCCTCAGATGTAGAAAGATACAATTACAACAAGACCTAATCATATGGTTAACAATGAGGGCAAAAAAACTAACCATTTCATTCATTAATCGCGCTATACTCTTTGTTCCTCCAGTATGTGGCATTGTTTGAGTAGAACGAGTCCTTCTATTTGTTCCGCTACATCTCTGAAATAAAGAAAATGTTAAATAAAAAGATACAATTCATCATTACGTAACTAGACAAGAAAGAGCAAAAATTATATTACTCGCCCCTGCTCAGAATGCCACTGTGTTACGAGAGCCATCCACTGGTCTCGTGGAATTCGTTGCAGTTTATTGTTGACAAGGTCATCAATATTAGGATAACGTTCATAGTACTCTGCTTTCAGGTCATACTTATAATCTTTTCATTTCTTACCCAGAGACTGTAACACCTATTTGTCTCCTTCTGGAGGGTATGAAAACCTTACCTGGAAAAAAGCATACAATATTAATTCGTGTTATTAGGCCCATAAGAAATAATGCGATAGTATGTGTAGACAATAATGCAATCTTACCTTAACCAATTCAAGAATCTTTTCTTTCTCTGATGTCGAAATTCACCTCCAATCTTGTATATTTAACGAGAGTAATTGACAATTCCTTGCTAAAGTCTCCAGAAAACTAGCCAAAGTACGAGCTTCGGGTCCTACTCCTTGGTGCATATCGTTAAACTACACCGTGACCTTCTCACTCGGAGGCATATTCCAAAGTTTCGACATCAAAGTTGGTCCCCTCCGTCTTGTTTCTGAGTCCTGACCTGTAACACATATGAGGACAAATAACATATCAGTCAATGGCCATATGCTGATAACAAAATGTCATAACTGTTAACTGCATGTTGTCTTTTACCAACTGTGGTTGGGGTGCTGTCTTGCAGTTGACCTTGTGGGTCGATGCTTTGGGAGGATTGCCCCTCGAGGACCGTTCGTATATCTCTTTTCCTCAACATTTTTTAGCTGTAATCTGTAAAAAAAAAAAAATTCTCGTTATTTATAGATTCATATGTAAATAATTAAGAAAAACAAAAAAACGCATGTAAAAGGTTGCCTCATGTAGATAAAGAAATCAATAACACAGCAAAGATAACATTTGAGTTAACCTTAACCAACATTATCATCATCATCCTATAACTGTTGCTCAGTAAGCATATCAACCAAAATGTCGTCTATATCACTCCTAACCAGCTCAAAATCATCATTCTCTGTCTCTATCTAATTTGCTAAATGGAGAATATTCCCCTCCTCATTAGGGATATTCACATCAATGTTACCCCCATGAGATACAACATCTCCTAAATCAAAGGTATCTCTAGGCCTTATGGGCAAAGGAACAACCCATTGTTCATCTCTTCGATCTTGGACAAAGATAACTTGTTGAGCCTGAGATGCAAACACAAAAGGTTCATCAAGTATATGATCACCAATGTGAATTAGGTGAGCAAAACTTCTTAGTGTAAATCCTTGTGCGTCCTGTGTTATCCCTCTACCGTGGGTAACATTAACCCAATCACATCTAAATAGTATAATCTTAAATTCATCGTAATAGTTGAGTTCAATAATATCAATTAATGTACCATAGTAAGTCACATCGCCTAACACAGGCCTGAAGTCGCTACTACTAGCATAACTTTGGGTTTTGGCTACCACCATAACTCCACAATTCTGTGTACTCATGTCTTTCTTATATTCCTTAGTTCGAAATCTATACCTGTTATACAAATCAAAACATTTGAACCTCTTTGCAATATAGTTTGGACCACGCGCAAGGGCTTTTATTTCAGTAATGAGTTGCTCATCGTCGTCAATGTCCAGATCTTTTGCCTAAAAGTAACATAAATAGTTATTTGTTAATGTCCACTAATATACACATATATACAGAGATATATATACAAAATGACAAACTTCATTTACCTTTACATTGAACCATTCATGAAAGGATTCGCTATATAAGCGGTCAATCTCATGTTGAGTTAGTCGTCATCGACGATGTTGTCTTTTGATAGTGCTAACATGTTCTCTGTAATTTAGGGATAAATGAGTACAATATCATCACAATTTGATGTCGATATATTCATGGATATGTTTATCGTCAAAGGTAACTTACTCTCAGCACCTCTGGACTATATCTGAATCACAATTGAAAAGAACATAATGTTGTGCCTGAACCCACATATTTTCATCCATCATGAAACCCTGAACACTTCCAAACGGTTGCCCAACCTGGGGAAATATGATTGACTTGGACCCAGGCGCATTAGTTGTGTCTTTTTGGCCTTACGATGATTTGTCGTCATCTAGATATTGGGCACAAAATGCCAAACACTTTGAAGCAAGAAACACTTCAGCAATCGAACCCTCTGGATGAGCTTTATTTCAGACAGTTAATTTTAAAATGCCTATTAACCTGATGAATGACAGAGTGTGAGCTTACTTTCAAGAAATGACTATGCAGTATATTTATTTATAACATTTACGTTTCGATTGGATACATCCAGCGGTACTGCACTGGCCCGGTAAGCCTCGCTTCTGTAGCAAGATGAACAACCAAATGCACCATAATTGTGAAAAATGCAGGGGGGAAAATTTTTTCCATATTACAGAGTGTGAGCAAAATCTTTCTTTCAAGTTGCTCGAGATCACAGATTCGAAGTGACTTAGCACACAAAGCCCAAAAGAAGTTTGATAGTTCAGTCAGAATAGAACTTACTTTCGTAGGCAATACACCTCGTAATGCAAGTGGAAGAAGTTGTTGCATTAATACGTGACAATCATGAGTTTTTAAACTAGATAATTTGTGTTGTTTACGAAAACATCGTAAAATGTTTGAGGCAAAACCATCCGGGAACTTAACTTGTTCCAACACTCCATAAAAAACTTTCCTCTCATGTGACGCCATCGTATAATAGGCCGAAGGTAAATAGGTTTTTCCTGAATCCCGCTGTTGAGGCCATAACTCTTTCCTTATGTTCATTTCTTGCAAGTCCCGGCGAGCATGAATATTATCCTTTGACTTTTTATCAATATTGAGAATTGTATTTACCACATTGTCACAAACATTTTTCTCAATGTGCATCACATCAAGGTTATGTCTTATTAAATGCGATTGCCAGTAAGGTAAGTGGAAGAAAATACTTACGATGGCCCATGAAACAAAACTTTTTACCATTCTTCAGACGTTTGGAGTCTGTCTCTGTGTTACAACAAGGACATGCAAAACAACTATGAATGTTCCACCCAGAGAGATTACCATAAGCAGGAAAATCATTTATGGTCCACATAATTGCTGCATGTAATTGAAACATTTGATTCGATGAGGCATCAAACGTTTCCACCCCTGTCTCCCATAAGTCTTTAAGGTCCTCTATCAAAGGTTGCAAGTAAACATCAATATCATTACCAGGCCTAGAAGGACCGAGAATTAACAATGAGAGCATGCAGAATTGGTGTTTCATGCACAACCATGGTGGTAAATTGTAGAGAAGTAAAAAGATCGGCCATATGCTGTAAGTGCTTTGCATATTACCAAATGGATTGAAACCATCGCTCGCTAAACCCAATCTAACATTACGTGGTTCCTCGCCAAATGTAGGGTAGATCGAGACAAAGCTTTTCCATGCTTCTAAGTCAGCCGGATGTCTCATGA
This sequence comes from Anacardium occidentale, assembly GCA_026122585.1. Taxonomy (NCBI): domain Eukaryota; kingdom Viridiplantae; phylum Streptophyta; class Magnoliopsida; order Sapindales; family Anacardiaceae; genus Anacardium; species Anacardium occidentale. Next base: position 479,460 of record JAJEJH010000099.1, on the reverse strand, counting down.
TTCCATCCTTGGTACGGTGTTTATCATGCCAAGTCATGAACTTTGAAGTTTTTGGGGACATGAATAACCTTTGAAGTCTCGGCTTGATAGGAAAATACTGTAACACTTTCGTCGGGATTTTTTTTTTTTGACCATATTAGAAATTCCTATGGCACTAGATGAAGCACTCTCATGATTTCTCCATCGAGATGCCCCACAAACTGAGCATAAGTCATCAGAAGCTTTTTCTTTCCAGAATAGCATACAGTTATTGGGACAAGCATGAATTTTCACACATTTAAGTCCTAAGGCTTCAATAATCTTTTTTGTTTCATGAAAAGAGTTTGGTAATGTCTCACCCTTTGGAAAAGCATCTTTCAAAAGCTTAATTAACGCATCAACCGATTCGTTAGACCAACCGTAACGACATTTTAAATTATAGAGATGCAAAACGAATGACAGTTTAGTGAAATTCTCACACCCTGGATATAATTCTTCCTTAGCATCTTCTGTTAACTTTTGGAAGTCTTCCTTTTCTCCAACAAACCGTTCTGGTTGTTCTTCCATCATAGTATCATCGATGTTGGGTTCAATTGCATCTCTGTCATGATTACATGTATCGAAAAGTTGTCCAAATACCCCAAAACCATCATGTAACATTTCTGTTATGGAATTATCTGTACCAATTTCTTTTTGTACTTGGATGTCTGGGGTTGGCTGTTGTGTGACCATAGATTCACTGTGACAATACCATGTCGTATAACCAACCATAAATCTATAAACCACTAGATGGTCATACAGTTCTATCTGATTTTTGTAGTAGTAATTAACACACTTTCTACAAGGACATGAGACCTTGTCAGTACTTGATTTACCTTGAAATGCAAAATCAAGGAAGTTATTCAACCCTTCTAAAAATTCTGCGGTAACTGTTGGGAAACTCATCCAGCTCCTACACTTGTGAGTATCCATAACAACGTATTGATAGAGAATAACATAGTTAAAATTATACCTAATGTAACCACCAAATCAATCAGACCATGTGGCATTTCATAGTTATATTGTAAACACAAATATTCATCCGTTAACTTTAATAATAAAACATGAGCTTTTCTTTTTAATTTTCCAATTATAGGTGTTTTTGAAAAAATTAAATTGTTAATATTTAATTTTAACAATGAAAGTTACATCCCAACAAACATAATAAAACATCATAATTAATTATGAAATTTTGTGTTTTGTGATGGAATATGATCAATTGTTTGTGGGAATCACATTATATTTCTAAAACTCTAGAATATATAATATTAAAAAAAGTTTCATATGTTTGCGATATGTTGTTTCCGATAGCGTTTTCACTTAGGGTAACAACAACGATAGGTAAATCATTTCTATCGTTTGATAGAAATGACACAAAAAAGTCATAAAAAACCAATTGGGTTGATATGCTGCATTTTATGATTATTGAATAGGATTTTTCAACCTTCTTCTCATTGACCTTCCAAATTCATTCTTCTCAATTCATCGCGATCTTTTAATTCTATTTTATTTTATTGTTGTAATATTCATAAAACTTTTGTATTTTTTTTGTAAGTTGGGGACAGGTGTTGGGTACGACTCAATGTGATTGAAATAAGCCTTATCTTATGGAAATTCTACGCTATTTATCGAAAAAAACGGAATGGTCTATTTTGCCCTTGTGATTTTTCTTTTTCAATTCCTAATAATTTTTATTAATTTAATTTGAACCCTTTGTCTTTTATTTGAAACTCTTATTGTGATTTATAATGTTAATAATTCCAAGGAGTCCATTTCATTCATATAAATATTCTTATTTTAGATGTCTTGTAAGGTAGGGGTATTATAATGGTAATGTAGGGCTTAGACTATAATTCAAAACTTTAGTCAATCCTTAGACTATTATTTAAAAATTAAGCTGCAATATTAGATCTAATAATTAAAAATTTCACATATAGTATTTCAATGATCAATATTTTGCAATTTTTTAATGAAAATAATATTTGATTACCTTAATAATTTATAAGATTATTTTAATTTTGTTATAATTCTATTTTTATTATTAAATTTTTGGATGAAATTAATCTTACTTTTATATGTTTCTAATAGTTTCAAAGATAATAATCACACCATTAAAAACAGAATTTTAGGGTGTAAATGAAATTTTTAAGAAGTTTTTTTATAATTTAAAAATATTTTTACGTATTTTTAAAATTTAAATGATTTTGGTATGCTCTCAATTGTTTAAAAATGATAATTATATCTAAAAACAAAAAATAAATTACAGATATGAAAGTCAAATAATCATATATTTAGGATAAATAAAATTTTAAAAATTTTATTGGCATTAATATAATTTTTAGATGGTTTTTTAAAATTTGAAAATATTTAAAAATACTTTTAAAATCTTAATAGGTATTTTATAGTTTAAAAATTATAATTATATTTAACAATTAAATTAAATTAAATTAAGAATATTAATATCATGATAACTTATACTACATCTTAAGCATGTAAATTTGTTTAAACCTTTTGCACTTTCTGGAAATTTGTTTATAAAATTTTATTCTTTTTATGGCCGGAGCTGGATATTCTTCCACCTCAACTGTTGAGTTAAAAGTAAATTAAGTGTGCTTCTTAATATACATGGGCTGCTTATTTCTCTTCAAGTGGATGGCACACCAGTGCCAGGTCGTGAAATTGAGAATGATTCCCAAACCCCTGTTTACGTGTTACCGCTTAGGTATTTCACTATTGACTTCAAACCTACGAGATCGGTTGTTACCCAGAACACTTATTAGATAATATATTTTGATGCCAAATAACAACCAAAACAAAATAAAGATAACCTTTGCTAATGTAGGCCTACTTCCCATAGTCCACCAATCGGGTTCTTCAAAAATTTATAGACACCCCTATCAGGTATATGACATTATTTATTAGAGTGAATTCCATTTTCCCCCGCAAGCTTTGACAATATAGATAACCATTTCTATCCAAAATAAAATTTTATTGAACAACATAGTAAATTAATAATTACCCAAAGGAAGAGAAATTACACAGAATATTACTACCAGAAACAACAAAAGAACGCCACATAACACAGAATTCAGAAAAGTTAAATTGATTCATTCAAACACTTCCAACTCAAAACCACAAACAAACCAACCCTCCAATCGGTTGGATTTCAAACATTTCAACCAAATTCAGTAACAAAACGTAAAACTTTAATAAATAACAAATAATAAAAAACTTACAATTTCGTCTCCAAATGAGGGTCAAGCTGAAGAAGACGTCTCCAAAGGAAGAAGAAATGGCCGAAAACCGTCGAAAACACGGCTGGAACCGGCGAACACAGCAGCACAGCGAGAGAAAACAGCACGCAGCGGCGGGAGGGAAATGGGAGAAGGAAGAAAAGAAAATTGCGCGCTAGGTTTAAAAGGCCTTTTACCGGCATTTTTAAATGAGTTTTATCGGTGTTTTTAAAAACGCCGGTAAAACCTGATACAGCTGCGTTTTTTGTGGCGTTTAATTAAAACGCCACTAATCCGATACCTTTTTGCGGCGTTTCAGCAAACGCCGCTAAAAAAAGGCCGCTAAAGGCCCTTTATCTTGTAGTGAAAAACGCCGTTAAAAACCCTTTCTGCTGTAGTCTAGGCTGGTAAATAACTTGTAGGTTCACATTTTAGTAACTAAATCTCATTCTCACTATCCAAAAATAAAATAAAATTTTTAAATAATAATTAAGAATAATAAGAGTAAATATAACCATATGGAGATACAAATATACATAGTATACAAGGATTTTAGTTATTATTGATACTTGTCTTTCAATATTTCTTCAATTTGCTTATAACAAATTTTGCTATAGTTATATTTCTCTAAACATTTAAATCAATTCAGATTATTTCAGATAAGTATCATGTCAACTCTAATATAATCTAATTTAGATTTGAAGCGTATCGAGTTGATCACAGCTAAATTTTGTATAAAAAAAACCCATTATACTTAATTTTTGTAATTTCAGAAAATGAAAATGACGTTCATGCTCACCTGCACTTCTTAATATTTGTTTGTTAAAATGCATGTCAAGATCAGGTCATTATACTACAAATATGAACAAAAGAAATTAGCACTGGAGGTTGTGGAAATTTTGCCACATCCACATTGCCAATGAAAAGGAAAGAAAACAAGCTCAACGTTAAGTAAACTATTATCATTAAATATAAACATGTGTACATGTTGACTTTGAAGCAAGTGGAAAATGAGATTGATAACCGAAAACTTAAGAGAAAGTAAAGAAGAATAGATATTTCTCAAATTCCTCGAACTTTTTATTAAGTCTACAAAATCTACAACACTCACCAGTTTATAAAAGATGCTGTCCTCTGTGGCAATTCATGTCAATTTTAAAATTATCTGATCAATTTAGTACTGAAACAGAATTAAAACTACCAAAAACAAGATTCAAGAAATTGAATAATACCTCGAGAGCTATCACTTGGACTCAGGTGATGGATAGTCTCCATCACGCGAGTGGTAAATCAGTTTTCCCCGGTGGAACATCCAAATTAGTTGTTAAAAGGGGAGGGCAAAGTAATCCTGTGGACATCAAACATGCCTATGTAACCCCACGATGGTTCTTCACCCTTTTCAGACAAAGACACGATGAATGGAAAATTTACATTGTCATGTTTGTTATTATTATCTGGTGAAATGAAATGAAATCAACTCACACACACACACGTAGTTCCAAGAGACAGAAAACACAGCACTCAAGATCTTTTCTGAATAACTTCTTTTTCTCATTTTAAACTTTACAAGCAAAAATAACAAAATATTTATACATGAACTGAGACATAAAAAGAGCGGGAAAAAAAAAACTAATCTGTATCCAGCTGTCACGCCGATGTTAGCCGTCCGATCTGACTCACGCCGGTGACATGCTCTGCCTTCAGATTTTCCTTCAAAATCAATTTTGCCCTAACCTGCAGCAACTGAAAGAAGGGAATAAACTTCAGCTCTCTGCTTTATTAAAAGCCCCGACACTAGAAGCCAAACGACGCTGTTCCTTCCTTTTCCGCAAACCACACCGTTTCATTAAAAACATTTGACTTCCTGCTGCAATATCAGTATGCTTAACATCCTCCCTCAAGACATGATTCTTTAGAGTCATGTCTTGCCTTCTTAAGCATACTGAAAAAAAAATCAACAAGAACAATTTCCTGAATACAAAACTCATTCAAAGCACTTCAAAACATCAGACTTCCTCCCTGAATACAACACCCTTCTCAACATTAAAAGAAAACACAGCAGACATCACCACACACAGCTAACATCCTCCCTGAACACAAACTGCATCTAATTATTATCACTCTCATTTTCTTCTACATTGTCTTCTGTATCTACAGCTTCCATTATCAAACTTTCTTTTTTAATAACATTCAACTTCTTTTTCAATACATCAAACCTGCCTATTGATAAAGCTTTAGTCAAAATGTCTGCAATCTGAAATTCAGATGACACATATTGAACTCTAAGAATCCCTTCAGCTACTTGATTTCGAATAAAGTGGATGTCTAATTCAATGTGCTTTGTTCTACCATGTAAAACAGAATTTGATTCCAGCAATCCTGCACTCACATTATCACACCACACCACTGCCTTTTTTATACACTCCACATTCAGCTCATCAAGTAAATTTCTTAGCAAAATAATTTCTGTAGAAGTTTGACTCAAAGCCCTGTATTCTGATTCAGTGGAAGACAAAGCCACAACCTTTTGTTTCTTGGAGCTCCACTGAACCAAATTTCCTCCAAAATAAACTGCATACCCACTAGTACTCCTTCTATCTCCAATGTCTCCTGCCCAGTCAGCATCTAAATATGCTTCTATACTTAATAATTAAGCTGGTGTAAACCACAATCCATGAGAAGCAGTCCCTTTGATATATCTCAAAACTCTTTTACATGCTCTCCATTGCAACTGTGTTGGTGCTTTTAAAAATTGGCTAAGCTTGTTCACAGCAAAAGATAGATCAGGCCTTGTCAAGGTAATCTATTGTAGAGCTCCCACAATGCTTCTATAGAGAGAAGGATTGTCAAATAAATCACTATCACCAATATACAGTTTTGTTCCTACTGCCATAGGAGTAGAACAAGAGTGTGCTTCACTTATTCTGGTCTTTTCTAGCAAATCTAAAGCATACTTTGTTTGACTTACAAATAATCCTTTTTCTATTCTATAGCTCTCCAGCCCTAAAAAATACCCCAATTCTCCCAATTGTTTCAATGCAAATTCTTCATTCAACTCAAGTACCAACTTCTTTATATACTCAAAACTACTCCCTGTTATTAGAATATCATCCACATACACTAACACAAACACACTTACTTCTGAATTCTTAAGAAAAAATAAACTTGAATCAGTAACTGAATTCTGAAACTTCCTTTTTAACAAAGCATTCTTCAGTCTCTCATACCATGCCCTAGGAGCCTGCTTCAACCCATACAATGCTTTTACCAACTTACACACATGATCAGGTTTTTCTTGATCAACAAAACCTTGTGGCTGTGTCATATAAACTTCTTCCTGCAGCTTCCCATTTAAGAAAGCATTATTAACATCAATCTGATAAATATGCCACCTGAAAGTTACAGCTAGCACAAGCATTACCCTGATAGTAAAATGCTTAACTACAGGGCTAAAGGTTTCCATATAGTCTACCCCTGGAGTTTGCTGAAATCCCTTTGCTACAAGTCTAGCTTTCAATTTTGCAAGCTTCCATCTGCATTAAGTTTGGTCTTATAAACCCATTTATGATCAACCACATTCATCCCCTCCTGAAAAGGCACTAACTCCCAGGTTTGATTTTGTATCAGAGCCTGAAATTCTTCTTTCATTGCTTTGTACCACTTCTCATCACTCACAGCTTCTGAGACTGAACTAGGCTCTTTATAACTTCCTCCAATTAAATTGCTAGAAAAGACTTTTGATTTTGGAAGAGAACCAGTCTTCATCCTTGTTACCATAGGATGTCCTGAACCAACATACATGTTTCCACCATTCCCAATCTCTTGCCTCTCCTGAACCACTTTAGGAATTACAACTTCCAGTTTAACTTCAGGAAAAGTATCAGATGATTTAATAGTCTGAGCATGATCAATGGGATTAACACTAGTGGAAGAAGACTTGATATTAGAGTTGGTAGTAACATTATCATCAAGTAACACAGGCTGAATATTTGGGTTAGGTACAACACAATCAATAGAAGTGTTTGGCTGAGAGAACATAGATTTGTGAGAAGAAGAAGCTGATGAATTTGGAATAACAGAATATAATGGTGTTGGTACAAGTTCACTCAAAACTTTACCTTTCTCATGAGTCTCAGTTCTGACCAAACCAGTTCCATTTTCCTTCTCATGTTGATTACATTTTTCAGGTATAAGATAACTATTGACACTATCTATGCTTTTTCCAGTAGGGCTTATACAAAACATGTTTATTTTTTGAAAATTTTTATCAGTTTTAAAAGGAAAATTTCCTTCATCAAAAGTGGCATTAGGTACTAAATAAATTCTTCCTTCAGCATCCATACATCTATACCCTTTATGAACCAAATTATAGCCTATGAAAACATATTTCTTAGTGTGAAAACCAAATTTATGCTTGTTATAAGCTCTTAAGTAAGGAAAGCACAAACATCCAAAAGTTTTAAAGAAATTATATTCAGGTATTTTCCAAAAACAATTTGATAAGGTGATATTTTCTTAAGAACTCCAGTAGGTAGCCTGTTTATTAAAAACACAGCAACTTGAAAAGCTAACCACCAATATTTAAAATTCATCCCTGCTTGTGATAACAAAACAAGTCCCATTTCAACTATATGCCTATGTTTCCTTTCTGCTCTCCCATTTTGTTGATGAACATAAGGACATGAATGCCTAAAATGAATCCCATGATCTTCCAAATACGACACAAAGTTTCTATACTCTCCTCCCCAATCACTTTGTACTATTTTAATTTTTCTTTCAAACTGATTTTCAACATATTTATGAAATTTTTTAAAAACCTGTACAGCTTCAGCCTTTGTTTTTAAAGGAAAAATCCATGTAAACCTGGAGTAATCATCAATAAAATGTATGTAATATTTATACCCCTCAATTGACACATAAGGTGATGGCCCCCATACATCAGTATGTATTATTTCTAAGACTCTAGATGCTCTACTATTAGTTCTAGGAAAAGAGTACTGATGTTTCTTACCATATTGACAGTCAATGCACACAAAATCTTTATTTTTATTAGAAAGACTTATATTCTGAAGCTTCAATACATCAATGACAGTTTGCTTACAAGGATGACCAAGCCTATTATGCCATTCACTAAAATTTTGTTTATTACTAAAGCAAATAACAGAATTTTGTAAACCACTATCAAATGACTTACAACTCATCCCTAGAGATAGATTGGTATAGTCTTCATAATCAGCATTTGAAGAGAAATCTTGCAACTGGTATAGCCCATCTCTAAGTACTCCTCGAAGCAGTACAGCCTTGGTTCCCTTATCCTTCACAAGACAGCAATCAGAATCGAATTCCACTATTACATTATTATCTTTGGTTAATTTAGATATACTCAAGAGGTTTTTAGTGATTGATGGAACACAAAGTATATTTTTCAAGAATAAAGATCTGGTTGGAGAATTAGAAGACAAGAAGGTACAACCTGTGTGAGTAATAGAAAGACACTCTCCATTGCCAACCTGGAGTTGTTGTTTCCCTTCATAGTTCATTTGATGATCAAGTTGACTGGTACTGGAAGTTACATGATCTGTGGCCCCAGAATCCATATACCAGTTCAAATCTTTCACTGTTTCTGGAGTAGCAATATAACTCTGAACAAATTTCATATTATTCATCATTGCACCAACCTTCTTTGCATTACCAGGACTAAAATTATTATTATCATTTGAACTCACAGTATAAGCATACTGTGCCATTTTATTATCATTAAACTCAGCTCCTTGCATTGCATTTGAACTCTCTATCAACTCTCCTCTTATTTCTCCTTTTTCACTATCAAACCTTCTTCCACTACTTCCTGTACCAAACCCTCCTATATATGTAGCATCAAACCTGTGATAGCACTGTAAAGCAGTGTGTCCAGATTTATTACAAACCTGACAAATCACTCTTGGTCTAGGAAACATCCTACCTCTGCCTCGACCTTGAGAATACTCATTCAAACCTCTTCTAAAACTTTGTTCTGGTCTCCTATTCATATTCATTAAATTCACACCCTGTGTCACCTGATCAACCTTTGAGTTCCAGTCACCATTACCTCTTCCACCAGATCTAGTAACCACATTCACAAATCCTACATGATCATTCATATTAAAAGATGTATTCCTTAAAATTCTTTGTTCATACTTCTGTAATTCATATTTTGCTCCAACTAAGGTAATTCCTTCAGTTATTGAATCTACCTTTGAGCTAATATGCACAACTACAGGATCAAACTCTGGACCTAGTCCATCTAGTATATAGTTGATTAAATCTGCCTCAACCACTGGTTGACCACTAGCACTTAAAGCTTCAGCAACCTCACTCATTTTCTTTATATAATCATGCACATCTAAATCACCTTTCTTCATATACTGAAGACTGTTTTTAAGTTTCATCACTCTAACTTTTGATTCAGTAACAAAATAGTCTTCTAATTTGTTCCAAACATGACTAGCATTTTCACACTTTGACACTAAACCAAACATTGATTTCGAAATTGAAGCAACTAACCAACTCATAAGCAAATCATCATATCTCTTCCAAATACTATATTTAGGATTTGGTTGTTGAAGAAGTGTACCTGAATCATCTTTTGTAACGATACACTGAACAGGACATGCTGAAACGCCAATCAAATGATCTCTCAGATTATAAGCTCCAACAGTATATAAAACTTGAGCTCTCCAGTATCTGTAATTTTCCTCACTTAACTTCGGATTAATAGCCTGCAAATTTGACACAGGAAAATTAGTTCCTAACCAACCACCATGAACCACAGATAATCCTTCATCCGCTAATTTCTCAGGCATCATCAAGGATTCAGAAACAGAAGTCAGATTTGCCATTGACGTTAGTCGAGAGGCTCTGATACCATGAAATGAAATGAAATCAACTCACACACACACACGTAGTTCCAAGAGACAGAAAACACAGCACTCAAGATCTTTTCTGAATAACTCCTTTTTCTCATTTTAAACTTTACAAGCAAAAATAACAAAATATTTATACATGAACTGAGACATAAAAAGAGCGGGAAAAAAAAAACTAATCTGTATCCAGCTGTCACGCCGATGTTAGCCGTCCGATCTGACTCACGCCGATGACATGCTCTGCCTTCAGATTTTCCTTCAAAATCAATTTTTCCCTAACCTGCAGCAACTGAAAGAAGGGAATAAACTTCAGCTCTCTGCTTTATTAAAAGCCCCGACACTAGAAGCCAAACGACGTCGTTCCTTCCTTTTCCGCAAACCGCACCGTTTCATTAAAAACATTTGACTTCCTGCTGCAATATCAGTATGCTTAACATCTGGTTAATCCTTTTATATTGATATGTAAAATAAATTAATTGAAAAAAAAAATAACTAATAATGTGGACTCACTTAATGAATCTTCATAAAAAATAGTCATAACATTATCCCAATCTAAGATATCTTTAGTATGCTACCTCACGTTCTTTTTATAATTGAAAGTGAAGTTAAATCTGTTTAGTTGTCCAGTGTGTTAAGGGTCTCATATATTCAAAACCGTTACAACAAATTTAAAAGTGTTACCAAATCACCTTACAATATATATACAACATGGTGTTAAAAATTATGTATTAAAATTTTACTATTGTCTTGAAGTGAACTTAGCATGCATATGTTAACGAAAATTGATATATAAAAGTGACCTGAAATGTTTAGAAATAAGTTACTTGATAAATGATATAGCAGTGTAAAATAAGATGATAAATCATATGAAATATGAATTTCCAAAGGGAATGCTATTTCTTAAATTTTCTTATGGATTTGTCAGTAGGAATAGGACAAAATGAAAGTGAAGCAACTTCAGAAATCGCAGGTATAAATATATCAGATATTGTAAATGCATAAAAAAGTATGTTTTCTCTTACTGATTTTCTTTAGGTTAAATAGGATAATATAATGATTTTTTGTTTATTCAGTCAAACCTATGCTCCTTCAAAGTTAATGCGCATGTTAAATTTTTTATAAAAAAAAAAATTTGTTCTGAAATACAAAGTATTAAAACTATATTCACACAATTTTTATATTTATTTATAAACTTAGATAATATCTTAATTATTATATAATTTGATTGTTTTTAGTAAATAATTAATTGATTTTAAATTAAAAATAAATTAATATTTAATTGTATAATAATATATTATTTAAATATAAAATATGTGAAATAATACTGTACAAATAATGTTTTTCAATAAAAAGTATTATTTAAAAGAAAAAAAACACTTATTTAAAGCAACCTCAGAGTCACTAGCTTCGTAAATGTATGGAAGCAGCTAAATGACGTTGAGAAGTGTGACGGCTGGCTGCATGAAACACGTGACTTTAATTTCAACTTTTGATTAATTTCTAATTTATTATGTCGTCTTCATTACATCATTATCTTTTTATTAAAATATTATTCAGAAAATCATACTAAAACATATTTGAAGCATTATTTTATAGAGATATTAGTTGATATAGTATCATTAGCTAAATGGATTTTAAACCTTTAGCCAATGAGACTGTAAACAGTCTTTTGATGGAATCGTGTAACTACTTAAATTAAGTACTATAATTTTAATTTAATTATAACATGTACACATTTTCTTGCTTTTACACAAGAAAAAGCTTAATTAATATCGAACTGTTCATATTATAATATCATATTTGTGTCATGTCAATTCAAATTTTCGATCAAAGACTCTTAGTCTTAATTTGATCCAAATTAAAACTATAGTAAAATTTCTTTATCCTCCAATCGGAATTATTTTTAAATTAATTTAACACAATCGAAATTAACCGAAAAAGGTTCATTGGTTTGACTCTCTTCAGTTGTTTCAATTTCTTTTCCAAATTATTCAATCTACTATTAATAAAACAAACAATATAATATTTTGTATTGTTTATTGAAGGCACTAAAAATTACATAATAAAATCTTTTAAAATATATCAATAATTTTAGTAACTAAATCTCATTCTTACTTTACAAAAATAAAATAAAAATTTTAAATAATAATTAAGAATAATAAGAGTAAATATAAATATATAAAAATATAAACATATGTACAATACAAAGATTTTAGTTATTATTGATACTTATTTTTCAATATTTCTTCAATTTGCTCGTAACAAATTTTGTTATAGTTATATTTCTCTATACATTTAAGTCAATTCATATTATTTCAGATAAGTATCATGTCAATTCTAACATAATCTAATTTAGATCTGAATCGTATCGAGTTGGCTAAATTTCGTATAAAAAAATCCATTATACTTAATTTTTGTAATTTCAGAAAATGAAAATGACGTTCATGCTCACCTGCAATTCTTAATATTTGTTTGTTAAAATGCATGTCAAGATCAGGTCATTATATTACAAATATGAACAAAAGAAATTAGCACTGGAGGTTGTGGAAATTTTGCTACATCCACATTGCCAATGAAAAGGAAAGAAAACAAGCTCAACGTTAAGTAAACTGTTATCATTAAATGTAAACATGTGTACATGTTGACTTTGAAGCAAGTGGAAAATGAGATTGATAACCGAAAACTTAAGTAAAGAAAACTAGATATTTCTCAAATTCCTCGAACTTTTTATTAGCACCACAAAATCTACAACACTCACCAATTTATAAAAGATGCTGTCCTCTGTGGCAATTCATGTCAATTTTAAAATTATCTGATCAATTTAGTACTGAAACAGAATTAAAACTACCAGAAACAAGATTTAAGAAATTGAATAATACCTCCAGAGCCATCACTTAGACTCAGGTGATGGATAGTCTCCATCACGCGCGTCGTAAATCACTTTTCCCCGGTGGAACATCCAAGTTAGTTGATGAAGGGGAGGGAAAAATTCGTCTTGTGGACATCAAACATGTCTATGTACCCCCGTGATGCTTCTTCACCCTTTTCTGGCAACGATACAAATGGTGGGAAATTTACATTATCATGTTTGTTGTTATTATCTGGATAATACCTTCATATTGATACGTAAAATAAATTAATTAAGAAAATAATAACTAATGTTGTAAACTCTCTTAAAAAATCTTCATAAAAAATAGTCATAACATTATCCCAACCTTGAATGTCTCTAGTGTGCCACCTTAACATTCATCTTATAATTGAAAGTGAAGTCAAATCCGCTTAGTTTCCAACAATAAATAATAGTTCATATGCATGCGTAAGAAATACCACTATTACAATAAAAATGTCAGCTTATAAGCTCATTGTGTACTTATTAATATGTGACAATACTGGTGTTCTAGTTTACTGATTTCATTATAAAGCTTGCACTCGTTCTAGCAACAGAATATCATATATTAAAATTTTATTCACTTTGAAACAAATTTTCTTGCGAGAAGTTGTTTAAACTTTATGATGTGATGCATATGCAATTTTAGGACATGATTAAATTTAATGATAACTTCCAGAAGTTGATTCTTGGAGTATTAGTCCGAAAACTTTTACACAAGATTTCAGGATAATTTGTTTTAAAATTCAAGATAAGAAACAGTTCAGAATCAGAACGATTTAACAACTAGGAAAGGACGTTGCATCGAGATAATTGATGCATTTTTGTTGCAAAACTACGGGCTGTTGCTGTGGTTGTTAGTTCATTAATTTTGTACTAATGCATTGACAAATTAGAATTGCCACCTATTTATATATATATATATATATATATATATATATATATTTGTAACCCAAATGTGAAAAGCAAGCTAGGCGAAGGAATTTCATTTCTGATTTGAGCACGCTGTAATATAGGTGTGACAATTTATAGTATAAATGTATTCATAAGCATGCTGAAAAGGTAAATTCAGTTCAGGTATCCTAACCAGAAACCTCCATTGCTTATTCATTACCACCTTCTTGGTGGGTCTAGGCTGGTAATTAAGCATTGCTGGTAAATATAACTTACACGTTCACATTTTCTCGCTTTTTACGCAAGCAGCAGTTTAATTAATATCTAACAGTTCATATTATAGGATCATAGAATCATGTTTGTGTCATGTCAATTCAAATTTTTGGTCAAAGACTCTTGATCCTAATTTGATTCAAATTAGAATTACACTAAAATTTCTTTATCCTCCAATCAAAATTATTTTTAAATTGACTTAACACAATCCGAATTGACCTAATAAGATTCATTGGTTCTACTCTCTTGAGTCGTTTCAATTTCTTTTCCAAATTATCCAATCTACTATTAATAGAACGAACAATATAATATTTTGTATTGTTCATTAAAGGCGCTAAAAATTAAATACTAAAATCCTTTAAAATATGTCAATAATTTTAATATCTAAATCTCATTCTCACTGCCCAAAAATAAAATAAAATTTTTAAATAATAATTAAGAATAATAAGAGTAAATATAACTATATGGAGACGCAAATATATGTAGTATGCAAGGATTTTAGTTATTATTGATACTTGTGTTTCTATATTTCTTCAATTTACTCATAACAAAATTTGCTACAGTTATATTTCCCTAAACATTTAAGTCAATTCAGATTATTTCAGATAAGCATCATGTCAACTCTAACATAATCTTATTTAGATTTGAATCATATAGAATTGATTAGAACTAAATTTCGTATAAAAAAACCCATCATACTTAATTTTTTAAGTTCAGAAAATGAAAACGACATTCATGCTTACTTGCACTTCTTAATATTTGGGATCAAATGCACTCATGGTCACTTAACTATGCACCAATTGCATTTGTAGTCACTATTCTTTAAAATATTGAAAGAAAATCTTTGAACTTTGAATTTCATTTGTCATCAAATGACTCTCATGTTTTGCCATTTAAATATTTAACAGAAGCAGATGTGGATATTGACATGAATATTGAGCTGGGCATTTTGCTGACGTGGCATCTAGTCGACTCCCGCATCAACAAAACAACCACGTTAACATTCATGTTAATATCCACGTCAACTTCTGTTGTGTATATAATGACGTGGTTGCTGAAGTGGGTATTGACTGAATTTCATATCCGCAAAATGTGTAAGTCAGCATTTATGTCAGCTTCTATTAATTATTTAACGGTAAAACAGAAGAGTGACTTGACGGCAAATGAAATCTAAAATTGACTGATTTTTTTTTAACGTTTTAAAAAATAGTGATCGCGAATGCAATATGTGCATAGTTCAGGGACCAGAAGTATATTTGATCATAATATTTGTTAGTTAAAATGCATGTCAAGATCAAGTCATTATATTACAATTTGAACAAAAGAAATTACCACTTGAGGTTGCCGAAATTTTGCGGCATCCACACGTTGATTGTTACTCAAGATGACCTGTCAATGAGAAGGAAAAAAACAAGCTCGGCGTTGAGTAGTTATCATTAAATGTAAACATGAGAAAAAGTTGCATTTGGCCTTTTGTACAAGATTCGCGTACGTGTTTTCTTCTAAGCAAGTGGAAAAAAAGATTGATAACCAAAAACTAAAGAGAAAGGTAAATAAAAAAAAAGAGATTTCTCAAATCCCTCGAACTTTTTATTAACTCTACAAAATCTACAATAAAAAGATGAACTTTTTATTGTTCGTATCTGTTCAATTTAGTACTGAAACAGAATTAAAACTAGCAAAAACAAGATTCAACAACACCAGAAAATGAATAATACCTCGAGAGCTATCACTTAGACTCAGGTGATGGATAGTCTCCATCATGCGCGTGGTAAATCACTTTTCCCTGGTGGAACATCCAAATTAGTTGATGAAGGGGAGGGAAAAATTCGTCTTGTGGACATCAAACATGTCTATGTACCCCCGTGATGTTTCTTCACCCTTTTCTGACAACGATACGAATGGTGGGAAATTTACATTATCATGTTTGTTGCTATTATCTGTTTAATACTTTCATATTGATATGTAAAATAAAATAATTAAAAAATAATAACTGATAATGTGAACTCTCTTAAGGAATCTTCATAAAAGTTAGTCATGATATTATCCTAACCTCGAATGTCTCTAGTGTGCCACCTCAACATTCATCTTATAATTGAAAGTGAAGTCAAATCCGCTTAGTTATCCAATGTGTCAAGGGTCTCGTATATCCAAAACGGTAATAACAAAATTCATACAACATAAATGACATGTTAAAAAAAAATTTATGTATTAAAATTTTAATATTTTCTTGAAGTGAACTTAGCATGCATATGTTAACGAAATTTGATGTATAAAAGTGACTCAAAATGTTTTGAAATAAATTACCTGATAAATGGTATAGCAACGTAAAATAAGATGATAAATCACATGAGATATGAATTTCCCAATTGAATGTTATTTCTTAAATTTTCTTATGGATTTGTCAGTAGGGATAGAACAAAATGAAAGCGAGGCAACTTTAGAAATCGCAGATATAAATATATCAGATACTGCAAATGCATTAGAAAGTATGTTTTCTCTTACTAATACCTCGAGAAATTGAAGATTCAGGTGATGGATAGTCTCCATCACGCGAGTGGTAAATCAGTTTTCCCTGGTTGAACATCCAAATTAGTTGTTAAAAGGGGAGGGCAAAGTAATCCTGTGGACATCAAACATGCCTATGTACCCCCACGATGTTTCTTCACCCTTTTCAGACAAAGACATGATGAATGGAAAATTTACATTATCATGTTTGTTGTTATTATCTGGTTAATATATACTTTTATATTGATATGTAAAATAAATTAATTGAAAAAATAATAACTAATAATGTGGACTCACTTAATGAATCTTCATAAAAAATAGTCATAACATTATCCCAATCTAAGATATCTTTAGTGTGCTACCTCACGTTCTTTTTATAATTGAAAATGAAGCTAAATCTGTTTAGTTGTCCAGTGTGTCAAGGGTCTCATAAATTCAAAACCGTTACAACAAATTTAAAAGTGTTACCAAATCACCTTACAATATATATACAACATGGTGTTAAAAATTATGTATTAAAATTTTACTATTGTCTTAAAGTGAACTTAGCATGCATATGTTAATGAAAATTGATATATAAAAGTGACCCGAAATATTTAGAAATAAGTTACTTGATAAATGATATAATAGTGTAAAATAAGATGATAAATCATATGAGATATGAATTTCCAAATGGAATGCTATTTTTAAATTTTCTTATGGATTTGTCAGTAGGAATAGGACAAAATGAAAGTGAAGCAACTTCAGAAATCGCAGGTATAAATATATCAAATACTGTAAATGCATTAAAAAGTATGTTTTCTCTTACTGATTTTCTTTAGGTTAAATAGTATAATATAATGATTTTTTGTTTATTCAGTAAAAGCTATGCTCCTTCAAAGTTAAAGCGCATGTTAAATTTTTTATAAAAAAAATAAATTTGTTCTGAAATACAAAATATTAAAACTATATTCACACAATTTTTATATTTATTTATAAACTTAGATAGTATCTTATTATATAATTTGATTGTTTTTAGTAAATAATTAATTGATTTTAAATTAAAAATAAATTAATAGTTAATTTTATAATAATATATTATTTAAATATATAAAACATGTGCAATAATACTGTACAAATAATGTTTTTCAATAAAAAATATTATTTAAAAGAAAAAATCACTTATTTAAAGCAACCCCAGAGTCACTAGCTTCGTAAATGTATGGAAGCAGCTAAATGACGTTGAGAAGTGTGACGGCTGGTTGCATGAAACACGTGACTTTAATTTCAACTTTTGATTAATTTCTAATTTATTACGTCGTCTTTATTACATCATTATCTTTTTATTAAAATATTATTTAGAAAATCTCATCAAAACATATTTGAAGCATTATTTTACAGAGATGGTAGTTGATATAGTATCATTAGCTAATTGGATTTTAAACCTTTAGCTAATGAGACTGTGAACAGTCTTTTGATGGAATCGTGTAACAACTCAAATTTAAACTTAAATTAAATATTATAATTTTAATGTAATTATATTCACAAAATTTTGTATCAGCTTTTACTTAGAAGTGATAGTCTGAGTGCCCTTTACACAATGTAATTCATGATAAGATCTGATCATAATATAATATCGATGAAAATAAATTGAATCAAGATAAGGATCATGTTGTTATCACTTAGTTTGTTACAATAAATAATACAAAGTATGCCACGTGATATAATTAAATTCTTTTCTAATAAAGATAAGTAGACAATTTCTCCATTCTCATGCTATAAATACAGGACTGCATGAGAAAGAAAATTATCATCAAGAGCTAGAAGAAATTAAGAGTATATAGTACAACAGGTCACGAGATGGCCTCCAATCAAGCTGCACCTGAAGGCTCCTCTGAGGAGAACGAGGTAAACGCCAGGACCCAGTTTACAAACTGCATTTCTATTTTCTTAATTCCGTGGTTAGAAATATTTAGGAGTCTTACCACGTCTATATTGTTTTCATAACCAACCCACTGCGGCTGCAGGTGGTTATTGTTGAATGATAAAATATTATTACTTAAAGTATTATTTATTTTACATACATAATTTATTAATTCTTTATAATTTTGGATCATAGCCTATTTGCTTTTAAATGAATTTAAAATATGTTTGAATAATTTAAAATTTTAAAAATAATTTAATCAATTTTATTTTATCATTTAAGATGAAATAGAATATCAAAACATGCTCTATATTTTTCTTGCGATTTATTAATATGGAATTTGTATAAAGGCAATTCAATTTTATTGAACCGCCCTACTGGGTCAGTAAAGTATTGTGGAAAACTTATTTTTTTAAGTACCTTTACTTGTTATTGTTGCAGCAATACAGTATACCCGTACAGTTTCTCCTGTACAAGGGGGGAGATTGTCATTGGGAATTCGAGGCAATATGCACTAGTCAAAAAGTGGCTAGACTAACAAATGGAACAAACTTTGAAGTAACTGGGAATTTCGAAGCAGGTGTACTATCCGAAGATAAAATTTATGAAGTTTCTGTTCGTATAATGATGAAGAGCAATGCAACGGGATTCGAAAATGTGACTGTGACATTTAAAGTCCCCACTCAAAATGCCGTATCTAAAGTCGTATATCTGGACTCTGACACTGTACCGCGAGAGAAATGGACAACGCGGACAATTGGAAGCTTCCGTACTCGTGGTCATGGAGCTATTGCGATCTCTCTCTCTTCATCAGATGGTCAGGAGAAGGGAGGACTTGTTATCCAGGATTTCCTTATTGCTGAGAAGCAACAAGCACGGGGATGATAGAAGGAGGGACGTTCGCATGAAGATAATAAGTAAATAAATAAATAGATTCTCATGCGTCATATATATATATATATATATATATATATATATATATATATAAATAAATGTTGGGACTTTTGTAAAATAATTTATGAAATAATTAAGAGTCTCTTTTTATATATGCTACACTTTCTCTTCTTAGCTTGTCAAAACGGTAGACCCTAAATCTGTTATTGCATCTGAGCATGTGTGTGTGTGTATATATATATATATACATATATGTATATGTATATATACATGTACATATGTATGTATGTCATCCTATCAAGTGAGAGTAGATTCAATCTGAATTAATTTGAATATCGATTTATTTGTTTAATTAGTGATATTATTTATTTCATTAACAATAATATTTATTTCTCTGAACTCAAATGATGTTAAATATCAATTCAAATGAACTCGATCTAAATAATATGAATTTGAACTAAACTTGAATTAAGCCTACATTTGACTTCACTTAGATTAAATCCAATGGCACCATGAAGCAACTTATCAATCCCAAATATTTTTGTGGTCTAAATACCTACATTATTAACCCACATATATTCCTCGAGACCAAGTTTGAAGAAAATCAATAATTAAGTTTGCTTGTGTCACAAATAATACTAGAAAACTATGTGATCAATAATATTTTACAATAATAATGCAAGAGTGTATTACAATAATGGTACTAACACAACTTTTTGTTTTAATTATTGATAGCTTCAATCTAAGTTGGTTTGATTTGAATAAGTTAATCTCAAGTTAGAGTATTAAAGTTTTAATATTGTCTTGATGTGAACTTAGCATGCATATGCTTACGAAATTTGATGTATAAAAGTGACTCAAAATGTTTAGAAATAAATTACTTGATAAATGATATAGCAATGTAAAATAAGATGATAAATCATTTGAGATATAAAAGTTAAACTTAAATTAAGTATTATAATTTTAATTCTGTTATAAAATTTTGTAATCTTTTAAATAAGAGTGATAGTTTAAGCATATGCATTATCCTCCATCTCACGAAGTTTTGCATTTGATTATTGAATAGAACTATGTAACTCATTTATCTTCTCTTGGATGAGTTCTTAAACCCATTGTAAAAAGCAATGTCTTATTAATTTCATTTGTCATAACCACAAATAAAGTAACAGAAACTAAACTTACAATTACCTGTGCAGAGTCCTGATCAATTGGTCTCCCATCTTTACGAGTTCGATGGTGGGCTATGAACACTTTGGTTTGTGATGGTTGTTCATCACTTGATGTCTGTTCCTCGGAGGTAAAAAGATACAATTATCATATGAACTTATCATATAGTTAACCAAAGGCAGAACAACTGACCATTTCATTCATTAATCATGTTATACTCTTTGTTCCTCCAGTATGTGGTATTGTTTGAATAGAACGAGTCCTTCTATTTGTTCTGCTACGCCTCTGAGACAAAACAAATGGTTAATAAAAAGAAAAAATTCGTCATTACGTAACTAGACAAGAAAAAGAAAAAAATATAATACCCTCTCCCACTCAGAATGCCACTGTGTTATGAGAGCCATCCATTAATCTCTTGGAATTCAGTCTAGTTTATTGTTGACAAGATCATCTATTTTGAGGTACTTGTTGTAGTACTCTGATTTCAGGTCATACTTATAGTCTTTCCATTTCTTACTCAGAGACTGTAACACCAATTTTTTTCCCTTCTAGAGGGTATGTAAACCTTGCCTGAAAAATAAATTTTCCATTAAATTGTGTTATTGGGCCCGCAATAAGTAATGTGATAGTATAGATAAAAAATAATGCAATCTTACTTTAAAAAGTCCAAGAATCCTTTCTTTCTCTGATGTTGGAATTCGTCTCTAATCTTGTACACTTAAAGGAAGCAATTGACAATTTCTTGCTAAAGTCCCTAAAAAACTGGCCAGCACACGAGCTTCAGGACCTACTCCTTGGTTCATATTGTCAAACTGGATCACGACCTTCTCGTCTGGCCGTATATTCCAAACTTTCGTCATTAAAGTTGGCCCCCGTCGTCTTGTTTCTGAGCCTTGACCTATAATACATACGATAAAAAATAACATATTATAATCGTGATTGATAACAAAATGTCATAACTTTCAATACTGATGATGAGAATTAATCATAATATATATTTATTATGTCTAATATTACGTCCTTTCAGACTCAACCTTGTGAGTGTCTCATCTCTTCCTTTTCTTTTTCCCATTTCTCAAAACTGATTTGATGACTTAGGTGGTGGCTTATCACTTGCTAGCAAGTTGAGGAGTCTGACATCAGGAAGCTTTGTTCAACTTTTGGGTGCTATCTTCCTGATTGTTCGGGTAATGTATACTTTACTTTGTGGCTATTCTTGCAATAAAAAATACTATCTATATAAGGTGTTAGTTGTTGAAGTTTAAAGACGTCATAATTGCTTCTATCTTTTTTGAATTGAATTACTTCTTTCTTTCTTTTTTTCTTTTTTAGCTAGGAATAAAGATATTCTATTGAATAAAGCCTATACAAGAATGGACAGGCTGTTGACACGAAATTGTGTAATCCTAAGACTATACTAATCCAACATTGTAACCTTGTTGTGATTTGATAAATTTGCTAGCTGAACAATGGGTATGGGCATAGTCACTTTGTTGGATGTTCTTTTTGAATTTCAAGTTTACATAACGTGCCAAGATTACCCAAGGTAGGTAGGATAGTTACTTGTGAGAGATGGTAACACGTCGAACTTCCTGAGTTAAAGTCCAATGTGGGACTGAAGTTGGGCTTCTCTGATATGGCTAGTGCTTTAACTTCCTTTTGAAGCTTCTGTGGTGATATCTAAACTGTTGACATTGCCAGACTGATGGGCTCCAGAAGCTCCCATTCCTGGACAGAAACTGCATCCCTCTCTATCCCAACAATTGTGATTCCTCTTTTTTTTTTTTTTCCCTTTTTTCATATATATTTTTATTTATTCTTGGTGTGAGGAGAGGCGTTGGTTTTGTGTTGGCATGTGAGTTTCAATCCGTACAGAGGTGCATTAGGGATAAATCATCCTGAATGCATTGATGATCATTATTTAAAATATCCAGAATTTATCAGCTTCTTTATGTTAAGCAACAGTCTGATTGCTACTAGTTTAAGCTTTAAAACATCAATTATGAACGGATAGTCATAAACACGATCTTTCTTTTGTAATTTGAACTTTCAAACTTTCTTTTTTTAGTTTAATAATTATTTAAAATAGATGTAATATGAATTATTTTCTTTTAGTGAATGCAGGCACATTTGATGCGGGCTGCTGAAGTGAAAAAGGCAATTGAGTGGATTATGTGCAACATTGATGATCATTATGCTGCTGATTCAGTTGCTGCTGCAATTGCAGTCGGTGCTGCAGCTGCAGAAACATTTCAAGATACCCCTGTTCAAGGTGGCTCACTTTCATATTCACCTCGAAAAAATGCTGCAAAGATTCCTTTAATTCAGGGGAAAGTGAATAATACATCCAGCCCCACAAATATGTCTAGAAATTTCAGGTTAATAATGGCCTATTACGGCAGCCCTTAAACCTCTTAAATTGGTGTCAAATGGCACTCCAAAAACCCAGCAAAGATTCAGTTCAAGCTCACACAAAAAACAAACAAATTCTCAAGCAAAAATAACTCCATATTCAAGCACATTCAACTCCTAAATTAATCACAACTTCAATCAACTTCCAGCATATCAATAACCACCCATTAATCCTCATTCATCCAACACATTGAAAGGTAGGAAGATGCTATTCAAGTTACAACACAAATGGAATACTTACTTGGCACAAAATTTTGCAAGAAAATAATCTTCAAGTCTAAAGGAAGAAAATCCACCAACTTGAAGTTGATTCAAGCTTAAAGAATCTTTGATACAAGCTTAAAAGAAGATCCACCCACTTGTTTCAAAGCTCACCCACTTGAATCTCCACCACCAATTCTTTCTTGCAACAAGAATTGGATAAAGGAAAAAAATGGATACAAAGAACCAACAAGTTCTTTATCCCAAGCAAAAGCACAAAGCTTTAGGTTTTAATTTCAATATTCAAGTCTTTTTTTTTACAAAATGAGAAAAATAGCCTTTATATAGGCTTTACAAACCATGGTTAAAGTAACCAAACTTTGGTTTACTTTACACCACATTACAAGTTAGGGAAATAAAATAAAAGCCAAAGACATAGCAAGTAATTCACATATTTTCTAATTACATTACAAAATAAATAAGAAATAAATATAAAAATGGAACAATCTTGGATGCAAACATTTTCCTTGATCAATTTGTCTTCGGTCCGAATTTTCGAATCGAATATTCGAATTCAATCCGAAAAGTCGTTGGCATTCGAATTGTCGTTGGAAATCATCAAAAATTCAAAATCCTCAAGGAGAATGCATTTGAGGAGTTCTGGAAGTTGAAGCATGCCAAAATTGCTTGAAAAGACCAAAATTCCCAAAATGCGGCAGAATCCAGATGCCGCGGCATGCAGTGCACAGTGCGCAAGTGCGCACGCGGGTGCGCGCGCAGGCAGGTGTGCGTGCGGAGCAGCCAAGCGCTGGGCGTGCGGGAGCTGGGCCTGCGTGCGTTGGACAGCTGGGCGCGCGCGCAGGTGTGCGTGGGTGCACGCTTGCGTGCGCGGCAAGGCAGCGTGCGGGCGCGCGCGCGCACGCAAGTCAGGGGCGCAGCACTGTGACGCCAGGCAGGGGAAATCTTCGCGCAGCCCGTTTTCACTCGTTTCTTATCCGAATTGAGTTCCGTTTTTTTCCTTAGCTTCGTATGAAGCCACTTGATGAATAATGATGCCTTTGATTGCCAAAAATGATTTTTGTGATATTGGAGATACATTCGAATGCATGACTCAAACCAATGCTTTATTGTCTCATTTGACAAGATATTTTCGAAATTGACGTGCTTGATTCGAGTTCTCCATTTTAAAAACATGATTGGTCTTCCTTGGTTGTTTTGAACTAAATGAGTGCTACTTGGATAGTGATCATACTCCCCTTGTTGGAGAGGATTTGTCCTCAAATCCGCAATTTTCGAATCACTCACCAAGTACAAACTCTCAATCTCTTCTCTCAAACCACCATGCTCTACTGTCATTTCTACCTTGGAAATAATTTTCTCAACCTTGGAATTGTCTTCCTTTGCAATCACACTTCTATCTTCATGCAAAACAATTTCCTTGGCTTCATTCTTCATGTCAATATCATCCAAGGCAACAATTGGTTTAGGTTCACCCATATTTTTTAACACTTCATCATGCTCTAAGGTGACCTCTACTTGGGATTCATCCTTTTCATCAATTTTATTTTTATTCTCACTCAAGATGGCTTCTTTAGTTACAATTGATGCACTCTTGGGTAAGAACTCCTTAGTCATCAACCTTTTCATTTTCTCCCAAGATTTAATCCTCTCTTTGCCTTCCCAATCTCTCTTCATTCTCAAATTTTTCCACCATAAGGATAAAGAAGGATGATCTTCAAATTTCATAATGGCAATTTTACATTTTCGCTCATCCGACCAACTCATTAGCTCACTCATCATCTCAAAGTCATTCAACCAATGCAAAATTTTTTTTGGCTCCAACTTCTTGACTTGGGGCACATCCATCTTCAAACTTCTTTCACCATTTTCAACTTGGCTTTGGACCAATTGGGAAATTTGGTTGGACACTACATGCATAAGTTTATCAAGGTCATTAAATTTCCCATGCATTTCAACTCTAAATCCTTTGATTTGGTCCTCAAGCTTTGTCCTTACTCTATCCATGGATATATTTGGATAATATGGGAAGAAAACACACTAAGAAGGGTGGGGTTAAGGTTCTGTGAACAGTATTTCCAGGCTGTGAACAGTAACTCCGGGAATAGAATAATGTTTTCAATTAGGGTTTGGGCTTGGAATAAATGTTTGGGCTAAAGTCTGGAGTTGGGTCAGGGTTTTGATGTTTATTTGGTCTTTGAGATGGAGATTGGGCTTTGTCTTGTGTTTGGGCTTAGGATTGGATAATAAGGGTAATATTGGAATATTAAAAAAGGTTAATTAAGTAATTTGGGATGAGGGTAAAATGGTAAATGATATAGGTAAGATAGTTAAGGGCTAATTATGATGATTAGGGTTAGGAAAATGATAAAAGTGTTTAGGGAAATAATTAGTAGAAAGTGGTGAGGTGGCAATGAATTGGTAAGAACTAATGATGGTATTAGGAAAAAGGTCTTGTACTTGTTGCAAGAAAAGTGTGGGCTAAGTTGTAGTGCAATAAATTATGGCTAACTCTACAAGCAAGCATGCAAGGTAGGTTGACCAAAATTTATTCACAAGTTTTGCAATCCACCGGGTGAGCAAAGAAAAATTTGATTTTGGTGAAAGCTAGTGGAGTGTAGGATTAAACAAGAAGGGACAACCTATTGATGACTACTCCTTCCTCCTTTCATGCAAATTTTCCTCTCTCCTAACTCACTCAAACCCAGCCAACTCAATAAAATTTTTCCAGCCAACTCGTATAAAAAGTTTCCAGCAACAAATTTTTTTTCCCCTAAGTGCAACCACAATCCTATAACATTTCAAACACAAATTTGCAAACCATAACAACCCTAATCTTCCAACCAAAGCTCTGATACCAAATGGCCTATATTTGGCAGCCCTTAAACCTCTTAAATTGGTGTCAAATGGCACTCCAAAAACCCAGCAAAGATTCAGTTCAAGCTCACACAAAAAACAAACAAATTCTCAAGCAAAAATAACTCCATATTCAAGCACATTCAACTCCTAAATTAATCACAACTTCAATCAACTTCCAGCATATCAATAACCACCCATTAATCCTCATTCATCCAACACATTGAAAGGTAGGAAGATGCTATTCAAGTTACAACACAAATGGAATACTTGGCACAAAATTTTGCAAGAAAATAATCTTCAAGTCTAAAGGAAGAAAATCCACCAACTTGAAGTTGATTCAAGCTTAAAGAATCTTTGATACAAGCTTAAAAGAAGATCCACCACTTGTTTCAAAGCTCACCCACTTGAATCTCCACCACCAATTCTTTTTTGTAACAAGAATTGGATAAAGGAAAAAAATGGATACAAAGAACCAACAAGTTTTTTATCCCAAGCAAAAGCACAAAGCTTTAGGTTTTAATTTCAATATTCAAGTCTTTTTTTTTACAAAATGAGAAAAATAGCCTTTATATAGGCTTTACAAACCATGGTTAAAGTAACCAAACTTTGGTTTACTTTACACCACATTACAAGTTAGGGAAATAAAATAAAAGCCAAAGACATAGCAAGTAATTCACATATTTTCTAATTACATTACAAAATAAATAAGAAATAAATATAAAAATGGAACAATCTTGGATGCAAACATTTTCCTTGATCAATTTGTCTTCGGTCCGAATTTTCGAATCGAATATTCGAATTCAATCCGAAAAGTCGTTGGCATTCGAATTATCGTTGGAAATCATCAAAAATTCAAAATCCTCAAGGAGAATGCATTTGAGGAGTTCTGGAAGTTGAAGCATGCCAAAATTGCTTGAAAAGACCAAAATTCCCAAAATGCGGCAGAATCCAGATGCCGCGGCATGCAGTGCACAGTGCGCAAGTGCGCACGCGGGTGCGCGCGCAGGCAGGTGTGCGTGCGGAGCAGCCAAGCGCTGGGCGTGCGGGAGCTGGGCCTGCGTGCGTTGGACAGCTGGGCGCGCGCGCAGGTGTGCGTGGGTGCACGCTTGCGTGCGCGGCAAGGCAGCGTGCGGGCGCGCGCGCGCACGCAAGTCAGGGGCGCAGCACTGTGACGCCAGGCAGGGGAAATCTTCGCGCAGCCCGTTTTCACTCGTTTCTTATCCGAATTGAGTTCCGTTTTTTTCCTTAGCTTCGTATGAAGCCACTTGATGAATAATGATGTCTTTGATTGCCAAAAATGATTTTTGTGATATTAGAGATACATTCGAATGCATGACTCAAACCAATGCTTTATTGTCTCATTTGACAAGATATTTTCGAAATTGACGTGCTTGATTCGAGTTCTCCATTTTAAAAACATGATTGGTCTTCCTTGGTTGTCTTGAACTAAATGAGTGCTACTTGGATATTGATCAAATAATGTTGTCCAATTGTTTAGTTTCACAATGTTATTCTCAAGATTAAAGCTCATATGTAGATCTATTTTTCATTTGTATATGATGATAATCTTTCGCTAATTTTAGATAAATCTTTTGTTAATTTTAGATATATGCATATTGTTTGTATTTGATGAGGTTTAAAGTATGAGGCTCCATGATTTCTTTTTCTACAATCAGTCTATTATGTTAGAAAGAGTGCAAATTCCTTGTTAATGTTTTGTGGTCATAGTGAGATGTAAAATTTTCGTCTTGTAAATTTATTATATTTGCCAGTAAAGAAAGGGAAAATTTAGAGATCATACTAAGTGGCCCCTTCCTTTCTAGTGAGCATATGGAAAAATATTATTTGTTAAAATCTGGATATGTTCCTGTGGCAGTTGTTAGTTGTTACCTATAGTTTGAACGAGGAGGGTCTGATTCTTTCCTTACAGCTTTACCTGTATAGTAAATGATGCTCTGATTCTTTCCTTCTTTCTTGCTGCATTATTAGATTCTAGGTGAACTGTGGGAATCTGCTGATTGGAATCCCATTAAACATTGAGATTGTCTCCTTGTAGTTCTGAGAGCGCATATTAATTGTTTCTGGTTATCCCATTCTTTTTTGACCAACATATTAAGTAGCTGTTACTTGTCTCTGGCATATTAGCTGCTTTGTGCTGTAAAAGGTGCCGTTTTGGCTCCTGTCTAATTATAAGTGTGCTTCTCTTATGCTGTAGCCTGGTGTCTTCCAAACCTGTTTGAGATACACATTGCACAGGACTTTTCAGTTGATCTGTCTTCATTGTTATTTACTTCTTCCAACCTTCATGGAATCTATGTTTAACTTGATTGCTGTTTACAAGTTGTTTCTAGTTCCTAAGGTCTAGTTTGATTCTAACTGATATTACTATCAAAATTGTGGATTTTACATCCTGTCTTTGACAGAGCTGATGTATTGAGAGAAAACACAGAAGCCGTCTTTGCTGCATGTGATGCTGCTCATGGGAGATGGGCAAAACTCCTCGGGGTTCGTGTACTTCTGCATCCTAGGTTGAAATTGCAGGAATTCTTGAGTATATACAGCCTCACCCAAGAGTTTATAACTGCTACAGAGAAGGTATCATTTTTTAATCTTCGGTATTTAAATTGAAGGATGCAAGTTATTTGTTTATGGTTGTGATTCTATTCTGTTCTAACATAACAGATTGGTGGAAGGTGCTATAAGTAGCTGGAAGAAGTAGCCTGGAAAATTGAAGAAGTAGCCTGGAAAATTAAAGAAGCAGCCTGGAAATTTTGACAAATGCAGCCACAAATTTTGACAAAGAAAATTAGGCACCCACATGCATTAAATGGAGGGTGGTTGGGCAGCAAAAATTTTCCTATAAATAGGCCTTCTTTGCTTCATTTCCTTTCATCCCAAAATCTTCTTCCCCTTCTCAAATTAGAGAGAAAAAATATTAGAGTGTTTTCTCCTATTATAACAAGAGAGATATTTTGTATTCTCCTTGTAAAATAGAGAGATTGTAATTCTCGATTTTTATAGTGATATTCTTCTATTTTGTCCGTGGTTTTTTACCCTAATTCATCCAGGGGTTTTCCACGTAAAATTCGTGTGTCATTTATTCTCAAATTTATTTGTCGCAATCCTGCTCTATTCGGTCACTTATTTCGTAACAAGTGGTATCAGAGCCTTGTGTTGGATGTGTATGTCTGCTTATCGTATGCTCTGTGGTTGCCATTAAATTGGATCCTCCACATCAGAAAATAAGTAGATTACTATTCACGTAAAAGTGTGTGATAGAAGCAATGGCGGCAAAATTTGAGATTGAACGATTCAACGGGAGTAATTTCTCATTGTGGAAATTGAAGATAAAGGCAATATTAAGAAAAGATAACTGCTTGGCAGCTATCAACGAAAGACCTGAAGGTATCACAGATGATAGATGGAACGAGATGGATGGAAATGCTATCGCAAATCTTCATCTGGCATTAGCAGATGGGGTATTGTCGAGCATAGAGGAGAAAAAAACGGCAAAGGAGATATGGGATCATCTCACCAAGCTGTACGAGGCGAAATCACTCCATAACAAAATTTTTCTGAAGAGAAAACTCTATACGCTTCGAATGTCTGAATCTACCTCGGTGATAGAGCACATAAACATTATAAATACTCTATTCTCTCAACTCACATCATTGGGTCATAGAATAGAGCCAAATGAACGTGCTGAGCTTCTACTTCAAAGTCTACCTGACTCGTATGATCAACTCATCATCAACTTAACAAACAATGTCCTCACGGATTATTTAGTTTTTGATGATATCGCAGCTGCTATTCTCGAAGAAAAAAGTCGTCGTAAGAATAAGGAAGATAGACAAATAAGTTCACAACAAGCAAAGGCGTTGACAATGACAAGAGGGAGATCAACAGAACGTGGCCCAAGTGGGAGTCACAATCAGGGTAGGTCAAAATCCAGAAGTAAGAAGAAAGTTAAATGCTACAACTGTGGCAAGAGAGGTCACCTGAAGAAGGATTGTTGGAACTTGAGAAACTCTGGCTCTCAAGGGAATACTGCAAGCTCCTCGGATGATGGACATGTTCTGAGTTGTGAAGCAGTGATGACAAGTGAAACTAGGAAAAATTTTGCTGATGTGTGGCTCTTTGACTCAGGAGCTACATTTCATATGACTGCTCAAAGAGAATGGTTTTATCATTATGAACCTATCTCGGGAGGATCAGTGTACAGCTGTAATGACTAAGCTTTAAAGATTATCGGTGTTGGAACCATTAAACTAAAGATGTATGACGGTACAATTTGTACTATTCAGGAGGTTCGACATGTGGAGGGCCTAAAGAAGAATTTATTATCTTTAGGGCAATTGGATGATCTTGGGTGTAAGGTCATAATCAATGACAAGATTATGAAAATAACCAAAGGCGTGATTGTAATAATGAAGGGAGAAAAGACAGGTTCAAACATATACGTGTTAAAGGGAGAAACTCTGCTCGAAGCAGAAGCATCGGTTGCCTCAAGCAGTGAAGAATCTATAAGGATGTGGCACCAGAAGCTTGGACACATGTCTGAGCAAGGAATGAAAATTCTTGTAGATCAAAAACTACTTCCAGGGCTTACAAAGGTATCTCTACCTTTTTGTGAGCATTGTGTTACAAGTAAGCAACACCGTCTGAAGTTCAATACATCAAAGTCTAGAAGCAAGGCTATTCTAGAACTAGTTCACTCTGATGTATGGCAAGCACCGGTTCCATCCCTAGGAGGAGCAAAGTACTTCGTGTCTTTTATTGATGACTACTCTAGGAGATGTTGGGTGTATCCTATCAAGAGGAAGGCAGATGTATTTTCAATCTTCAAAATTTTCAAAGCACGTGTTGAGCTTGATTCCGGAAAGAAGATTAAGTGTTTGAGGACAGATAACGGAGGAGAATATACTGGTGATGAATTTAATATGTTCTGCAAGCAAGAAGGCATCAAAAGGCAGTTCACGATAGCATACACTGTAATGACCCAAGGGGTAGAATTGTCATTTTAGAGAGTTTTGAGGGGTAGAAGAGTCATTGTAGAAGTCCTTTGGGGCTTAGTTAGAGTTTCTGCGCTTGTGGGGGTGGAAATGGCTATTTTCCACTACACACGACCGTGTGCCCAGTACACACGACCGTGTGTCTTACCCAGCCAGCTTTATTAGTTATTTTCAGTTCAGTTGCGCGCAGTCAGCTCCCAGCTTATTTTCTCTTCTTCTTCCTCAGCTCCAGTGAACCCTAGAGTTCCAGAAAGAGATCCCCCAACAGCTCAGCTTCAGATTAGAGATCCAGAGTCTTCCAGGGAGAGAGATAGAGCTTCCATGGCGCGAGGTAAGTGTTTTCCTTACCTCCTCCGCTGAGTTCAGAGCCTGTTTGGCTATTTCCAGCTTATGAGAATGTTATGTGTGCTTGTTTGAGATGTTTTCCAGCATGCTTGAGCTTGACATGATGCATGTTTGGTTGATTGAGTGGTTTCCATGATTTATGTGCATATATATACTGTTTCAGATGATATATGCTTCCAGTATGATGATTGGCGTGTTTGAGTTAATGATATGATGATTATTTGCGTGCTAGTAGCAGTATTTAGCTTGTATGTGTGTTGGTTTGGAGTGTGGAGGTGCTGGTGTGGGAATTTCTGGATTTTCAGACGCCTTCTGCAGTTTCTGGGTCGAGCACACGACCGTGCGTCCCTGAGGCACGCCCGTGCGTCCTCTTTTCTGCATGGGACACGGCCGTGCATGCTGCCCGTGTGCGTCTGAAAACCCAGACACACGCTCGTGTGCCCGAGTGACACACGCCCGTGTGCTTTCTCCCCCAATTCCACACGCCCGTGTTCGTTGAAGCACAGGGAGAAGAAGATGGCAGCCACACGCCCGTGTGCCCGAGTACACACGCCCGTGTGCCTTGCCCAGTTTGCATGAAAATATTCCAGAACCGCACACGCCCAGCAGCACGACGGGGACACGGTCCCGTGTGCCTTGACACACGCCCGTGCATCCCAGAACACACGCCCGTGCACCTTCAGAAATTCAGAAATAAGAGATTAAAAGCTATTTAAGCCACTCTAAGCCAGTTTTAAGCACACAGAACTCAGTAATCAGCTAAGAAATCAGCATTTCATGCATGATTATCAGCATTAGCACGACATGCCACATCAGATATTTGCAGACTGGATCCAAGGATCCAATAGCATGATTTTCAGATATACATATATGATTTTTCATATATATCAGATAGGGGTGGATACGAGGGGGCGCCTGTGAGTTCGCACACCCGCTAGAGAGGGAAACCAGCGTTCGCCAGAGAGGACATGGTCACTGACCAAGCTCAATAGAGAGTGCTGGTTGTGCATCAGTAGATTTATTAGGATTTTGAACTCACACGGCCAGGGTGCCGAATCCCTGTATTCATCAGTCTGGCCAGCATAGCAGATATTTTTAGATATTTCAGAGATTTTCAGTACTTTCTGATACAGATTTCAGTATATACTATACGTATATTTTCAGGATCTTCGGATCACAGTTTTATTATCAGAAAGAGTTTTCAGAAAAGACAGTTTTTCAGAAAAACAAGCCTGAGGGCAAGTTTTACAGCTTTTCAGTTTACATGACATCAGCATATACATTTCATTGTCATGTACAGCATCTCATGAGAACAGATGAGAAACAGAACAGTATCAGAACAGAAAAATAACAGAAATCAGAATAAGAAAACTGTCTAGTAGAATCTTCTACGTGACGAGTCACATAGTCGATTAGTTGTTTGACCTGCGAGTGTAGTGTTTGGAAACGCTTGCTGAGTGACTTTGTCACTCACTCCCTTCCCTGTTTCCTTTTGCAGGTCAGTAGTTCGAGGCTGAGCTGGATGCGAGACCGCTGCGAGATTTTGGGGATGTGGCTCGGCAGCAGCAGATAGCATGTTGGCTCGCATGCTTTAGTTTCTCATGTATATATATATATATGTGTATTATACTCTAGTACACTGTATGCCAATTTATTTTCTATACATGAGCAGCCTGGGGCTTTCACGCTTCAGTATATTTCAGTATTTTACTTATGTTAACAGTTTCTTTTATAAAGAAATTTGTTATACCAGTTTCAACAGCAGGTTTTTCTGTAGAGGTCCCCGTCTCAGGAATATTTTATTATTATATGAACAGTATTTTCCGCAGCGCACAGTAACCTGAGGCGGGGGTCGCTACAGTGTTGGTATCAGAGCGTTGCTTTGAGCCATTTAGCAGATTTTGAAACTCATTTTTCAGAAAATGTATTTTCATATGCATATTTTATGAATTTGCATGAGCCGAGAGCCAGCCTATCCCAGCAGCCGTCGCTCGCTTCCTCTCAGCGTAAGTTTGAATGTATGAATTTCAGTTATTGCATGATGTTTATCCTCTGTGTGTGATTTTCTAGATAGGAGATCCCATAGAGATAGAGATGTGAGTGAGCAGAGTAGTGCCTCCATTAGGCCGATGAGCACTAGTGACCGCAGAAGGTCCCAGCACTCCAGAGCATCTCTTCAGCCAGAGGATGTCAGAAACATCGTCAGAGATGTGTTAAGAGAAGAACGACAGCCTCCAGAGCAGGTTGAGACCCCAGAGCCTGTCAGAGGCAGAGCCCGTCAGGGGCGAGGTAGAGATCAGTATGGCGAGGTAGAGATCAGTATGAGCAGAGACCTGAGGAGTTTCAGATACCAGTGTACGCTCAGGCACCAGAGTATGGTCAGGCATCAGGGTCTGAGTATCTGCCAGGCCAGAGTTCAGGGGCAGGCACAGCTAGTAGTAGTGGTTCAGCGAGGCTGCATCCGATTTACAGTCTGCCAGGAGCCCATCAGCCGCCCAGATTCACTGGTTCCGGAGATCCTGCAGTCGCAGAAGACTGGGTCGAATCAGTAGAGAATGCCATGGAGTTGTTTCCCATGACAGATAGAGAGAGAGTCAGATATGCAGTCTATATGCTTAAAGGTGACGCGAGGGTTTGGTGGAACCTCGTTAAGACCTCAGTGGATGTGCGTAACATGACTTGGGTTGATTTCAGACGGTTATTCGATGAGGAATACCATAGTGCAGATATGGTGCACGCGAAGGCTCAAGAGTTCATAGAGTTGACTCAGGGCACCAGTTCAGTGAAAGAGTATGCAGCTAGGTTTAATCAGCTAGTGAGATTTGTGCCAGGCATGGCGACTTCAGAACTCGCCAGGGTTCAGAAATTTGTGCATGGATTGCACCCAGCGATAGCCAGAGACGTCATGACAGGACAGTCTCCTCCTCAGAGATTCAGTGACGCCTTGGGGAGAGCTTTGAGATCAGAGGTATATCTCCAGAGGATGGGTGCGTTCAGTACGCCAGCAGAGAGAGTTTCAGAGAGAACCCCTGAGAGGGGCAGTGGCAGAGATAAAGAAAAAGGTTAGACTACAGTTAGGCCCTGATCAGTTTGTCTTTGGAGAGGGGAGAGTAGAGACCCCGCTTATCTCCTGTTTGCAGGCGAGGAGACTCTTGAGTAAGGGTTGTGTAGGGTACTTGGCTCATGTAGTCAGTAGAGATGTAGTTGGGCCAAGTATCGAGGATGTGCCTGTAGTGAGGGAATTCCCTGATGTGTTTCCAGAGGATCTGCCAGGGTTGCCTCCTGAGAGAGAGTTGGAGTTTTGCATAGAGTTGTTTCCGGGTACGGCTCCTATCTCGAAGGCTCCGTATCGGATGGCTCCAGCTGAGTTGCAAGAATTGAAGAAACAGCTGCAAGAGTTGATTGATAAGCGCTTCATAAGGCCGAGTTGCTCACCATGGGGTGCTCCCATCTTGTTTGTCAAGAAGAAAGACGGAAGCCTGAGAATGTGTATAGACTACAGAGAGCTGAACAAGGTAACAGTGAAGAACAAGTATCCGTTGCCCAGGATTGATGACTTGTTCGATCAGTTGAGTGGAGCTGCAGTGTTCTCCAAGATAGATTTGAGGTCTGGGTATCATCAAGTCAGAGTTGTAGATCGAGATGTACCCAAGACAGCTTTCAGGACGAGGTATGGCCACTATGAGTTTGTGGTGATGCCTTTTGGGTTGACGAATGCTCCTGCAGTATTTATGGATTTGATGAACCGAGTTTTCCAAGACTGTCTAGATAGATTCGTTGTTGTCTTTATCGACGACATCTTGGTCTACTCGAGGAGTATAGAGGAGCATGAGGATCATCTGAGGTTTGTTCTTCAGAGATTGAGAGATCGTCAGCTTTATGCCAAGTTCAGCAAGTGTGAGTTCTGGTTGAGCAGTGTAGCCTTTCTCGGGCATGTAGTTTCAGCAGCTGGTATTTCAGTAGATCCGAGCAAGATAGAAGTGATGTTGAGTTGGCCGAGACCAAGGACACCTAAGGAAGTTAGGAGTTTTCTTGGTTTAGCTGGGTATTACCGCAGATTCATCGAGGGTTTTTCCAGCATAGCGAGGCCGTTGTCAACTTTGACTCGTAGAGAGGTTCCGTTTGTTTGGACCGAGGTCTGCGAGGAGAGATTTCAGGAATTGAAACAGAGATTGACTAGCGCTCCAGTGTTGGCATTACCGCAGGAGGGTGTCGACTATGAGGTTTATTCAGATGCATCCCATCAGGGGATCGGAGCAGTTTTGATGCAGCAAGGTAGGGTAATTGCCTATGCCTCTAGGCAATTAAAGGATTATGAGTTGAGATACCCTACGCATGATTTAGAGTTGGCTGCAGTAGTGTTCGCATTGAAGATCTGGAGACATTATCTGTATGGTGTCAGGTGCTGCATATTTTCAGATCATCAGAGTCTCAAGTACTTCTTTACTCAGAAAGAATTAAACATGAGACAGAGAAGATGGTTAGAGCTAGTAAAAGATTATGATTGCGAGATTCGCTATCATCCGGGCAAAGCTAATGTAGTAGCTGATGCCCTGAGCAGGAGAGTAGCTCTATCCATGCTTTCAGTTCAGAGTCAGTTACAGCAGGAGATCTCAAGAGAGGATATTGAGATCGTGACAGCTGGTTTCTCCAGGCTTCAGTTAGTGTCCACGCTGTATGACGATATCAGAGTTGCTCAGACGTCAGATGTTTGGGTACAGAGTATGATTCAGAGGGTTTATCAGGGCACAGCGCCAGACTTTGAGATCAGAGACGGGATTCTGAGATTCAGAGACAGAGTTTGTGTGCCAGAGGACACAGATTTGAGACAGAGAATCTTGTCAGAGGCTCACAGTACAGCTTATTCAGCGCATCCCGGTAGTACCAAGATGTACCAGGATCTTAAGAGAGGATTTTGGTGGTCTGGTATGAAGAAAGACATCTCAGAGTTTATAGCCAGATGTTTGACTTGCCAGCAAGTCAAAGCAGAGCATCAGAGACCTTCTGGGTTATTACAGCCATTGAGGATTCCTGAATGGAAATGGGAGAGTATCTCTATGGATTTCATTTCAGGACTTCCCAGAGTTCAGCGTGGGTACAGTAGTATTTGGGTCATAGTGGACAGATTGACCAAGTCAGCTCACTTCTTGCCGATCAGAGAGGGTATGAGCACAGATCAGTTGGGCCGTTTGTACGTCAGAGAGGTGGTCAGATTACATAGGATTCCCAGAGACATAGTTTCAGATAGAGATTCGAGATTTTTATCTGCTTTCTGGGGTAGTCTACAGAGAGCATTGGGAACCAGACTTCATTTCAGTTCAGCTTACCCCCCGCAGACAGATGGTCAGACTGAGAGAGTCAATCAGATTTTAGAGGACATGTTGAGAGCCTGTTGCATGGACTTTCAGACTAGTTGGGCTGATTTGCTACCGTTGATGGAGTTCGCCTACAACAATAGCTATCAGTCTACGATCCAGATGGCACCTTTCGAGGCCTTGTATGGCAGGAGGTGCAGGTCACCACTGTATTGGGATGACATTGGTGACAGAGATTCAGTAGCATCAGCAGTAGGGCCAGAGATGACTCAGCTTATGATTGAGCAGATCAGAGTTATCAGGCAGAGAATTCAGCAGACCCAGGATCGTCAGAAAAGCTATTCAGATCTGAGGCATAGGGACATAGAGTTTGAGGTTGGAAACCATGTGTTTCTCCGAGTTGCTCCCTACAGACGTGTCCTAAGATTCGATAGAAAAGACAAGTTGGCTCCGAGATTCATTGGGCCGTATCAGATTCTGGAGAGAGTGGGCAGAGTTGCTTACAGATTAGCTCTTCCAGCCAGCTTAGACAGAATCCACAGTGTGTTCCATGTCTCTCAGCTGAGAAAATATGTGAGTGATCCGTCTCACGTGTTAGAAGTTCAAGGACTAGAGTTATCAGATGACTTGAGCTACCAAGAAGTCCCAGTTCAGATTTTCGACTACAGAATAAAGAAGCTGAGAAACCGAGAGATTCTCCTAGTTAAAGTTCTGTGGAGAAGTCAGAGAATCGAGGAAGCTACATGGGAAGTTGAAGCTGATATGAGAGAAAGGTTCCCTGAATTGTTTAGGTAATTCCGGAGACGGAATTTTTATTAGAGGGGGAGATTTGTAATGACCCAAGGGGTAGAATTGTCATTTTTGAGAGTTTTGAGGGGTAGAAGAGTCATTGTAGAAGTCCTTTGGGGCTTAGTTAGAGTTTCCGCGCTTGTGGGGGTGGAAATGGCTATTTTCCACTACACACGACCGTGTGCCCAGTACACACGACCGTGTGTCTTACCCAGCCAGCTTTATTAGTTTATTTTCAGTTCAGTTGCGCGCAGTCAGCTCCCAGCTTATTTTCTCTTCTTCTTCCTCAGCTCCAGTGAACCCTAGAGTTCCAGAAAGAGATCCCCCAACAGCTCAGCTTCAGATTAGAGATCCAGAGTCTTCCAGGGAGAGAGATAGAGCTTCCATGGCGCGAGGTAAGTGTTTTCCTTGCCTCCTTCGCTGAGTTCAGAGCCTGTTTGGCTATTTCCAGCTTATGAGAACGTTATGTGTGCTTGTTTGAGATGTTTTCCAGCATGCTTGAGCTTGACATGATGCATGTTTGGTTGATTGAGTGGTTTCCATGATTTATGTGCATATATATACTGTTTCAGATGATATATGCTTCCAGTATGGTGATTGGCGTGTTTGAGTTAATGATATGATGATTATTTGCGTGTTAGTAGCAGTAAAGTTTGTGTATGTTTGATGATTTGGAGTGTGGAGGTGCTGGTGTGGGAATTTCTGGATTTCCAGACGCCATCTGCAGTTTCTGGGTCGAGCACACGACCGTGCATCCCTGAGGCACGCCCGTGCGTCCTCTTTTCCTGCATGGGACACGGCCGTGCATGCTGCCCGTGTGCGTCTGAAAACCCAGACACACGCTCGTGTGCCCGAGTGACACACGCCCGTGTGCTTTCTCCCCCAATTCCACACGCCCGTGTTCGTTGAAGCACGGGGAGAAGAAGATGGCAGCCACACGCCCGTGTGCCCGAGTACACACGCTCGTGTGCCCTGCCCAGTTTTGCTTGAAATATTCCAGAAGCACGCACGCCCAGGGACACGGCCAGCACACGGTCCCGTGTGTTGTGCCGCACGCCCGTGCACGCCAGAACACACGCCCGTGCACCTTCAGAAATTCAGAAATAAGAGATTAAAAGCTATTTAAGCCACTCTAAGCCAGTTTTAAGCACACAGAACTCAGTAATCAGCTAAGAAATCAGCATTTCATGCATGATTATCAGCATTAGCACGACATGCCACATCAGATATTTTCAGACTGGATCCAAGGATCCAACAGTATGATTTTCAGATATACATATATGATTTTTCATATATCAGATAGGGGTGAATACGAGGGGGCGCCTGTGAGTTCGCACACCCGCTAGAGAGGGAAACCAGCGTCCGCCAGAGAGGACATGGTCACTGACCAAGCTCAATAAAGAGTGCTAGTTGTGCATCAGTAGATTTATTAGGATTTTGAACTCACACGGCCAGGGTGCCGAATCCCTGTATTCATCAGTCTGGCCAGCATAGCAGATATTTTCAGATATTTCAGAGATTTTCAGTACTTTCTGATACAGATTTCAGTATATACTATACGTATATTTTCAGGATCTTCGGATCACAGTTTTATTATCAGAAAGAGTTTTCAGAAAAGACAGTTTTTTCAGAAAAACAAGCCTGAGGGCAAGTTTTACAGCTTTTCAGTTTACATGACATCAGCATATACATTTCATTGTCATGTACAGCATCTCTGAGAACAGATGAGAAACAGAACAGTATCAGAACAGAAAAATAACAGAAATCAGAATAAGAAAACTGTCTAGTAGAATCTTCTACGTGACGAGTCACGTAGTCGATTAGTTGTTTGACCTGCGAGTGTTGAGTTTGGAAACGCTTGCTGAGTGACTTTGTCACTCACTCCCTTCCCTGTTTCCTTTTGCAGGTCAGTAGTTCGAGGCTGAGCTGGAGCGAGACCGCTGCGAGATTTTGGGGATGTGGCTCGGCAGCAGCAGATAGCATGTTGGCTCGCATGCTTTAGTTTCTCATGTATATATATATATGTGTGTATTATACTCTAGTACACTGTAGGCCAGTTTATTTTCTATACATGAGCAGCCTGGGGCTTTCACGCTTCAGTATATTTCAGTATTTTACTTATGTTAACAATTTCTTTTATAAAGAAATTTGTTATATCAGTTTTAGCAACAGTTTTTCTGTAGAGATTCCCGTCTCAGGTATATTTTATTATTATTATGAACAGTATTTCCGCAGCGCACAGTAACCTGGGGCGGGGGTCGCTACAATTTTCGTCATTACTCACTCGCTAGGGGCATTTGAATCTTGTGTTTGTCCAAAAAAAAAAAAAAAAAAAGACGCATTGTGTCATCTAATAAGGATATGTTTGTCATTGTCCACCTCGTAAGGTATTTTCATCATTGTTTTTCTTTAGGGGCATTTTTGTTATCATTTGTAGAGGCATTCTCGTTATATATTTTATGGGGGTATTTTCATCATCATTTTGTCATAAGGAGCATTTTTGTCATTATTCGCCATAAAGGGTAACCTTGTTATTTTTCACATCCCTTAGGGACATTTCAATTTTGTTGAGCGTTCTCACTATGGGCAAATCCATTCTTGTCAAACTCACTCACTAGGGGCAAATCTAATCTCGTGAAGCTTACCTAATTAGGGGCATTTCACCAGTCATATTGAGACTAGGACTTGACTGTTACGAAGTTTCCATAGCTTCGTCAAAGGTTAGATTGTCCACTCGTGTTGAAATAAGACTTGACTGTTCCACTTATATTGAAATAGGACTTGACCGTTACGAAGTTTCCATAGCTTCGCCATAGGTTAGATCGTTCACATGTTTCGTTATTCCAGACTTGCTTTCGAAGTGGGGCAATCCAAGGCGTAGGAATATCTCTAGGTTCCTACATGTTGTTTTTCTAGATTTACTTTCGAAGTGGGGCAATCCGAGGCGTAGAAATATCTCTAGGTTTTTACATGTTTTTTTGGACTTGCTTTCGAAGTGGGGCAATCCGAGGCGTAAGAATGTCACTAGGTTCCTACATGTTGTTTTCTGGATTTACTTTCGAAGTGGGGTAATCCGAGGCGTAGAAATATCTCTAGGTTTCTATATTTCGTTATTCTGGACTTGCTTTTAAAGTGGGGCAATCCGAAGCGTAGGAATATCTCTAGGTTCCTACATGTTGTTTTTTCAGATTTGCTTTCGAAGTGGGGCAATCTGAGGCGTAGGAATGTCACTAGGTTCCTACATGTTGTTTTTCCAGATTTGTTTTTGAAGTGGGGCAATCCGAGGCGTAGGAATGTCACTAGGTTCTTACATGTTGTTTTTTCGAATTTACTTTCGAAGTGGGGCAATCCGAGGGGTAGGAACATCTCTAGGTTTTTACATGTTGTTATTCCAGATTTACTTTCGAACCGAGATAATCTGAGGCGTAGGAACATATCTAGGTTTCTACATGTTGTTTTTTGTCTCTGTTGATCCAAAATTAGGTGTCTTTTCTTTATACTTTGTTACATTTTGCATGTGTTTTCATTGCATTCACAACGCACACAAAATTCACAAAGTAAGGGGCATCTGTAGACACCCCATTTTGGACCTAACAGGGTCATCCCCGATGATGATAAACCTGAAAAATTTGAATCGATGCTTTCAAGATATTAAATTGAGGATAGATGAGCAAACTCGAACCAAAAAATAAATAAATAAATAAATAAAATAATAAAATAAAAAGTAAAAATAAATAAATATAAATATATAATAATAATAATAATAATAATAACCTAATAAAATTAAAAAAAAAAAATCCTAGCCCAAACCATTTAAATCCAAAAGCCTAACTCTTAAAATTAAACCCACAAAGAAGTCAGCCCAGTTGGAGAAGCCCAAAGAGAAAAAGAGAGAGGGTAGGCAAGAAGACTTGATACGCTGGCCCATTTTCGCGCGTGGCTGCAGTTTTAATGCAGTTCTGCCATTTTATGGGCAGTTTCTTTTTTATACACTTTTCATCCCACGCAGCATTTTCTCCATATTCTTCATCTTTTTTCTCGTGCACGTAATGATCAACTGCTGCCAGCGGTTTTTCCTGGTATGCAATATAAAAAGGAGGATTGATTCAGCAAAAAGGGGGAGCTTTTCTTCAGCCAAAAAAAAAAAAAAAAAAAAACCCAAACCCTGCTAAAAAAAAAAAAATATTAATCCCAATATTCGGAGAT
Source organism: Anacardium occidentale (assembly GCA_026122585.1). NCBI lineage: Eukaryota > Viridiplantae > Streptophyta > Magnoliopsida > Sapindales > Anacardiaceae > Anacardium > Anacardium occidentale. The sequence continues at coordinate 437,624 of JAJEJH010000099.1, read as the reverse complement.
TTTCCATCTAATCGCTCTTAATTCAGTATCAGGAAAACATCAATACAATCAAATTTCAGGTATTTTTTCTGAGGGGTATTTAATTAAAGCATTCAATTATTTATTCATTCGGTATTTTTTCAAATATTTATTCATTCTGTATTTTTTTTTAGAAAAATCATTAATTATTGATTATATATATGTGTTAAAAATTTTGTATTTTTATAAACATAATTTTCTTTTTATATACTTATATTAAGGTGATATATATATATATATATATATTACTATATATTTAAAAAATATGTGTGGATTATAATGTACTGTATATATGTATAATATTTTATAAAATAAACCTTATGTGCTGTATGTATTTGTGTGCATTTTGTTTCCATAAAAAAAATGTATGAAAATGAGGTGTATTGAGTTTCCAGTGGGGCCAAGGCCGGCCCTTTACGGCCGTTTCCGGCCTTTATTTCAGACGGAGGAGGCCAGATCTGGCCGCCTCCTCCGAAACTGGAGGCGACCGATTTGATCGCCTCCACCGATTTGGCCACCTGGTTCTATTATGGGCCGCCATCGCCGCCGGTGCCGGCGACAGTGGCTGCTGGGTTTTTTGAATTTTCAAAATTTTTTTAAAATTTTTTTAAAATTTTTTAAAATTTTTTATTATTTAAAAATTATTTTATATTTTTATTATAAATTTTTAATTTTTAAAAGGATAATTTAATAATTTTAATAAAAATAATAATAAAAAAATAGGTGATGGGTAGGACTTCGGGCTTTTAAACTTAAGCGGGTGGGAACTTGTCCGGCCTCAAACTATGGGTGGGAAAATGTCCTTTGGCCTTTAATTTATGGATTGGCCGAGGGTACGGCCAAAGCATCAACAGAAGGCCCTGCTCTATAGACTGCACACATCTCAACTCTCCTTACGTGTAATCAATAAAAACACGACGAAAGTGTTGAATGACATTTTGCTGTAAAATCCAACGATCCATAATCAATATTTTCTTTGCAAACTGAGATTGACGGTCTAAAATCATTTTTAGGGTTGACTCACACCAACATATTAACCAAGAATCACCGATCTTTGCCTAGCACCAAAATATTCCTGTAGAAGGAAAATGGTCAGAAACTTTTCTCCCTGTGAAACTTCGCGGATGGTTTCAAAGAATCTCTTAGTGTTTTGAACTCGACAACTGCCGAGTTAACTCCTTGAGTTTCGAATCGAATTCAATATGCAGCGATTGAGAAGCAGAGGGATCTCAATGTTGGGTTCAGTAACCGTGCCACAGATCAAGAAAAAAGCCCTTAATTCATGGGCTGCTGTTCAAGATGCATTCTTTTCAACCAAGGTTCTGTCTTTTCAGGGTTTAAATTAATGGGTATCAATTAAATTTCTATTTTTCTCTAAAAAATTTACGGGGTTTTCCGGGTTATTGTTGTTGTTGTGGTTGTTATCATCATTATCAGAATTACAATGTGTTTAATTGATGTTTGATGTTTTAGGATACATTTGAGAGGCATAGAGTGGTGTTCACTGTTGGAACTTCGATAGCATCGGTTGCTACAGCTTGGTTTGGTAATTTTTATTTGGATTTATGTTTATGTTCTCTTCACTTTGTCGTTATTCTTTTTGGCATTTTTGAAAGACTATCTTGTTCTATCCGTCGTCTGAATAATTTGAGATCTTAATTTTCTGAAAATTATAAAGGATGCCAGTTGTCTCATATATGTTTTGCTCTTATAAGTATATTGGTGGATTGCTTTAGTTGTCCTTGATACTAAAGGAATAGTTTGAGTAGCATTAACTAACATCACTGAAAACATTGTTAAAATACTTCTATGAAAGGGTTTTCTCTGTGCCATAGTGCGTGAAATTCATTTTGAAGTTGAATCATGTCTCAGTGATAACACTAGAGCATAGACATTTTTAATTGGTGACCATTTTGGATTGCTACTTGTTGATCTCAGGCATTATAAAAAAACATATTGTGTACTTCTTACTTTTTGCTTCGTAATTGCTGTGATTCAATCTGATTAAAATTTTTTAATTGATGGACCAGGCTATTCTATTCGTCACCTTCATCAAACCAAAGTTGACCAGAGGCTTGAATCAATTGAGAAAGCTGTAAAGTTTTTAATGCAGAATGCTAAACAGTTACTGTTTTTTGTTAAGAATATTGTTATGATTATAACTGCTTCAGCCTGCTCTTATTATGAGGATTATGAGTATCTTTCATCCAAATTTTCCTCTCATTGCTCCCAAACACTTATTGTAACTTCTACTTTTGCTTGTTACAGCTGATATTCTTTCTTTATTTTGTGACAGTTGCAAAGCAGTTACAAGATTGGACATGCAGAAGTTAAAAAGCTTGTTGATCCAGGATTCAGTACTGCTTCTTTGATGGCCACTGCTGGAACAACTTTAATTATTGGGTATGCACCAACTTTTAACCTCTTGCATTTAGTATGTAATTGCTCTGGTTTTAAAAATATAGTGTTTCAAGTATTTTATTCGTTTTATTTTTGTATAGAGGAATTATTTGAGGTCAGAATGAATTTAAAAGCAATATTAAATCTTCAAGTTATTTTATCCATGTTGGCGTGAGTTTTACTGGAAGTGAGTGTGCACTAATGCTAAGATGCTATTACATTATCAGATGTGCTGAATGAATATTGTTTTGTGGGAATGGCATTAACTATGTTTCAAGTTTGATGGTTTTTCTGAATCTTAAAAATACGAGGAAAGTATTCGTGGCTTATTACTTATGGATATATTAGTAATTCGAAATCCAAATTAAAAGATATGCTAAAAAAGAATAGGTTAGAGTCAATATTTGTGGTTTTGGGCTTGACATACCTAATTTCTTTATTGGTCTGTCTTCCTGTGTTGATTATCTGACCTAAAACTTATAGGGAAGGCTTTTATCTGAAGATCTGGAATTGAGGCTAAAATGGAAAATTTCAATCGAAAGAAACTTACAATCTGCATTTCATACTGGTCTTTTACCTCTATTGTTGAATTGCAGGTATGGCATGGGCTGGCGAGGTGGGAGATGGTATGCAACTAGGAAGTTAAGAAGGGAGCAGATGAAATTGTTAGGGCAGATAAAGCCTAGAAGGTGGCAGTTGCTAGGGCAAATAAAACCAAGAGGCTTGCAATTTCAGTTCCTTAGAAGACCATTATCTAGATCCAAGGTGTCAGAAAGCCCCTTAAAAACATCTGAAAAGATGCGAAAAGACACTCCTACGACACCTTCTTCTGGAAAAATCCATCAGTCTTGCTAGCGTTTATAAATGTTACGGCAGTTTTGGTAATATATTGATGATGATTCTCTCTAGAAGAACGAAATGCTAAAAAAAAATGCTATGTGGTGTAGGGTGTCTTGGTTTGAACATTATGACGGTGGATGAGAAAGAAATTAACTAGTAGTTTCTTATCCCATGTGCTTGAAGGGTGACTGTGCTCATGTATCTCCTATCATAGTGTTTTTAAGCATAAATTTTGAAAGCATAAAGTCTTTGTCACGTTTCATTACCAAAATAAAAGTAAGCAATTGTAAAGATGAACAAGTCTGAAAGATTTGTTGGTTAAGTGCTGGTAGGTATGATGTACCAAGTCCTGAACGATCGGACGATTTGTTTTAAGTGAAACAGAGTGAGCATTGTCAGCATATCTGTACTTGGTGGTTTGGCGTAGTTATAACATTTAACTGTCAACCGTCAATGGCAAAAAATCAACTAAGGAAAAATTCCTGGAATTTCTTGTTGAAGGTGTAATCACGCATTGATGAGAATTTCTTGTTGAAGGTGTAATCACGCATTGATGAAATCTATGGCATCGATCATTTAGTTAAATACTTAATTCTAAATACCATGCATTGTTTGTATCATTACTTTGAACTGTTGACAAAGTTATTATTTGTTTGATTTCTACTACAAATACCCTATCATATTTGGGGCTGGAGTAGGTTATTCGGCATACAAATATGGCACTTACTTTTAAGTCGATATTTGTAGTAATTCTTTTTTGTGGGTCAGCTCTCGGAACCAGAACTCATTTGTTTCCGGTGAAAACTCAGCATGGTACGGGTGTGAGGGGATTGTCCTTATCAGCCTATGGTGGAATGTGCAACACATTAGTGAAGACACAAGGATATACTTGCGAAGAACATAGCGTAGTTTACAACCTAAATTCTTTTTTATTTCAGTATGTGAAGTTTGAGGTTTATGATCACTGGTGGAAGAAATATGATGAAATTATAATTGGTTTTAGGTAACTACACGAGATGGTTATATTCTCAGCATGCAGAGGATTCCAGTGGGACGGTCAGGTGGGTCAGCAGGAGATAGACCTTCAGTTCTGTTACAGCATGGTTTACTATCGGTTAGTTACTTGCTACACTGGCTGTGTTCGGTTTCCTCGCAATTTTCATAAACTAGGAAGAAACTGTGTGTTCTCAGGATGGAGTGGTATGGCTGGCATTACCTCCACAGCAAGCCTTGGCATTCCTCTTGGCAGATAATGGCTTTGATGTATGGATTGCTAACGGACGTGGAACCATATATAGCTTAGGACATAAATCTCTCAGTCCTGATAACGCGGTTGTATTCCTCATTCTAAATGTTGTTTTGCTTTTAGTTGATCGTTTTGCTGTTGTCAATAAAGATTTTGGTTCTGTTACTAGGCTTTTTGGGATTGGTCTTGGGATGAAATGGTAGCTTATGACCTTACTGCCATGTTCCAGTATGTGTACAAAAAGACTGGACAGAAACTGCACTATGTTGCGCATACACAGGTGAACTCGATACATAATAAATATTTACTTGCTTCAGGATTTCGTTAGCCCATAATGAACATACCACGTATAATGTATTTATAGGGAACTTTGATGGCTCTGGCCTCTTTATCCAAGAATGAACTATTGGGCATGTGGAGGTCAGCGTCATTGCTTGCCGCAATATCGTATATGGGTCAAATTACCTCCCAGTTTGTCAGAGTGGCCGCGGAATGCATTCTTACCCAGGTGACGACTACTGTCTCTTCTACCTATGTTGATATTTGGTCGGATGAAACTCTCAAAGAACCTACGTGCTCTTTCATGTTTTGACAGGAATCCTTTTGGTTACATCTTGGTGAATTTAACCTTCTGAAGTAAGAATTCAACACTGCTCATCGCTGACATTCCTGCACCATTATGATGCACAGTATGGAAAAAAAATTAAAAACAGATGAGAGAATTGTCATTAATGCGTATATCTAAACTGTTATTAGGCTAAACACTTTGGTATATCACCAAATTTGTCGTGCAACTCACTTTTGATGAATTGGACTGGTAAAAGATTATTTTTTGATCGCCCTGTTTAACAGCGGGCCTGAACTCGAACTCATGGGGATTGTCTGCCAAACAAAAGGAGTTAATTGCACTGACCCCTTCTCTGTTATCTCAGGTAGCATGCATGTTCTAGTCAGATAATTTAACATGCACAATTGAAATGTTCGTCTTTCAATACTGACTTTAAAATATTGCAATAATTTTAGGCAAGAATTGCTGTCAAAACACCACTGCGGCAAGTGCTGTAGCTGTTCATGGCCTTCAGTCATCTGCCGCAAAGAACATGATTCATTATGCTCAGAGTAAGCGTCCCTTTAGTCCTCCCTGCAATACAAAGACTATTTTCGGTCCCCATTAGATGAATTTCACACCTTTCAACTACAAACTTAAAAGGTGGTGTGTGAATTTAATTGCTGGGTATATTGGGCAGTGGTCACTAGAGGAACCATAACAATGTTTGATTATGACAACGAGGACGAGAACAAAAAACATTATGGGCAGGCGGTTCCTCCAGTATACAACTTGAAAAGCATTCCAAATGACTTTCCTCTTTTCCTCTGCCATGGAGGTGCAGACACTCTGGCTGATGTTGACGACGTGCAACACTTGGTGGATACCCTAAAAGATCACGCAGGAGACAAGCTTGTAGTTCGATATATAGAAAAATATGGGCATTCAGACTTTTTGTTGAGTGTAGATGCCAAGAAAGAAGTATATGATCCTCTCATGGATTTCTTAAAGCTTCACTGAGGTAGCAAGTTGTACATGTTCATCTTCACGTTTTCTGTTGTAGCAAAAATGCCATAGCTTATATGCGAATAAAACAGGCAGCACAATTTCATAATCATATTCATAGGGCATAAAAAAATTCTCATAATATATTCATTTATTTGTAAAACACAAAAAAAATCAAAGCGAAATTAATAAAAAGATTATAATCCTTAGTTTTCTACGCTTCTGTTGGAGCTGCATATGGTCTTACATTCGAGAAAGAAACAGGAAACTTTCTCTGACCGGCATTTTCTGCACATGTTTTGGCGTCACATACTTGCCAATTCGGCCATACCATCATTCATTACAAGGAAATCATTTCTATAGTCATAATATAAAATCCTCAACCAAAGAAATCTAAGTTCATCCTCTTTAACTTGTCAATACTGAGAACTAGGCTCACCAGGTAACAACAGTAAATGACGGCATTTGTGCACCAATGATTGAGATAGAAGGCCGTGCTTGTGAAGAACATAAGGTAATATAAACCACTGCCTCTGTTGCAGTAGAAAAAGGATAAGTTCATTTAGATATTCCTTGTCTTAGAACCCTGCTTGAAAATTATATTTAGTGAATGACATGCGTTTTGTTTGTTCAGTTTGTATTTATTTCAGATTACGTTGGAAATTTAATTAATCTTCACACACAATCAACAACCACAGCGGGAAGTAAACAAAGTAGAAAGATAAAGTGGATATACCAATTTTTGCATGTTCCATCTGGGTTTAACACAGTGTACATTTATAGGTCTAATGTTAATATGTCAGAATCTACAAACAATTCATGTCCTTGCATACTAAGTTTTCAACTTGAAGCACTTACTTTCACTAGTTAAAATTCGTCCATCTGCAATCGTTATCTCAAAACTCTCATGATTTTTCATGTTAATTTTTCCTCGTTCGTTCTTGCAAAAGAAATTGCAATCATCATAGTGCATGGTTGGTGAGCCTTAACTTCATAATGAATATCCGAATTGAGGCCTTTAATGAATGTTTCCACTAATTTCCTTTAAGTCTAATCTTAGCTTGGTTTGATAGTCATTCGAATCGAATTTGATACTCTAAAGCAATAGAAGTTTGACGAATTTTGGCTAGCTTTCCATCAACATTCTCAAATTTGGATGGCCCAAAACGAACAAAGAATCTGTTTTTCAACAGCTTTCTTGAGAGTATTTGATGACATATTTCAAACCAATCATACCATTGAATAACACATTCTTCTGACTAGATTGAAGCTATTCCAACTTTAGAAGCTTTTGTAGTCTTATGAAAACAAAAAATTTGTTCGCTCTAAAAATCCAGCTGGTTGGATCTTCATCTTTCCATCTAGAAAACTTCACCTTCATGTGAGGGTAGCCATTATCGCGCTCTCAATGACTCGTAACTTCAAATTGCTCCAATTGTTTGTTAGCAAGAGTCAAGATTCCAACTTGTTGATTTTCAATAAAACTTTCAAGTAAACTATTCTTAAATTCATTGAGAGTAACCTGTAGTTTATTCTCAGGTTTTGCCTCAAAAGCTTCCAATTGAGATTTTACAACTTTACCAGTATCTATTACTTAAGATTGTAGATATGTAATTCCTTGGTTTTGTTTATGGTTTCTAGTTAAGGGCATGATTTTTTTTTTTTTGAGTAGGAGTGATGGTAGCATGAGCCAGAGTCTAAGAGAACCAACTGATAAAACCCTAGGGCTTTATCAAAAAAAATTAGGAAATTTGAAAAAGAATATAAGATAAGAATTTGATCACTTCAAGGGGATCAACCCCAATTTGGCCAAAAGTTGGTCAATCAGGGAATAAATAATAAAAGGAAATGATATAAAGACATACACCATTTAAACGTCCTAAATATTGAAACATTGTGCTTTTGGCTTCTCATCACTTCGTAATTCCGGAACTTCATATTATTAGCAAGGGGAAAGTCCATGCCCACCCAAAGTTTCATTTAAAGATCATTGCCACCTCTTAAGTTTTACAAAACCCAAACATTCGCCCTTAACTAAAATCAAAGGTTAAATTTAACAGTCAACAATAATATTTTTAAAATTATAAGAATATTTTAATCATTTTATTAATAAAATTTATAAAATAATAATTTTTTTAAAAAATATAAAATATTATTTAAATATTAAAAAATTTTAAAAACATAAAAAAATTTAAAAATAAGAAATTTAAAAGCTGTCATAGTCGCTGGTGTTGGCGGTGGTGGCCCCCAATATCGTCTGGTTCCAAGGGTGGTTAGACCGTTCTATTTGGTGGAGATAATTAGATCAACTAACTCTTATTTTAGAGGAGACAACCAAATTTGACTGTCTTTATTAGTAAAAACAATAAAAAATGTTTGTTTTTTTACTTTATTGGTCATTTTTTGCCATTATTGCTAATGAAGGTGACCAAATTTAACTGTTTCTGCTAATTAGGGAATCCAGATTTGGTCGTATCTGCAATCAGGTTATTGTTTTTGATCATCTGGTTCATCAACGACAGTGGTTATTTTTTTTATTTTTAAAAACTTTTAATATATTTATATTTAAATATTATTTTATAATTTTATATTTTTTAATAGAGTATTTTAGTAATTTTATAAAATATATTAGTAAATTGGATAGAAAATGGATAAAGAGTGAGTGTTTGAGTTTTTAAAAGTTAGAGGATGATAATTATAGTTGAATGAAATGTTGGATAAGCATAAGTCGTTTGGCTTATTAATAATAACCATCTGATTCATCAACAATGTGGATTATATTTTTATTTTTTAAAATTAAAATTTAAAAAATTAGAAGGTGAGAGGCCTATTAATAAATGAAAATCATAAGGTCCATTAATTTGAAGTCGGGTTACTGGATTCGAAGTCCAATATCCTGACCACCAGCCCATGGGAACTGTCTGCTTCAGTTTGTCAAATTAATAGAATTGAAGAGAGAGGGGCATCATTATTTATAAACTGAGACAACCAAGTTGTCACTGGCTAGAAACCCTGATGAGAAGAGCCCTGCCGAGACCTTTCTCTGCGACCATACTCCAATCTCAACGCAAGCCACTTCCTTTCAATCCACGTAACAATGGTGGATTACTACAAAAATTCCCCAAAAATTTTCCTGCACCAAGTTTCATCTCAAATCCCAGATTGGTCTTCACCGACTCTCTTCCTCCTCCAGAATGGATAGAGCCATTTAGTGATGTTTCTGACTTGCTCTCAGGTCCTGAAAACTTAAACCCATCTCCATGGGTAAGCCAAATTCTCAATCTTTTAGATGGTTCTATTGATATGGAAGCAAATTTAGATTATTTTTGTCGGAAGTTCTTAATTAAATTGTCACCAAACTTCGTTACATTTGTTTTAAGAACTAATGATCTGAGTAAAAAACCTGATGTTGCTTTGAGGTTCTTTACTTGGGCTAGTAAGCAGAAGAAGTATGCTCATAGGCTCGAAACTTACGTTTCTTTGATTGATTGTTTATCTTTATCCAGTGATGTGGACAGAGTTAGATTAGTGTTTAGTGACCTGAAGCAAAAGGGATTTTTAATGACCGTTTCAGCTGCAAATTCTTTGATTAAGAGCTTCGGGGGGCTGGGGATGGTTGAGGAATTATTGTGGGTTTGGAGAAGAATGAAAGAGAATGGGATTGAGCCAAGTTTGTATACGTATAATTTTTTGGTGAATGGGTTAGTGAATTCAATGTTTATTGAATCTGCTGAGCGGGTATTTGAGGTTATGGAGAATGGGAAAATTAGACCTGATATTGTGACTTATAATACCATGATTAAAGGGTATTGTAAGGTGGGAAAAACTCAGAAAGCAATGGAGATATTTAGGGATATGGAGGTAAGAAATGTGGAGCCAGATAAGATTACTTATATGACTTTGATGCAAGTGTGTTATTCCGAGGGAGATTTTGATTCTTGTTTGTCTTTATATCATGAAATGGAAGAAAAGGGAATTGAGATTCCCCCTCATGCATTTAGTTTAGTGATTGGAGGGCTTTGTAAAGAAGGAAAATGTATGGAAGGATACACTGTTTTGGAGAGTATGATTAAAAAGGGTTGTGTACCGAATGTGGCAATTTATACAGCTTTAATAGATTCATATGCAAAATGTGGTAGTATGAATGAGGCAATAAATCTCTTTGAGAGGATGAAAAATGAGGGGCTTGAGCCAGATCAGGTTACCTATGGAGTTATTGTTTGTGGTTTGTGTAAGAGTGGGCGATTGGAGGAAGCCAAGGAGTATTTTGAGCTCTGTAGAGGCAGTGGTATAGTGGTTAATGCTATGTTTTATTCTAGTCTCATTGATGGCCTAGGGAAGGCTGGGAGAGTGGATGAAGCTGAGGAGCTCTTTGAAGAGATGGTTGAGAGGGGATGCCCACGAGATTCATATTGCTATAATGCGCTTATTGATGCCCTTGCTAAGTGTGGAAAGCTTGATGAGGCTCTAGCAGTTTTTAAGAGAATGGAAGATGAAAGATGTGATCAGACAGTGTACACATACACGATACTCATCAGTGGATTGTTCAGGGAACACAGAAATGAGGAGGCGATAAAGCTGTGGGATATCATGATTGATAAGGGTATCACACCAACTGCAGCTTCTTTTAGGGCTCTCTCTATCGGGCTTTGTCTGTCTGGCAAGATTGCCAGGGCTTGTAAGATTTTGGATGATCTGGCTCCAAGGGGTGTCATTCTTGAAACAGCTTTTGAAGATATGATAAATTGTTTGTGCAAAGCAGGTCGAATCAAGGAGGCTTGTAAGTTGGCTGATGGAATTGTTGATCGGGGTAGAGAAATACCAGGAAGAATTCGTACACTTCTAATAAATGCTTTAAGAAAATCGGGCAATGCAGATTTGGCAATGAAGTTGATGCATAGTAAGATTGGTATTGGATATGATAGGATGGGAAGCATTAAAAAACGAGTGAAATTCCGGGTTCTTGTTGAAAGATGAGTGTTTAAGCTACATTAAGGCCACGTAATTGTGAGCTACACTACTTGAGGCCATATATTTAAGATGCTCGCACATAATGTAAATTCTCAGAGCTTCTGTGACTCTCCAGGTCACCGTTATACTCAATGGTGATTCGATTGGAAAGAAGGTTAGATATAATTGGCCTGAAATTTTAGTAAATCTGTCAGTTGAAAGTTGGCTTCAAAATGCCCCCGTAAATTGGTTCCTTTGCTTCTTGGAACTTCCAGGCAATGTTGCATATAATCATGATCTTTGAGCCAATACACCAGGCATAGTTTGTTTCCTTCGAAAATCCATTCAATCATATGATTCTGGACAATCATTTAAACAGCACTCATTCTGGTGAATCGCAAATATGGCATTCCTATACAGTTTGGTTTTTACTTTATAATTGTATACTGCATGCTTTTTAGGTAGTCATTTCATGCAACATTTGATTTATAGTGCTATACCTAATAATTATAGTTTTAACCATCCAAAACATTTTTTTCCCTTTTCTTCCACTTGATTTTATGCCCGATCAAAGTATAAAAATACCTAATAGTAGAGGCAACTTCAGTTGTTTTTTTAATATTATAGATTCATCTGGAATGATTAAATATTTGCACTGTGATAACGTTTGTGACTAAGTGGACGCTAGCGTACTGTATATCTAGGGAAAGCTTCTTAAAATATGGATTTCAGTTTTCTCTAGTGGATAAGAAATGTTTCAAATAAACACCATGGAATAGGATAACTTGATGGATGATGGATAATCGATGATCAGAAATGAGGTTAATAAGGGGATATAAAATTAATTTTGTTAATAATTGTTATGAAATGAATAAGAAGGAAGAAAGAAATTTATGTTGTTTTAGAAGGCGTAAGTGTGTAAAGACCATAGTAATTCGCCTAGTGGAGGAGTTCTAATACTGAAGCTGCCCAAAACTATAAAAATTGAAAGCTGCCCAAAACAGAAAATTGAAGATCGAAAACCTATTAGGTTTTTAGACAGACGTGGCCCATGCAGGTCATGGCCCAATCTCAGACTACAATATGACCAAGTAAAAAATTGCCTTCTTTAAGTTCAGCTTTGTTTTTGTCCCTATGTGGGTTCTTAACATAAAAATTCTCCTCTTAAAGACAAACCGAAGATCTAGTTTTTTAGTCCGAATTGTGACCTCTAATTGCGAAACGAGATGGTGGTTAGTGCTTTCGTTAATCCAGGAGTTACAAGATGGAGAAATGGTCCCCCGCCAAGAGGGATTTGTTTATCCAAAGAAAAATCAGGAATAAAACCTTGGCCGTTGTTTTGTGGCTCACAGGAGTAATCTTTTAAGCCAGGATATAACTGATTATCCTCTAGAATTTGAATGAGGTACGTATAATATAACTTCTCTTACTAGAAGACCAGAAAATGTCCCTATTCCGTCATCCGGGATGCACCACTTCGCGATTGGCTTGTAGCTTTTTGACTACACCTGTTGATCAGCCTCTTCTAATGTATGATCATATGAGTGTTGAAGCAGTCTTATGGACAAATCCTGCATTTGTAAAATATGTTGTTGGCCAGCAACCTCATTGAAAATTTGCCATTGGAGCTCCCTGCAGATGTTATTTTTCAGTGTTAACTGGGTCTTTCCATTTTCATTGTCTGCCTATAAATGTAATTAAGTTACCAGCCATTGGCGTGCTGATATTGTTAGCTTTGTCAGGATCAACCGTAAAATGTAACTCTCTCCTTATCTTGCTGTAATGTTGGTAGTGAATATATTATCTGCAGGTAGTGAAAACCACATCTCTCTTTTCACGAGGAAAACAGGTATCTACATGCAGGTCATATACAACAAACAAGTCAGTAAACAATGTCAGCTGTAACATTAAGGGACCAGTTCAGCTCCTACAAAGGTTGCACATTGCATATTTTGCTAATCAATTGATGTAATTTGCAGCTAATTGTCAGTAGTAATCTGCTTTATAAGTGGTACTCAGCCTAGTGGTCCTGCTGCAAGAAAAATGCTGCTATTCGGTTGAGTAGTTCACATTTTGGGCTAATTTGTCGGGTATTGGTGCGCAATTTCAATGCCAATTGCACTACTATCTTTATCCGTGGTTCATTTTCCGGTCCAAAGAAGATTTAAGATGTGGGGCTGTGCCTTTATCTGCCCTCAGTAGTCATTATTCATTGATGACTTAACAGTTTTGGCAGCAACTTCTAGCAGTATAGACACATTCATCTGTCAAATTTCGGGGCCTTTCACAAAACTGTGTCGATGAAATTGTTCAAGGGGGCCAGCCACTCAACAAGTGACAGAACGACTGATCGTTCCAGAAACAAGAAAGCCAAATAATAATTGACTGATCACAACAAATATAATATTGACTGCTTTTAAAGTATTTTGTGAAATCCCTTGTATATTCTATTATCCTGTATAGATATTTTATACGGTACCAATAAAATTAAAGCTTTCGGCACATGATAAACATGAGCTGATCAGTGACCATTCAAACTAGAAACTATTCAGTTGTCGAGATCAGCAGTAAAGCTCGAAAGTTTGACATTAACTTTTTCACAGATTAAATTGTCCATTAATCTGATGAATCATTCCTATTTGTCACCAACTTACCACAATTGGTTCAGGCATTTATGTTGCTTAACCAAATTATTTGCAGCCTCCAAGATGGATCACTTAATTCCCGAGAAGGAATACCTTTTACTACCTATTGAAGCCATTCTTTCTTCAAGGTCACTTCACCCGACAATAAAACTATCAAGTAACATGATGGAAGTGACAGCTATATGCTCACAAATCTGGTCCATTCTCGAAATGGTGCCATTTTTGGCTGAGCAAGTTCCTTAGAATATATTAGAAATAAAAAGTGAGTCGCATGTTAAAGAATATTATTGGCTATTTTAGATGCTGCATGGACGGTTCTTCGCAAGATCTAGATATTACAATCATTTTACTGGTTGTCACGAAACCAGAGCCCATGGTGCTTTATAGACCAAAAGAATCCTGGAAAGTTGGAAATCCCAAATCCCAACAGTAAATGATTTGTCAGGTACCAACATGTAATCACTCTAATTTCAATTTTACTGTTTTAATTACCGTAATTGTTTACATTTCACGAAAATATCAAATTAAGGACAAGTATTTGTGACAAGAAATTGAAAAAAGCATACATTGATTAGATTGATCAGACTCTCAAGCCTAACAATTTGCAAAACGGAAGGCCCTACGTAATCTTTTGGAAAACGGCAGTTGCTGATCTGTTTGCTTCCAAAGCTGAAAGATGTTACGAATGACTGTTTTCAACAAATATATGATCAAACAGATAAATCTTGTTATAGGAATTCATTAAACATGAATGAAATTTAAACGTTGATGAATTAACATTATTTGTTTCATGTTTTGCATGCACCAGGTGTCTAAAATGTATGATCCCTGACTGATTTATGCAGGAAAGGGACAATGCAAGATTATGTATGTAAACAAAACATCTATGTATCTCTAAATACAACGTTTCTTCATGATCTAGCTGGCGGAAACTACACCAAAAAAGAGAAGAATAAAACCATCTTAGAAATTGTACATACTCTGTTATATTCCACAAGATGACATTGTCCATATAATCTCATATTATGGAGATTGCTCGGTGGTGGTAATTTTCGCTGTCATATTTTCATTTACAAATTTGGGATGAGATAACCAAGTACAGAATATGACCCAATGTGTATAATGTGATACAGATCGACACAGTTGAAGATTAGTGCAAGTGGCATGCAGGAGCAACGTCCATGAAATGGAATCATGACCCTGCTTTGATTCTTTTTCTGCCGTCAAACTCCCTAGCCCACTCATCCCTGAAGGTAGGACAAAAGGAAGGGCTCAGGGCCCCCCGAAGATTAGTTTGTTTTTTCGGCCAAATTCCCACCCATAGTTTGAGATGAGACAAATGTCACCCTCAAAGTTTCAAAAATTTAATTTCTCACTTTTAAAAATATTTTTTATAATTTTTATATTAAAATAACTAAAATACCCTTTTAAAAATTAAAAATTTATAATAAAATTATAAAATAATTTTTAAATATAAATATTTTTTTAAAAAAATTTTAAAAAATTTTTAAAATTTTAAAAAAATTACTAGGTGCTGGTTTTCGGCCACCTAATTCCAGGAGAGGCCAATGGAGACGGCCAGATCCGATCGTCTTCGCCAAAAAGAAATGTCGAAACACTTGGTAGGACCAAAGATGGCCATTTTCGATCGTTTTTGGCTTATTTTTTTGGCGGAAGTGGCCGAATCTGGTCACTTCTGCCTAAACTAGAGGCGATCAAATCTGGCAGCCTTCACTGAACGGAGAGGCCAGATCTAGCCTCCCCTAGAACTAGGTGGCTGGATGGCCACCTGGTTCCATTATTGATGACCACCGCCGTCGACATCGACTGTTGTGACTGTTTAAATTTTTTTTAATTTTAAAATTTTTAAAATATTTTAATATTTTTTAAAAATATTTTAAAATTTTTATTTATATAAAATTTAATTTATTATTTTATAAAATTTTAATCTTAAAAAGATAAAAATACCCCTGAATTATTATTGTTTACTAATATATTTAATATTAAATTTGGTTGGAGAATGAGAAACTGAGTTTTTAAAACTTAGAGGGTGACACTTGTTTCCGCCTCAAACTATAGGTGGGACTAAGTCTTTGGCCTTTTTTTTTCTCTATAATATAATTATATCAGGGTCGCTTTTGCTAGATGTACATGAACCTGCTTGTAAAAAACTTGAAACAATTTCATAAAGTTAAATTATCATATTACACCTAATTATTTCACTTTTTATAAAAATGCCATGTATATCACCCCAAATTGACAAAATTTTAAAACAACACTTGCATATCAAAATTTTCATCAATACCATCTTCTCCCTCTTCCACTTTCACCCTTTTCATCAACTCTTGAGTATGGTTGAACTTTTATTATAGGATCCAAAAGCTCTTCTCCGTGGTCACTTGCTGCCATTCCTTTGAACTAGTGAACCAAGTGCATCTAAAATTAAAACATTCACAAGAAATTATTATTTTTATTTGGTTTGGGTGACTGACAATTCTGGTGGATTTTAGCTCAGGTGGAAAACAGCAGGTGGGTTTGGGCTTGGGTGATGGTAGTTCTAGTATCTTTGAGCTTTGGTGGATGATGGTTATAAAGTTAGGTTTTAGTTAAATTGTATATGTATATGATTTTTTTTTAACTGTTATACATATAGAATCTCAATAAAACTCCTAAAAAAATTAACCTTTGAATTTCATTATTTGTTCATTGATCCTCTATACTTTATTGTTTTTCTATCTTGATCTTCCTAAATTTTATTTCTGACTCCATTGCGTAATTGTATTCCTATAATATTAAGTCAAGTGATATGTGTGTGAGTGTTTATAATAAAAGTAAAATATAGCAAACTCTTAATAAGTTATTTGTTATCATATCATTAATTTATTAAATTGATATTACATGTACA
Source organism: Anacardium occidentale (assembly GCA_026122585.1). NCBI lineage: Eukaryota > Viridiplantae > Streptophyta > Magnoliopsida > Sapindales > Anacardiaceae > Anacardium > Anacardium occidentale. The sequence goes on along the minus strand of JAJEJH010000099.1, from coordinate 421,068 downwards.
CTCATCCTAAGTTAGAATTATATTTGTTTTGTACGGGTAAATTCGTATGTATATTTGTATATATGATTTTTTTTAATGTAACAGTTGTGCACTGTAAATGATTAATTGATATCAAATTACTTGACACACGACCTAATTTAGATTATGAAATTATCATTATTAAATTTGCACGAGGATTTTGTCAGGGTTATACTCAAAAGTTGAGTTTTTTCACCTTACTATACTAATTACGGGCAGAGAACATTTGGCCGCAAAGAATCCTCTAATATTCATATAGTTCAGTTCAATTATGAAGGCTAATTATGATGGAACAGATGCTTATTACATATTATGCAAAACCAAAATAAGAGAAAGTAAAAAAAAGAAAAAAAAAAAAAAACTCCACCCAGTTAAAGTTTTAAGGCTCTTAGTTGAAAGGGAAATGCAATTGTAACTAACAAGTCATTCTGATTGTAATGAACATGTATCTCAAAAATGTTAAATCGGGGATGCAAATTCATAAATTGAGGAACTGCACTTTCAACTCATTAGGGGTGTAGAAAGGACCAGCTTACAGGACATCATCTGTCTTCAGTGAATGAAACTTCTGGATTAGCATAACTTGGAAGGGGAGGAGTAAATGAAAGTTATTGATTACATTAAGTTGGAAGGACGAAGTTGTGCCACAGTTTCGGACCAGTTTACACAGAGTAAATGAAGGTTATTGATTACGATAACTTTGAATTGAAGAAAATAAAGAGTGAGCTCGAGAAACAAGTGTACATTAGATGTATTATAGATCAGTCATAGACATGTAGTGTGGAAGTAGAAGACTTTTGAGCAACTGAGTTTCAAAAACCAAATAGTTTCCAGCCGTAGAAATTGACTTGACGACTAAATTAACAAGGAAATGACTGGAGGGCATAGTTTATGTGTCAAATAATTTAAGTACGTACACGTTGCGGCAGAAGAATAAGAACCAAATAAAATAAGGCACCGATGTTATAAATATTTCTTAATTACTTCCAAATGGTGGATCACAAATTGGAGGGAAATATTGCATAGTGCGAAGCTGTCAAAGGTGGTGGGGTTTTGGAGTTGTGTCAGATTCTTCCTCTCTATATCTTTTCAAGAATAATCTCTCTCACTCTAAAAACGATAAAACATAGTGTCTTGTGGTGTATAAGCCATCGTACAACTCTGTGATCGATGGAGCTTGTGTAAATCTGAGGAGGTTTTTTGAGTTTTTCAATAGGGGCAGGATTGGATTTGATCTCGGAGATTCAGGCGATTGGGACCTAATTAAAATTAAATTCTTGTCAAATTGAATTAATCTTAAACAACTCATATCCCATCCAACCCTATATAACGATTCAGACCCCAGGATAATTAAGTAACCATTACCAAACGAAGGGCATTTAAATATGTGGGCTCCTTTGCTCTCTTATCAGTTTTTTTTTTTGCCTTTTTTCTGATAGCTCCAGAAAATAGAGAGGCGAGGGGAGGCAACCCCAGTTGCTAACACTACGAAGAAGCCCCCAGTTATTATTAATATTGTCCATTTGCCTTTTCAATTGGTACTGCAGCATCACCACTTCACCATCACCATCTTCATGGAACCTGGAGCTGTTAGTAATAAGAGCAAAGGAAATGGAATTGGAAATCATCGTTACGAGTATGAGTTTGACATCATCTCCTGGTTCGACAAGGTATCAGAGAACGCCGGATTTGTTCAGAGAGAGACGCTTCGCCGAATTCTTGAACAGAACTATGAAGTGGAATATCTGAAGAAATGGTTTGGAGACATCAAAATTCAAGAGATGGATGCATGTGCATTGGAATCTCTTTTCACCTCTTTGGTACCTCTTGCCTCCCATGCAGATTTGGATCCTTATATCCAGAGAATTGCAGATGGGGACACAGCTCCTGTACTCACCAAAGAACCTATAAAAACTCTCTCGTTGAGGTGGGTAGGATACTGCTCTTTTCTTTATTTTTATTTTTATTTTGATTTTGATTTTGCCTGCTTTGATATTTTATAATAAAAGTCATCTTTAGAATTATCATGTGAGGTAAAGAATCGGAATAGAGAGAATATTAGCTATGGGCTCCATAGTTATGGATGGCTGTTTTTCATCAACCAGCTTTCTTCTTTCAGATCTCTCGGGCTACCTCAAAGTTGCTCTTGCTACCTAGCTTGAAGACTGGGATTGTATTTGGTGCAAGAGAACCTCTGTGGTAACCCAAGTGATAAAAGCTTGTTAAAGCAGTATTTGTAGCAGCTTTTAATGTTTAATTTCAAAGAAACCCACTGGCTTTTGTTTCCCAAGTATGGAACTTTTTCAGATTTATTTTCGCCCTCTTTCTTGATGATTTTATGAACATCTTGATGAAATTCTTCTTTTCTTTTCTCTTGGACAGCTCCGGAACCACAGATGGAAGACAGAAGTACGTTCCTTTTACTAAGCATAGCTCGCAAACCACCCTTGACATTTTTAGGTTGGCAGCAGCTTATAGATCAAGGTTTAATCTCTTGCCTCTTCTCAATTAGCTTCGAGTTACTTGGAGTATGACATATATATCTTTTAGTATAGACCTTTATCATATAGGTCTAACAAAGTTGCTTCTCTTTTTATATTTTCTTGGAATTTGTTTCAGTAGTTATTTGATGGGTTTCTTTTTGTTTCGTTTGCATGGTGGCCTTATAGGGTTTATCCAATAAGGGAAGGAGGGAGGATCCTAGAGTTAATTTACAGTAGCAAACAGTTAAAGACTAAAGGAGGGTTGACGGCAGGAACGGCCACAACACACTACTATGCAAGTGAAGAGTTCAAAATCAAACAAGAGAAGACAAAATCCTTCACATGCAGCCCGGAAGAAGTCATTTCTGGTGGAGATTACAAGCAATCCACTTATTGTCATCTCCTCCTTGGTCTCTTCTTCAGTGATAAAGTAGAGTTCATAACCTCTACTTTTGCTTATAGTCTAGTTCAGGCGTTTACAGCATTTGAAGACCTCTGGAAAGATATTTGCGATGACATTAGAGAAGGAAAACTTAGCTCAAGAATTACTTTACCCAAAATGCGGAAAGCTGTTTTGGAAATCATTTCGCCAAAACCGTACTTGGCTTCCCAAATTGAAGAGAACTGCTACAAGTTACAAAGTCTTGACTGGTTTGGTCTAATTCCTAATCTGTGGCCAAATGCCAAGTATGTGTACTCTATAATGACAGGTTCAATGATGCTCTACTTGAAAAAGTTGAGGCAATATGCTGGGGATTTGCCTATAGTGAGTGCTGACTATGGATCAACTGAGAGTTGGATAGGAGTGAATGTGGATCCTTTTTTGCCTCCTGAGAATGTTACTTTTGCGGTAATACCCACTTTTTCTTACTTCGAGTTTATACCAATCTATCGACGGAAAGATTGCTGTCCGGCTATCGACGACTTCATAGAAGATGAACCAGTGCCACTGTCTCAAGTCGAGGTTGGACAAGAGTATGAGATTGTCCTCACCACATTTACAGGTAAGTTTTGTTTCTATTCAAAGTAATATTCACAGTTCCACATCTCTTATCCATGGATTGAATTTCAACTGTAAGCCAAGCCGCTGATACCTAGTTGTTATGAGAAAGAAATTCAAGATAGAGACTAGTCTCTCAATCTCTCATATCAAACTTAACATATGTTTGCAATATTCTTAGACATCAAACTGTAAGATCACATTGAATAGTTGTCTCCAGCCATGGCTGATTATATTTGTGCAGACATAAGAAGTATCTTCTTTGGAAAAAAAGGTGGAGTATACAAACATACGTGTCATGTGCCTCATTTCCATAGATTCAGGAATAAGCCAAGCAACAACGTGGCATACGTATTTGTTGATCTTCGAGGATTGGCATACTATATATCCTGAATCAATCTTAGAATCCGGCCATACAATTTTGAACAGTTAGCAAGAGCTCGAGGGCTAAATCAAGACTTTTGAATAAAAAACAATCCAACATATCATGGTCTTTGCTTACTGCTCATTTTAGTAAGCCTTGTGTGGTCTCAAGAATTACCGGTCAAATTTTATTTTATTTTATTTTTTAATCTTCATAGTGGGATATGAATTCTCTAGACTAAACACACTTCTGTTGTGTTATTGTTTCAGGCCTTTACAGGTACAGGCTGGGAGATGTCGTGGAAGTGGCTGGTTTTCACAAAGGGACCCCAAAATTGAACTTCATATGCAGGAGAAAGCTTATTTTGTCTATAAATATTGATAAGAGCACTGAAAAGGATCTTCAATTAGTGGTAGAAAAAGGATCACAGCTGCTGAGTAAGGCTGGAGCTGAGCTGCTAGATTTTACGAGCCATGCCAACGTGGTAAGCCAACCAGGACACTACATAATTTACTGGGAGATTAAGGGAGAGGTGGAGGAGAGGGTTCTTCAAGAGTGTTGCTGCGAAATGGATGCATCCTTTGTTGATCATGGTTATGTTGTCTCCAGAAGAACCAATTCAATTGGACCTTTAGAGCTGCGTATTGTGAAGAGCGGAACTTTCAAGAAGATTTTGGATCATTTCATAGGAAATGGAGCTGCACTGAGCCAGTTCAAGACCCCAAGGTGCACCCGCGACCAAGTCCTTTTGAGAATTCTCAATGATTGGACAATTAAGAGGTTCCATAGCACAGTCTAGAGCTGAAAATGAGTAAGACGGTTGATTAATATGCTTGTTATAGGTTACTTGTGCGAAACTTCAGTGACACTAATAATTTAAAACTTATATTAACAGTTTACAGTTGGAAACAAGCAATCTAACGAAAATGAAAATGTTTTTTTTGGGATTCTGGCGCAGAGGTCAGAATATTGCTTTGCAACATTAAAATCACTGATGTCACCGGCTTTAAAGAGCACGCATGATGTCATATTCGTACAAGCATTTTAAAGATAGAAGCCATTTAGTAAAGGCAGGTCCTGGCACTGGCAAGTGGCTCGTTATCACTCTATAATGATGTCTGAATCCTTCAGACTACATGATTGCACGAGCAATAAAAAATCTCTCTTTTATATATTATACTATTATAGATAAAAATCATTAAAATTACTTATTATTGATTCAAAATACCGTATTAAATTTGTTTAGGATCACCAATATTTTTTAATTAATAAAAAATGCTTAAACCTTTTTCATAAAAAAATTTAAATTTTTAATCCAAATTTAATATGTCTAGATTAATCAATCCTTACTTTTTTTAAGTTAAATAAAATTGATCACTTTTTTAAAATTTAGCAATTATAATAGCTTTTTTTTTACAAAATTTATATTTTACTATTAAAATTACCATTCCATCTTTTATCTTTTTTATTTAAAGTCATTAGGTTTAAGCATGTATGTGGTTTTCCAATTACCATGCTTCTATAATTTATCAAGAAAACTTCAGGTTCCTAAAGAGAAAAAACCATGCAGGTAAGTATAATTTGATTTCTTTCTTTGTTAATTAATATATCAAATGTTGTCTGGTTAAATATCATGTAGTAATAAGTTTTAACTATTACAGTTTAATTTATGAACCACGTTACTTGTTAGGTTAACAAAAAGCTAACCAACCATATTCGAAAGTCTTTGAACCTAGAAGTATGCCTTATTAATAGTGGCTAGTATAAGGTTCTTGGTAGTGGATAATCTACAATGACTATGGATATACAAGATCCGACATTTACATTCTAAACATTTTAAACAACATATATCTTATGCAAGCATATAGCTACTACCACTAGACATATGAATATGTTTACGTGCAACTAGTGGGTTTATCCCTATTATAACACCACATCTTATAAGGGGATTTATGTAACATTTCATAGTTAGAAATGTCTTTTAGGCTGATAATATGAGGTTAGAAGTGAGAACTTATAGTATAAATTAGAGTTGAGAAAGCTCAGGGGTGAAATAAATAATTTTCCCGAGTTAGGTGGCTTGTGCATAAATCCTGTTGGGAGGTTATTCATGCAAGCGCAAGAAAATGGCTTTATTGCATTTTTCTAGCCATGCACAATCGTGCATCATGAGGCGCATGACCGTACGTGTTGTATATGTTAGCTGTCATACTTTAAGTTATTCTTATCCGCTTTTCCCAGTATTTTTCACCCAAGGTTTCTTTCAATTCCAGAGATCCCTAACTCTAGAAGAGACAAGCACTAGCCAGTGATTCCCAATCAAGCTAGAGAGTGAGATTTTCTTTGAGAGAGGAGCAAGGTTGGCTATGGCTAGAGATAAGTGTTTCTTACCTCTTTCCTTTTCTTCTTTGCATGTGTAGAATGCTTGTTTTGGTTGAGTTGGGATTGATTCTAGCATGCTTGTAATTTTCTTTGCATGATTGATGATATAGAACTGATGAAGATGATGATTATGCATGTATGAGTAATATGTATAGATATGATTTTCGAGATGTTGAAATGATTGAATGCGATTATTGGTGTTATGGGCGGATTAAGTATGTGTTTGTGAAGTGCTTTGAGTATGAAAATTGATTGTTAATGCTTGATTTGCATTTGGTATGAAAATGGATGTGCATAAGCATGATTAGCCATGACCACATTGAAGTAGAGCTAAATGCACGCCTGTACAATTATGTTTTGCATGTTCACGATTGTGTTTACAATCTCATGCATGACCCAATAACGCGAGGTCACGACTGCATATTAACATGTCACAGTCGTGCATACGCATGAAATGAGAAAATAAGATAAAATCACAGAAGCTAGCACGACTGGCACGCGACCCGTGCAAGCTTATGCACGCCTGTGCGTCAGGCAGAAATAAGAAATAAAGCTTAAAACAACCACAATGCATAGTAAATCCAATATAATTGATATTACTCAGTATAAGAAAACAAGATAAGCATAAAAGGTGTATCGTAGTATCTTTAAAAAGGAATCCAATGATCCAAATTCATGTTTTCAATTAGAAAAATATGATGTTTCGAACATTTTTTAAGGGGTGAATATGAGGGGGTACTTATGAGTTTCAGTACACCTAATTATGAGAACGAGCATCAGGGTCTATGACTATACTAGCTACTATATATAGACATATGCTAGTGTGCATTCAGCTAGCAGCATAGAATTTGATGATCAGATGATCAGTGATCAGTATTCTGTGCACAGTTCAGATTCAGTTTATAGATTCAGAGGTGGCATTTGTATTAGATAATTTCTATCACATGTCAATATAGGAAATTTATATGATCAAAGTGTCGAATCCTTGTATTTATCAATCTACATAACACAATAGGTATCTTCGAATATATAGAGTTTTCAGATACAAACTTTTATACAGATGTCAGTACTTTATTTTAGTATGATAGATATTTTAGGATCTTCGGATCATAGTTTTACTCAGAAAAGTCAGTTTTATAAATAAGCCCCAAGGGCTCAAATAGTATTTTTAGCATGTCATTCTTATATGGCATATACAACATAACATGATTCACTATATGAATTATTGAGGGAAAACTATGAAGCAGTATACACTTAGAAAGTATTAAAACCGTGCAATGCAACACGAATAATAGACTATGAATGCTATAACAGAACATGAACTTCAAATCAATATACAAGATAACCAGTTTATCATGTTTGCTGTGAGAATCCTCAGAGTATGATTGCTTTAGGGTTAAAGATAGGAAACACTTACTAGGTGAATTTATCACTCACTTCATACTTTTTTTTCTCTTGTAGGTCAGTTTTACAGGGGTTGAGGGGAGGAGATGACTATCGATTGAGATCCAGTTTTCAGCTTTATAGCATGCTTACGGTTTGCATGCTTATACTGTTTTATACACATAGTAGTACAATATATATACATGTATACACACACACACACACACACACACACACCTCCTTTGTATGACTTTCAAGCCAGTATAAAAGCTATTTTGGGCCATATTAACTTATTTACACCACATGTTTTTTGTTGTCATATTTTAGCTTAGTAATTAGGTATTTTTACTGTGTATTATTGAAAATATTGATTATTTTATCTATAATAATAATTGTATCTATTATTATTATTTTATAGTAAAAATATGTACAATAATATACAGCAGAAGTGCTTACAATTTATGTAGAAAATGTAAATCCATTAGGGGAGAATGGATTGTTGTGAACTCTACTAGAGTTGTCTTGCCACCACAAATTAAGCGTTATCATATTGGTCATCTAACCAATAGAGACCAATGCCTATCATAAGGAAAGATCATTATTCAAAGCACTATCATTGGTGTCAATAATCTAGTCATATGAGATTGAATTGTAGAAGTCTAAGATTCGTTTCTAGTTTCATACCTATAGTTAAGTGATCATCACGCACCAAGGATTGATTGCTTTCGTTTTTTTTCATTATGCTTGTAATTTGTTTATTTCTTAAAATATATTGTAACTTTATTATTATTTTGTTAGTTTGTTATATGTACTTAACAGTGATTATGTTATTATGATTAATATGATATATTTTTCATGTTTTGACTTAAAGATTTTGTGACTCTAATGATGTTGCTTTGTCAATTCGATTGTTTTAGTTGTGATGCTATGAAAATAACATATAAGCATAACAAATACACGTATATAACACATAAGCATCATGCAAAAAAGGCATATACATGCATATACAAGAATACCAAATAATAAATAAACATAACAAATATACATTAACAACAAATAAACAAATAAAAATGTTAATAATGCATAGACAAGCCAAGAAAAAAAATAAGTGAAAAGATATATCATCATAATCATCAAATTTGGGCAAAAAATAGCTGTTTGGCCAAACATATGTACATCTATACTATAGGAGTCCTTATTATATGTCACTTACTGCTATATTTTTATTTATTTATAATACATAAGTATAGTTTTTTTCACTATATGAAATCAATAGTAGCATATAATAGGAATCCCACAAATATTAGCTGAAACATGCAAACGTAAGCTTTAAATATAAAATAATGATAATATTTGAAAAGTACTATATAATATACTAAAAATCATATAACATCATATAGTATAAAGTATACTGTGTATAATGTATAAGAACTGTACAAAGTATAGACATGTAAGCTGTACATATACATATGTGTGTGTGTGTGTGTGCATATGTAGAAAACCGTATGTAGAGCATGTGATCCATTAAAATGCTAACTATTGCCAAAAATTGTATCCCAAAATTCTCAGCCACCACATATCCTGCTCAGTTTAATAGAACCACTGACCTGTAAAAAAGGAAACATAAAAGAGTAAGTGATTGTAGCAACCCCCGCCCCAGTTACTGTACGTTGCGAAAAATACTGTAGATAATAATAAAATATACCTGAGACATGAATCCCTACAGTAAAAAGATCGCTGCTGCTGCTGTCTAAAAAATTTCTTTATAAAAAGAAACTGTAAACCAAATTCAGTATAATAATAATTTAAAATATACTGAAATGTAAGCGTGAAAACCCAGACTACTCATGTATAGAAATATACTAGTCATACAATGTATATAAAAATATAATACACACAGATATATACATGAGAAAATAAAAGCATGCGAGCCAACATGCTATCTGCTACGCCGAGCCATATCCCCAAAATCTCGCAGCGGTCTCGCTCCAGCTCAACCACTCGAATCACTGACCTACAAAAGGAAACAGAGAAGGGAGTGATTGACAAAGTCACTCAGCAAGCGTTACCAAACTCAAACACTCGCAGGTCAAAACAAACTGACTACGTGACTCGTCACGTAGGGAAAGCTGCTGTACTGTTTTCTTAATCTGGTTCTCTGGATATACCGAAGTATATCAATTATAATTCAGTTCTGTTCTGTTCTATTACTATCATGTTTCTCATGAATTGTTGTACATGACATGAAATGTATATGCTGATGTCATGTGTGCTGAAAAGCTATAAAACTTGCTCGTAGGCTTGATTTTCTGAAAAACTATCTTTTTTGAAAACACTTTCTGATAATAAAACTGTGATCCGAAGATCCTGAATATATACGTATAGTATATACTGAAAACTGTATCAGAAAGTACTGAAAACATCTAAAAATATCTGTTATACTGGCTAGACTGATAAATACAAGGATTCGACACCCTGACCGTGTGAGTTCAAAGTCCTACTGAATCTACTGATGCACAACCAGCATTCTCTCTAACGAGCTTGATCAGTGACTATGTCCTCTCTAGTGGACGCTGGTTTCCCTCTTTAGCGGGTCTGTGAACTCACAGGTGTCCCCTCGTATCTACCCATATTTGATATATGAAAAATCATATATGTATATCTGAAAATCATGCTATTAGATCCTTGGATCTAGTCTGAAAACATCTAATATGGCATGCTGTGCTCAATGCTGATAATCATGCATGATATGCTGTTTTCTGATGTTATTTCTGAGTTTTGTGTGCTTAGGAATGACTTAGAGTGGCTTATCTTTTCTTTTAAAATCTTTTCTACCTTTTTCTTAAGTGCACGGGCGTGTGTCAAGGCACACGGGACCGTGTGCTCATCGTGTCCCTGGGCATGCAAGGTTCTGAAAAGTTTTTATGAAAATTTGGCTGGACACACAGGCGTGCAAACTGAGGTACACGGGCGTGTATGGCACTGCACGGGCGTGTGACTGCCTTCTCAAGCCTCCCGTGTCTCACATACACGGGCGTGTGGAATTGGGAAAAGCACACGGGCGTGTGGAATTGGGGAAAGCACACGAGCGTGTGTACTCGGGCACACGGGCGTGTGTCTGGGTTTTCATACGCACACGGCCAGCCTGCACGGTCGTGTCCCATGCAGAATTGAGGTCACACAGGCGTGCATCAAGGGCGCACGGGCGTGTGCTCAACTCAAATTCTATAGAATACGTCTGGAAATCCATAAATTCCCACACTAGGACTTCCACACGCTAAATCATCAAACATAAACACTTTTTACTGCTGCTAGCACGTAAATAATCATCATTTCATCAACTCAAACACGCCATATAACATACATAAAGCATATATCATCTGGAAACAGTATATACGCATGTAAATTATGGAAAACCATTCAATCATGCCATCATCCATCATAATACAACTCAATCATGCTGGAAATATCTCACACAAGCACACATAAAGTTCTTATAAGCTGGAAAACAACAACCATGCTTTGAAATCAGCGAGAGAGGTAAGGAAAACACTTACCTCGCGCCATGGAAGCTTGACCTCTATCTCTGGAAGCTTTTGGATCTCTAATCTGAAGCTGGGCTGCTGGGGGATCTCTCTCTAGAAGCCTAGGGTTCATTGGAGCTGAGGGAAGAAGAAGAGAAATAAGCTGGAAGCTGGAAAAATAAGCTAGGAACTGCGCAACAGAAGAATAAAACATATACACGGCTAAAAGGGCAGACACACGGTCGTGTGTCCTAGGCACACGATCGTGTGTCCGGTGGAAAATAGCCATTTCCACCCACCTTTGCGCAGAAATTGAAACTAAGCCCCAAAGGACTTCTAAATGACTCTTCTACCCCTCGAACTCTCTAAAATGATAGTTCTACCCTTGGGTCATTACAGTGATAAATCATTCAGTAAGTATTTTCTATCTCTACCATAAGCATGTTCTTGTTTTACTCTATCTTCGTGACTTGTGACACTATCCTTGGCTTAATATTCGCTTTATTATGTTCTTTATGAGATTTTTAGTGTTTTTCTTATCTTTGTCTTTAAACTCTTTGTTGAATAATCTTATGTAATGCTATGAATGACATGATATAAAGTATACTGAAATTATGTTAATATTAGAAATCATGAAATTTACCCTCGAGCATGCTTTTTTGAAAACACTCTCTAAAAATAATGGCTGTGATCTAAAGATCTTAAATATATATGCATCGTATGTATGTAAATATTATATATGAAAATACTATATCTGAAAATAATTGTTTTGTTGATCATACTAATAAATATAGATATTTAATACCTTGGCCTTATAAGTCCAATCATACTGGAAACTACCAATACACGACCAGCATTTTCTCAACAAACTTAGTCAATGACCATGTCTTTTCTGGTATACGCTGGTTTTCCTCTTTAACAGGTGTGTAAACTCATAAGTGTCTTTTTGTATCTACCTTTAAAAGATATCCAAAGTATTGTATATCTTCTACTTTAAAACATGTATATGAATCTTTAGATCTTTTTTGAAAACACCAGTTTGATATGTCATGTCATGTAACGCTAATAATGTATAATGTCTTGTTTTCTAATTGTATTACTAAATTTTGTATGTGTTTGGATAAGTTATAGATGCTATATTTTCTATTATGTGAAATAAAGTAGTTTATTGATATTCTGTTTGTTATTTTGAATATTTTAGATTAGCACACGGTCATGTAATATGGGATGCATAGTCATGCATGAAAATGTATGATCTTGTTTCACACTTGCACATGTATATAGGTGTATCACGTAACATGATTGTGACTTACTACATGGTCTCGCGAAAAGAGTTGACACATGATCGTGACTTCTTTATAAGCACAATCGTGCTCCAAATTTCTCAAATACATATAACTAGCCAACATATGTAACATCCCAAGGTTAGGAATGTCTTTTAAGCAACTAATCTAGGTTAGAATGTGATTTGGTAAGAATACTAAGGTTGTGAGAGAGTTTAGGAGTGAAATAGATGTTTTCCAAAGTTAAATGGCTTGTGCATGGATCCTGTTGAGAGGATTTACATGCTAGCATAGGAATATGGCAATAGTACAATTTTCTTGCCATGCACGACTGTGCATGTTGAGGCACATTCCCGTACGTGCGAATAAAAACAACCGCCTTCATTTTAAGTTGAACTTATCCATTTTTCAGTCATTTTCATCCAAAGTTTTCGTTTATTTTTCAGGGAATATCAACCCTATGAGGGAAGACCATCAACTAGACCATCTAATCCAGTTTGAGAGTGTGATTTTACTTGAGAGAGAAGCATGGCTAGAGATAGGTGTTTCTTACCTCTGTCCCTTGTTTTTTTGATATGTATGATGCTTGGTTGATGCATATTAGCTTGATTACAACATGCTTGTGATGTTTTCCCTGCATGTTTGATTATTTGAGATGATGATGCTAATGATTTGATATATATATAATTGATATGTATAAGATTATGTGTATATGTATGCCTTTGTAATGGGTTGGATGATTGAATGTGTGGTTAGAAGTTGTGGAAGGAATAAGTATGTGCATATGAAGTGTATGGGATGTGAAAAGTGTTTGATTTACATTTGGTATACAAATTGAATGGGAATAAGCATGATCAAGCCGACCATGTTAATGTAGAGTGTGATGCACGACTGTGCATACTATATTTTGTATGGTCACGGTTCTGTTAACGTACCTGTGCATGACCTAGAAACGTAGGGTCATGATCGTGCACTAATAGAAAATGAAAAATTACAGAACCTAACACGACCAACACACACGATTAGCTCACGACCCGTGCAGGCTTATGCACGCCCGTGCGTCAAACAAAAAAGAGAAAATAAAGTATGAAACAAGCATAATGTACAATAAAAGCCATCAATTGATATAAATCAGTAAAATAAGCTTAGTTAAGCTTACATGATGCATTATATGCATAGCATAACATGACATGCCATATAGAGTTTTCAGAAATGGATCTGAAGATCTGAATATATGTTTTTAGTAGAAAAATATTGATTTCAGGGGTGAATACGAGAGTATACCTGTGAGTTTCAGCACACTTTTATGGGAACCAGCATCAGGGTCTATATGACCATATTAGCCCCATGTATTGGCACATGTTAGTATGTTCAGTTAGCAACTTAGAGTTTAATGATCTAAGGATCAAATATCAGTGTTTAGCATGATGCGCTCAGCTTTTAATTCAGATTCAATGGCATCACATGTGTAGACAGTTTTTAGCACCTGTTTGCATAGGAAACTCATATAGCCAAGGTGTCAAATCCCTATATTCATCCGTCTGCATAACACAATTTTTAGATGTGATTTCAGTTACAGTTTTTAGTATGTTTCAGTAGCTTTTACATAAGCTTTTCAGACGATTTTAAGATCTTTTGATCCAACAACAGTATTTCAGTAAAATAGTTTTAAAAAACTATTTTTTAGTAAACAGACCAAGGCCTAATCGTGATTTCAGTATATTTCATAGCATGTCATTCTCACATGACATATACAATAAAATATCATTCAGATTATGATAAAACAGTGAGAAACAATAAATCAGTGAGAAACAATATAACATTAAATATTCAGAACGCAAGAAAATCACTTGATGATATGTGAATTACAGAAAACAGATACCAAAACAGAAAATATATAAATGTCAGAACTGAAAGGATATATCAGAACAATACCCATGAGAACCAGTTCGGTTTCTCTCCAGAATATATGTGTTTCAGTGCTTTGATTGCAGTGGCAATTCTCTGAGGAGAATTGGTTTAGGGTCAGAGATAAGAAACACTTACTGGGTGAATATATCACTTACTCTCTACTTTTCTTTCTCTTGCAGGTCAGTATTTTAGGGGCTGAGAGGAGGAGGTGGTTGCCGTTTGGGATCCAGCTTTTATTTTTAGTTTTGAAGCATGTTTTCGGTTTGCATGCTTTTATAGTTTAAGTGCATGCTGTTGTACAGTATATGTACCTGCATGACCATGCACATACTTGTAAATATCTTCAGTATATAAAAAGAAAGTTTTGGGCTTGTATATATAGATGTATACATATGCACCACATGTTTTTCGTTGCCATGTTTCAGCTCAACTTTAGGTATTTTTGCTATGTATTATTGGAAATATGTTTTATTTTGAATAAATCATTTCTATTATTATTTATATAAAAATCTGGTATAATAATATACAGTAGGAGTGCCTACAACATAGCCATGATCTTACAGAAAGAACAACTGTACATCAAGCTCTACTTCTATAATATCGCATAGGAAAATCCAAAACCTGGCTAATCTTAACTAAATCACATCCAACCTCAATCAAATGGTTTCACAAGCTTTATACATCAGTTATGAACATGTTTATATCATCAACCTATCAAAATTCATGTTATACGTATTATATCTCTCAAATCAAATATCCAAACACAGATGTACATATATCAAGTTCTCAACAATAACTTAATCAATGCTTCTAAATAATCATCTCTATACTCCAGCATGCCAAACAAGTATCAAACATGAAACAAACAACTTAACCATCCAACCTAAATGAAAACATATGCTATAAAATAAAGTAAAAGAGGTCAGAAAACATTTATCTTTTGCCATAACTACTGGTTCCTTCTCCCTCTAGTTGAATCTTGCTCTTTTTTTTGGTTTGTTGCTACAGGTGGGTCTTTCACCACTATTGGACTAGGGTTCTCTGAAA
This sequence comes from Anacardium occidentale, assembly GCA_026122585.1. Classification (NCBI taxonomy): domain Eukaryota; kingdom Viridiplantae; phylum Streptophyta; class Magnoliopsida; order Sapindales; family Anacardiaceae; genus Anacardium; species Anacardium occidentale. The sequence goes on along the minus strand of JAJEJH010000099.1, from coordinate 405,673 downwards.
GTAAGAAGGAAATTGAAAAAAAAAAAATAAATATAGGATAGGGATGAAAAGTAACTTTAAATATATAGTGGTACACTAATTGTGATCCACAATCATGTGCTTAAAACACACGGTCATGGGTCAAAGAAATCTCAAATTTTCTTTTCTTCCTGTGTTACACCTTGAATAGTCTCTTAAGAAGACCCATGCATAAGCCATAAATAAATTCTAAATGACTATCTTACCCTTGAATCCTCTTACATTTATTTTTTATCATAAAATCTCACTTTTAACCCCGATTTTCAACCTAAAAAGACCATTCTAACATTGGGTTATTATATATGCCATGTTCTAGTCTCCAAAATCCATAGGTTACTTTAGTATAAGACATTTAATAAAGTGTAACATGTATAGGCCATAATCCTCAGACTTGTTACCTATTACAGGACATCAATGCTCTACAACAATATCAATAAATCAAGACAAGGTGCTAGTGTGAAGACCTTCTAATATCATGTTTATCTAAACATATATAATATCATGGTCGTGTACATCTTTATCCATCTACTGAACTATTAGTATTTGTTAAGTAACTCTTTAAAGAGTCATAAATTGCAATCATTCAAGCACAAAAATCAATCACACAATACACCTAATGTATGTTTTCAAACTTAATAGGAATGAAAACCTTGAAAAATCATACAATTACAATAAGTGTTCATGTTTATGTAATAATTATTGCCCAACTCAGTTAAATACAAAAATATATATCTTTTCCACTAAACTTCATACTTTGAAATGCATGGTCGGGTATAAATTACCTTCAACCAATAAGGTGTAGGTATACGAACATATATATTAATCAAAAGTAGCCTTAAAGTCTTGAAACTCCTATAAGAAACAAGCCATGAAAAAGACATAGATTGTCATCCAATTTTGTCATATAAGACAACCACAAATGTGTCCATATGTTATATAAGAAAAAAATTAATTAGTATGTCACCTATAATCATTATTATGATGTGCCGTTTTGATGAACAATCTGCAAAACTTGTCCTACAATGTGTCAGTTGAGTAATTATTTTCCAAAATGTATGTTTTGATTATACTCCCATGGCATACACCTCCTATGTATTTATATACTTTGCATTGTCATTTCACTTCTTTATTTTTGTCTCTTAATTTGATGGTTATAAGACCAATTTGGCTATTGATTGATAAACTTTTTTATAATATAGGTCAATAAACAGACTGTGTTTATATGGACCCTTCTTTACCATCCAATTATGAATAATACATATTATTTGTCATAATGATAATGGTACATTATATTAGCTTATACTAATATATTTTCAATAGATACAATATAATTATGTTGATACAAATTTAGTTCTCACATACTTGAACATTCATTAATCGAGCAAATAGGGTATCTTATTGTATGGTTAAGTCAACCACCTCTCAAGATTGGTTGTCAATGACCTCTATCATAAGGACGTCCCCTTACTATTAGGATAGGTGTTCTACAGCCATGTGTCTATTAGATATAAGTTGTAATTATTTGTGTATTATTGCAATTGTAAACATTTATCGATATTAATAATATAATGTACGTTAGATATATTATTGTGTATAACATATATCATTGCTTTTTATTTATACTAATTAGTGGTTATACTAGAATCGTTTGTAATCCCAATATCACTATGAACCTTAAACATGTGATGATGTTAAAATTATCATAGGATACATAATTCCATTAAAAGTGACAACAATTTGTACATGTTAAGGTCAATTGTTTATAGTCTGATCCTATACATAAATGTATAATTTGATAGTCATATTCACTAAATAGACCCAATAATGAGGATCTCATATAGATGGTGTTACCTGTATCTGTAAAATAATGCTCATAACGTGATAGGTACATGTAGTCTTTTAACTTTAGATCTATCAAAACATTTTATGCTAGGATTGATGTTATTTGATGTCATCGAATACACTATCATAAATCAAGTGTTATAAAGGTTCGCCATTGGTTATATTATGATTAATACCAAAATTATAATAGATTAACATATGATTCATCAATTCTAAACACAAGGATGAGTATCTTAGTTGAGTTATCTAGAACCAATTAGTTTATGACCACAATTGGATTGATTGGTACTATATCCAATCTCAGTTTGGATATATGCATATATGAGAGATACTTAAGATAAATATGAATCCATATCTTAAGCTCCTAAGACATGATGATAAAAGGATCGTATTGTGTGTAAACTATTAAGTTGATCAAGCTCAAAGTTATTTATTGATACTCTACTATTTAGGTAGTTATAATGTCTTGTAAGAGGTTGCTCATGATTTATATCTAGATTTGATATGAATCTAGATACTAGCAAGATAGTAGAGAGCTTATGAGTCACACATTATAAGAGTTGATAGACTCACAGGCATAATATTGTTATCTTAGTTGTTATGTTGTTGGGTAATATCACATGAGATGCAGACATTCTTACTGTATATTATTGTACATGTTTTTATTGTAAAAATATAAGAAAATATTGATAATTTCTATTATAAATAAAATGATTAAAATTACTAATAATACACAGTAGAAATACTTGATACTGAGCTGAAATATGACAACAGAAAATCATGTAGTAGAAATAAGTTAATAAGGCCCAAAGTAACTTATATATATATATATATATATATATATATATATATATATTGAAAATTCATACAAGGTGTGTGTACAAACTTGTACATAGACCGTACAATCTTATGCAAATATGAAACTGTAAAAGCATGTAGCAAAAACTGAAAACTGGATCCCAGTTAACAATCATCTCTTCCTCTCAGCCCCTACTACACTGATTTGTAAGATAAAGGAAAGTAGGGAGTGAGTGATAAGTTCACCTAGTAAATGTTTCCTATCTCTGACCCTACAACAATTCCCCTCTGAGGATTCTCACTGTAATCATACACACTGTAATTTAACCCAAGCTGGTTCTTACGTGTACTATTTTGAAATATATATTTTGTTCTTGCATTTGTATTTTGATATTTTTATTCTGTTATTCCTGTTTCAATACACGACTATTTTACATTTTGAGTGTAAACAGGTTCACATTTTCTTACTGATCATTCTTATACTGAATCTTGTCATATTGTGTATATCATGTAGAAATGACATGCTAAAAATCGTATCTAAAAATCATGTTTAAGCCCTTAGGCTTATTTATAAAACTGGTTTTCTGAATTAAATAATGATCTAAAGATCCTGAAATAACTGAAAAGTTGATACAAAATACTAAAATTTCTGTGTCTGAAAACTGTGTATTTGAAGATATCTGTTAATGTTACGTAGACTGATGAATACAAAGATTTGACACCCTGACCATATGAGTTACCTATGTAGACACGTGATAGAAACTATCTAATACACGTGCCACCTTTGAATTTGTAAAATGAATACTGATCTGTGCACGAAATATTGATATTTGATCCTCGGACCATCAAACCCTAAACTACTTGCTGAATGCACACCAACACCTATATGTAGTAGCTAGTATGGTCATAGACCCTGTTGCTGATTCTTGTAACTGAGTGTGTTGAAACTCACAAGTATTCTCTCGTATTCACCTTTGAAAAGATATCTGAAACATCATACTTTTCTAACTAAAAACATGTATTTGGATCATTGGATCATTTTCTGAAAACACTGTATGACATGTCATGTCATGCATCATGTATGCTTGCTTTATTTTCTCATACTGAATAATATCAATATCTTGGGTTTATTGTGCATTATGCCTGTTTTAAGCTTTATGCCTCATTTTTGCCTACCGCACGGGCATGCATGACTACATGCATGGTCTTGCATATGTATGCACGGGCCGTGAGCCAGTCATGCATGCCGATCGTGCTAGCTTTTGTGATTTTAGTTATTTTCTCATTTCATGCATATGTACAACCATGACATTAACATGTACGATCGTGACCTGGTATTACAAGGTCACGCATGAGATCGTGAACACGACCATGACCATGCAAAACATGACTTGCACGGGCTTGCGTTACAGGCGCACAATTGTGCATCTTACTCTGCTCAGCGTGGTCATGGCTGAATATGCTTATTCTCATTAGATTTTCATACCAAAAACAAATCAAGCATTATCAATCAATTTCCACTTCCAATGCACTCCATAACCACATAATTATCATAGCAACAACATCAATTCTCATGTTGCATCATCTAATCCACTTCAATAACATATATACACATACATAAACACATATACACCACTCATATACATATATCTCATTATCATCGATTCCAAGTCATCAATCATGCAATGAACATCACAAGCATGCTAGAATCGAGCTCATATTCAAACATAGCAAGCATATCACACAAAGAAAGAGAAGGAAATAGGTAAGAAACAACTACCTCTAGCCATGGCAAACTTGCTTCTCTCTCAAGGGAAAATCTCACTCTCTAGCTTGATTGGAAGTCTCTGGATACTGCTCTTCTCTTCTTGGGTTGCTAGGCTCTGGAAAATAAAGGAAAACTTTGGGTGAAATGGTTGGAAAAACAGGAAAAAATCAACTTAAAGTGTGACGACTAACTCAGACTACACGCATGGTCGTGCACCTTAATATGCACAATTGTGCATGATAGAAAAATTACACTAATGCCATTTTCTATGCTTGCATGAAACATCCTTTCAATAGAATTCATACACAGTAGGAGTGCCTACATATTCTATCATGAATCCATCATGAACATTTAACCAAAATGACATTTTTTTGGCCATGAAATCCTGAATCTGTGTTAATGGGTTATCAGTGTTTCAACACTAATTTTTAATGTGAATCCTAATCAAAATATATTAATTTATATACTATCATGTAGATAATTTGATAATAAGTATTTTGATTACCTTTTTAAGCATTTTATAGTTAGATGATGTCAAAACTTGTCAAAGAAAATTGTGGTTTGTACGTCGTTTGTGTGGTTTGTGTGTTTGATTCATATGATTTGTTTAGATTCGTGTATTTGATTCATTTACTTTTTATAATTCAAGAAACTATGTGATTTATAATACAAATTCGAATGATTGCTTATATATGAATAATTTTGTTCAACACTTTTTTATGATTAATTTTATTTAACAAAAAAAATGTGATCAGGTAGTTTTATATATTTTACATTTGGGTTAAAATTTAAAATTTTCCTCCCTCCTACCCTGAGAACATGAGATATCGGGATGGGGCTACCAAGTCAAAAATGTCCATCCTTGTTTTTTGCATTTTAATGTGGCTGTCTTTCAATGAATTCGAGGGGCGGTGGTCTCGTTTTACCAAGTCATAAAGGATGCATGTACAAACCTTTCACTTGATAAATGAAGAGATGGAGATTCCTGTTTATGCTTAATAAACCTTTCGCCCACATATATTTATGCATGACTATGTAACTAGTTCTTCACTTCAATCAATTTTCTTCGTCTTTTAAATTTGGCAATTGAATGTTTATTAATAGACTAGTATCGTGTTCGTGTTGGCTTAATTACTAATTATTCTGATGGTATACATTACACCTTCTCTTCTGATTCTTTGCTTGCTTGCTGCATAATAATGGGACGGTTTAGTTATTGCATGGCAAGCCGCATGAGGTCAAGTTGTCAAGGTATTAATTAATATTGAAATGACAAAAAGATATGGGCACGAATTGATTATTGGAATCAAGCGTTAAATGTCAATTATTCAAGTGTCATGAGCATTTCAGAATTTGCGGTGCAAGGCCAGAAACTTGAATGAAACTTGGACTGTTCATCTTCATCCCAATATATCTTTACTCCCTGCCCATGCATGTTAGTATTGTGTAACCTTATCGAAATCAACATTTTTTTTTGTTATGATAATATTTGTTTTTATATATTAAAGTCCGACGTAGCTTTCAAATAAAAAATGAGCTACTATCCCAGATCAGTCCAGAAATTTGTTTTTCAAGAGACACTTGAGAGCCAACTTAAACAGCCGCATGTGATGACCAGTTGCACCGTATCTCTGAAAGAACTGAGAAATTGGCCAACATTATTAGAAAAGACAAACAAATTTGCCATGCTCTGTGCAATCATGACAGACACGAGCACTGTGCCACGTTAATTAAATTTGCCATGTTCAGCGGAACTTGTTTCCCCAAAACCAAGTACATTTGCGAATTCACTGTCCAACAGCTACGATCATCAATGACTTTTACCAAGTAATTACAGTGACAATGGCATTGCATTAGGCAAATGAAGTCCAGTCATGGCATGGCTGTGTTTTTGGTCTACTGCATAGCCCCATATATCAGTTTTTTATTAATTTTTATTTACACCCATTATAAGTAATATCATTTTATCTATTTACTTGTGAAATTAGCATTGATACTACTTAGTGTATTTGTAAATGATGAAACAGTATTTTCTATAATGAAGAGCATAAAAAATCAGCTATACAACCAAAATGAAAGATTAATAATTGAATTATTATATTACTACACATATTAAAAGATATATTTGATCATATAATTTTTCTAAATTATGAAAAATCATTGAAGTGATAACTATATATACAATTTTAAAGTAAAATTTGTTACACTAAATTATTTTTTTTTCTTATAACATGTAGCATCTTCATAGTTGAATTTATTGCTTTATTAAGTTAGTTTTATTGTATTTGCTCCTGCCCACTAAAATTTTGTTGGTATCCCTGTCTCTCGTATAGTCAAAAAGATTTAGGATAGAGGGAAGAGATGTCAGGTGCTAAAATTTTGTCATTGCACACACCCACAATTTTTAAGCCCCTTTATGTCGTGATTGGCCCCCCATCATTGTTAGGTCCACCTACACATGGTAAAGCACAAGTTTCCACCCACTCTTTGTTTTGATGATGCTCTAGAGATGGTTTTCTCATTTTCCATCCTATTTTCTTAATAAAATTGCTTATTGATGTAATAAAAAAAGGAAAATAATTTTGTTGTTTTATTTAAAACCGATTTTATTTCTTTGGTTAAAAATATTTGTTGTAAATTGACTAAATCAAACTATAAATACTCATAACAATTAGAATCATTCTGATGTGATTCTATTAGTCTTCGGTACCTTAACACATTCTTTTCAACTCTACCTCAACACAATTACCACAAGACACTAATTATGAATAAGGGAATATATTTCAAAATGCAAAGAAAAGTTCAAGCTTTCTCTCAACCAACTTGACTTTTACTAGTTTGACCGAGTTTTGATCACCACTAATTCTCTAGCAAGGCTTATGCAATGATGGTGATTGCGGGAAGTTCCCCTCTGGCCATTGTTTTTTTGTCCTCGCTCGCCATTGTTTCTTTCCTCCTATTTTATGGCATCCCACAGAAATTTCATCACAGCCATAGAATACTCATAAACAGTCTAACGTCTCACTTACCTTTTCTCATCAAGCAGTCTTTAGCCTTCGTTGTTTTCACCTAGAAATCACCCATACGCACTATGAAAACCATCTCTGATAAGCCAAACAAAAAAAATACAATCCTATTCATGCCTAAAAGCATCTGCTTACTTTTTTAGAAAAAAAAAGGATAAAACTATTCTGTTTCTTTTTCATGACAAAGACCTCCTTTTTATAGGAGAAAACAAAATACAAACAAATTCTAGTTAGCTAAAATTCAGTCTTTACTACTTAATTAATAAAACTGAAAGCATGTTCTACACTTCTATGAAATCGTAAGCAATCCACGATTACTTTTCATCTCCCACTAAAATGACTTTTTGACAGATTATTAGGTTAAGATTTTCTTTTATCCAAATGAGTTTATGGAGCTAGGTCAAAACTGTTCCATTCTTATTTGGATTCATAGCTCAAAGATTTGGCCTTCAACCACAAGTGATCCAACCCACTGGTGCTTCTTCCAAAAATGTTCTAAAATTCGGCAGCTAATTTTTTTCCTCCAATTTCCTGAGTAAAACTCGAAGTATCATTTCTAAACGGCATCCATTTTCATCGTTCCGCAAACAGCCATGAAACTTTTTAGCCAAACCATTGTTAGTTAATTGTTTTCACCTTTGAGGAGCTTCTTCTTGAGTAATACAAAGCAGAAGAACTGAAATTTTCAAAAGAATAAAATAATCTTAAATTATTCTATTAAGCGTTGCAGGGCAAATAAGAAAAAATAAATAAAGGAAGAAGAAGAAAAAATATAGTTTTTTAATTTTATTATTTTCAAAATTATAATTAAGACTTAAAATTAATTAAACAAAATTACTTTAATATATATTTTTTTTCAGTTAATGATAGAAATAATGACCCAAAATGGGAAAAAATCATTTTTAAAGTTTGAGGAACATTCACTCTGCATAGCTCTTAAACATCATATCAAATTAAACTAATTGAAGTTGTACCTTGTTGTAAGAGTAGAGATGGACACTTATTATTGGTTTCAAGTCCCGCTCAAAAACAATAGAACTGAACAAGTAATCAATGGACTTAACAAGTATTTCACTTTACAGGAAGGAAAATGGCTTCTTATCGTTATGGAAGACTAAAAATGTAGAGATTTTGAGTGAATCTTAAACTGCATTACTTGAAATGTTAATGAAGTAATTATAACAAAATTTGACTTGTAACGTGTGTTGGTTGTAATATTAACGAAGAGAGGCCATGGAACCAGAAAAATATGTCATCTTCCTAGCCTGGCCTGTTATATCTCGCTCCCATGACTGTTTGGAAAACAACTGAAAAAGGCGCTTGTGAAACAGCTGCGCCTGATATTCTTTTGTTTTTTTTCAATTCTTCTGTGATTTTAAAGTTCACCGACTTTACAATCTGGCATTTCTTGGACAGCCAATAAATGAACGAGAGTTCAAACAAAACCAAAGATACAAAAGATTTGATATACATTTTTGTCCCCTTAAAAAACGGAAGCACTTTAATTAAAGAAAATGGAAGCCCTTTTGTTCTTTAGCTTTCGGAGTGGTGAGATGCACGCAACAACCATGGATTTTTCTATATAACTGAGTGAAAACCATTTTCTTTAAAGGTTGCAAGCAAATTTTTAAGTACGGATGTTATTAAGAAACTCAGTATTAAAATGTGGTTCATATTCGAAAAATTGTTCACGTAATTAAAGTTTCAGAACTAATGAAACGAGTGTTTTTGCTCCAATGTTTGTTTCAGGGAAGTTGATCTGTAGGAAGAAGAAAAAGAGCTTGTTCCAAGAAGAATGAGCAAGATTGCAGTGTGGAAATATTGGACAAGTAGAGAAGTGGATTATTATGTACTTAAGGTATTTGGTTGTTTGACTTATGTAGAAATTATTGGTGATGCGAAACAAAGTAAACATGTATATGGTATGATCTTAAGACACAAAAGGTGATAGTTAGCAGGCATATAGTGTTAGGCTAGGTGTCCTTTAGCAAATCAAATTCCCGTATATTTGTAATTATTTTTTAATATTAATAAAGAAATTTTAATTGTTTATCTATTTTCACACATGATTTATGATTGTGTTTGTAAAAACAATATATTATTAGAATGGTAAAATCAAGTCAGAAAATTATATGAACTAATTGTATTTTTTCTATGTACTCTTTAAAATAGTTATTCAAGAAAGGGTCTATAGGTTAATGTTACCCAAACCTAAGACACAGGTAATAGTGATAAAACTATTATAGTGTTAAATGATTCCATCGAAAGATAACGATAATTTACACGTATCGAAATTATTGTTTGTAGCTTGGTACAACACATGAATACATATTGTTTACTAGATATGTTCACCGGACTGACCTGATAAAAAGATTCTATATAGAAGAAAACTCTTGTGTCTATAAAGATATCCTTTTAATATGACGGATATATGTGGCCATTTAATTTAATGTCATTGGATTACTCTATGCAAGGATTGGTACAATATGATGTCATCCAATGTATCATTGTAACAAGGGTTATCATAAAGGTAAAGATTAGTTGTATTGAGATTTATGTACAGGCTAAGATAGATAAATAGAGGTAGGGTTGGACTTAAAACAAACATGTTCAGGTTTATTTTTTAATTTCGTTCAAATAAGCCTAAAACAAACTACTTAATTCTGAACCCAAACATGAATCCGAATTATAATATTAAAAATTTTTGAACACGAACTATATGAACCAAACATGAATACAAACTTGAACTCAAATTAAATTTTTTTAATTTATTTTTTTAATTATAATTTTTTAATAAATTATAAATATGTTTACATGCTTAATAAGTCATAATAAATATGTTTGTGTTTTCAATAAATTATAATAAATATATTTATATTTTTAATAAACCATAATAGATATATTTATTATAAAAAAATATATAAATAAATTTTATTGTAGTAACAAACCGAATATAAATCGAAAACAAACTAAACTTTCGAATTTGAACATGAAGCCAAACTTTATTATATAAAAGTTCAATGAACATGAATCAAACACGAGTCAAATCCACTAACAAATGAATTGTATATGTTTGATTTTACTCAAATATAGTCCTAAATGGAAGATTCATCAGCTTACTAATTAGTATCTATTACGACAAATTTATAGTCACTCTAGGATCAAGTTGACACATAGTCCAAATTCATTTGATCTAGATCAATATCAAGTTATACGGAGGAGAAATTGAGATAGACACTATTGAATGTCTTAGCTTCAAAAGATGTAGTATGACAAAGAGACTTGTATTGTACGTTAACTATTAGATTGTTCAACTCTTAAAGTTGGTTATTGATACTCTATTGGACAAATAGTTGAGATATCTTTCTATGGGCTACTCGTTGCCTATATTTAGATTTGATATAAACGTTGGTGTTGTCGACTCAGTGAAGAGTTTATGGGTTATACTCATATAAGGTTCAATCAAGCTCCAAGTGAAAGATTTGTTAATCATAGTGGACAGTGTGTATGAATAAAGATATGACTGACTAGTTAAATACAAATAAATGAGAATAAGAGTCAAAATTAGGGTTTTGGCCGAACGCATGGTCACGTATTATCTAATACACGCCTGTGTGTGATTATAACATGGAATAAAACCATGTGCTTATTAGATTAAAGCATTCTTGTCATGATACACACCTGTGTAGGAATGAAGCCTACTTGTATATGTTTGTGTAGGGTTGATGATAGATAGTTGTCCAAGGATTTTTATTTGTTGACAAATATTTTTTTTTTTCATGATCATTACAAAATTGGATAAGTAAGGGATACACCACTGTGTAATTTTCATGCATCTTATATATCATGAACAAATTGAGCACAGATTTGTGTATTGAAGAAGCATGATTGTGCATTGTGTATTCTATAAATACATGACAATTTTCTTCATTTTATATGTTTTGCTTACTTTCTCAAAAACTTTCTCAATTCTCAGCTTCCATACTCTTTGTGTACTAGTGCCCAAAAGTGTAGTTGTTTCTTTCAAGCTTTATACTTTGCATGGACACGACAAATGTGACCCCAAAAGGGTTGTATGGAAAATTTGATGAAAATTCAAACATGCTTACTAATGCATGCATATGTATGCTTTGCGCACAATTATGTGTGCCTATAGTATTGGATAGAAAATTGTTTATTGAAAATATCTCCATTGTAGTAATTCTAGAATAAAATAAGTGTTACGTATGTAGCATGCATGTCTTTGATCACACCCATGTATCAACAAAATTAAAAAGCATTATGATGCGTGAAACAAAGGGTTAGATGCATGAGGACAGGAGTCAAAGGGTTTAAAGGATTCATTGAGAGTTTCAAAGAGAGTAACGAAAGGTCTGAAGGTGTTGGTAAAAATACACAAGGAAATCTGAAGCCAGATGCATAAGGATAAGATTTAAGCCATGAGGGCACTCTTGAGAGCATGTTAAAGATACCCAGCAAGCCAACAAGAATGTCATACTTGCAAGAAAAAGGCCAAGATGGAAAAATTCCTTCCTAAGCTTCTAAACATGCTTACGACTATTAAGCAAGACATAAAAAAAAAAAAACTATAAATGTGCTTGTGGTTGAAGCTAAGGCACAAAACACCAAAGGTAAGGGCAAAGCTAAGGCTAAACCCAAGCCCTAAGCTCAATAAAAGGCTTCCACTATTATACAACCCTTAATGGTGTATAGAAAGGAAATGTTGTTTGTAAGTTTGACCAACGAATGAGACATTACAAGCCTCTCGTCGAAAGCAAGAAGAAGAAGTTGATTGTTTCAGTTTTAGGTGTTCAAGTCGTTAAGATAACTTTTCTCTTTCTTTATCCTGGGTTGTAGACATAGGATATGGTTCTCATATTTTTTTTGATATGTAGGAACTAAAGTACAGTAGATCGTTTACCAAATGAGAAGTTGATTTATAAGTTATAAATGAACACGTGTTATTATATTATTTGTAGTGGATTGTTATTTAAGTTTATCCATTAGGCTTGTTCTAAAATTAAATAACTATTATTATGTATTTTTAATTTCTAGAAATTTGAATTTTGTGTCTATTTTAGAAAAAGGGAGATATTTTTGTATTATTGTTAATTATGTTATAACCATTAATACAAACAATATTCTTTATGAAACTAAAAGTTTGATAATGGTTTAAATATTTTGAACTTAAATAATGAGATTCTCAATACGAATAACAAAAGAATTAAAACTCAATATCTAAATGCCATCTATCTATAGCATTATAGACTTGGTCATATATGCAAATCACATCTCGAAGCTCTAAAAGGATAAAGTTTTGCAATCATTCAACTCCCATTTGTGTTGATGAATGTGAATCATGCCTACTAGACAATATAATCAAGTTACTCTTCGTTGGATATAGTGAAATATTAACTAAACTATTAGATATCATTCATAGTTTGTATGGACCCTTAATAGTGCAAGCTAGATAGAAGTACTTATACTTCCTCACATTTACTTATGATTTTAAAACATATATTGTTATGTGTTTTTTGGTGAAACACAAATCTCAATGCTTTGAGAAATTAAAGAATAAGGTTGTGCAACAATTGGAGCAAGTGTAAAGATCTTCTAACGTAATTGAAGAGGTGAATATTTAAATACTGAATTTAGAGTAGGGCTAGGTTCAAACTGAATCAAACGTGAATATGTATATGTTTCTGTTCGAGCTCGTTTAATACAGTTTAGGTTGATATTCATGTTCATATTTGTCAAATTTTTTATAGTGAAGTTTAGATTCATATTCAGTTCGTATAACTTAGCTCATGTTCGATTCATATTCATATTCGTATTTGTGTTTGGTTCATATAATTCCTATTTATATTTTATTAAAAAATATAATTAATACAAATAAATAAAAAATTTTATTTTAAATTTGGATTTGTGTTCGTATTCGGTTTGTACAGTTCATGTTCCAGCTTGTGTTTAATGATTTTTTAAACTACAGTTCGAGTTCGTGTTTGTATTTGAGTTCAAACAACTCGTTTTAGACTAATTCAAACTGAATTTAAAAACCAATTTGAACATATTTGGTTTGAATCTAACCATAATTTAGAGTATACCTAAAGAATGATAGGATAGTGTTTTAACTGACAACTCCTAGTACACCTCAGTATAATGGTTTATTTGAATGGAGAAAGAGAATATTAATGTATATGGTAAGGTCCATGATGAGTTTTTACAAAACAACCCTTATCGTTTTAGGTTTATGCCCTAGAGACAACAACCTACATATTGAACCGAGTCATGTCCAAATGAAACACTTTATGAGTTGTGAACTAGGTAAATGCTCGTAGGGACTAGAAAGAAGGTAAAACTTGATAAAGTTTTGAAACCCCAAGATACCACAAACATTGGATGGGAGGATGTGCCATCTTAAGTGGTTAAGCATTGTGAAGAGGTCACACCACCTTATGGAACAAAATAAACCAATTCAACGTACATAAGAACTACATAAGTCTTACTAAGTATAAGTGTAGTTATTCTCCTAACATATCATAAGCATTACAATATCTATCATGTCATTAACTATTATATTATCCTAAAATTTTGTGACATGACCTCTCACACTATAAATACAAAATAGTGAGAAGGGGAAAAGACATCTGAGAGATGCCAACAGATACTTAACAATATGTTATATTTTCACAGTTTAGCATATAAATCTTGTATTTTTTTATGTTGATTATGTAATCTTATACTATCAAATAACAACATTATAGATGTAGATTGTCAATCATTTTAGTTGAACAACATAAAGATCATTTGATTTCTATTTATATATTATTGTGTTTGTTCACATTCTCGTATTCAAATATCATGGATTCAATGCACTTTTTGTTGGTGCACACATTAATGCCAACATGTGTGAAATGATAGAGATTGTTTAAACCTCAATTACATAGTTACAAACTCCCAATCCTATGTCGTCTTCTTTCTCTTATGTCAAATCAACTTTGTTATGTTTATGGAATTGACTATTAACCTTAGAGCTTGGCTAATTTTTTTTTTATATTATATTATATTAGATACCTTAAATCCAATTCTATACTTGCCTAAGGCATTAATTTTGCTAAAACCTAATACATGTATGTTTGCTTTTTGTTTCAATTCCTTATTTCAATTTTATATTGTTATTTTACTAGAGCTTGGTCATGCCATCCATCAGCCAAACAAATTTTGGTTCATTTACGAATTTTGTTTGGTTGTAGTTTTGTAGGTTCATAAATTTTGATTTAAGTTTTGCTTGGTAGATTATTTTTTATCGAATTTCACTAGGTTCATGCATTTTGATTAAGTTTTGCTAAGTAGATTACTTTTGAATGAGTTTGGTTAGTGAATTTTTTATTGAGAGCGTGAGAGTGTTGATGAAAATTGTTTGGATTAAATGAAAATCAATTGATATTCATAGATTGAATTATAAGGCCATTACTTGACTTTTCAAGGGCAAAATCCAATGCTTGCGAATCCCTTCTAGATCCTCAAAATGGTGTTTACAAATGGGTTGTTTTGTTGTTGATACATGAAAGCAAAATAACATTTTTAGTCTTCTATCATCCAACATCTATTAACATTTTTGGATAATAGAAATTTTGAGTGAAATGTGTGATTTATATAATCAATTAATAAAAAAAAAATTTTTGGTTAAACCGGCGGTGACATATATAAATCACTCTTCTCTAAATTATTATAATATATTTTGGTTTTGATAATATTTTAGAGTGGAAAGGGCATGGTTTCCACCAATCTTAAGACAACTATTTTTAGATGATCTAATCTTCTCATTGCCATCTCACAACACCATCCCACATCTTGATCATATGATGATGAGACTCGATTGTTTAGAAGGAATAGATTTGTTAGATGGTGATAGGTGGTGGCAGAGGCGGTAAAAGGCTGGTGATCATATGGGTGGTGGCCAATGAAAGTGTGAATGGTTGAAATAGTAAGTTTAATTTAGACGGAAGACATTTTTGTTTTAATAGTTGTTTAAGAATAAAATATTCATAATAAAGTTGTAGGAATCATGGTCTTACATTCAATGGCAAAGTATCATCCATTTTTATATCCATAAAAAATTATGAAACTCAATTTGATTCCAACCTTAACTTAATCTTTCTATCATTTTTATTCAATCCCTTTTTTTTTTTATTTGGTAAATCTCTTCATCACAATTTTTTTTAGTTTTATCACAAATTTAAAGTAAAAAATTTTTTTAATTCATAAACAAACTATAAAACTAAATTATATGATTGATGTTTGTTTCGTGTTTTAAATACGAAAATACTTGGTTGAAATACGAAAATATAAATTCAAACTCGATTACATTCTCTCCCCTGCAAAGCCCAAGTGCCTAATGGACTGCAGTTTTCAATAAACTATTCCCACTTTTGTTTGTAGTGGTTCACTGGCGAGAGGTTCAATCAAATACAGTATGTTCCATTTTTTGTTTAACATGATAGGATTCACACGTAGCACTTTCCTAATCAAAGATGCTGTATTCTGAGTGCTCAGTCTGTCTCCTCTTACGTCATGATCACACAGAAATTTGATTCTATTAATAGGAATGTCCCTTGAATTCCTCGAACCTAGCAAGGGAAGCATCGATCATATAACCCAAACGTTTTAACAAGAAAATCTTAGATATCATCATCAGCTCCGGAAGAAACCCAGAAATTCTTACTGCCCTACGAACTGGCTTTCTCTAGGGATCTCCACCCCCTCCTATATCTGCATCTCTCCTTCCCAATAAACAATTCCCCCACGTTCACATGCAAACCACAATACAAGCCATGGGATCTCTTTTATCCCCGCTTCCTTCTCCTTCCACAACTTCTAATCGAATTTATGCTTCCTTTTGCACCGCAGAACTCTCCAACTGGATTGAATGTTACAACCCTTCAGACAATGCATGGGATCGTGTCACCACCATCCCTGGCCTTATTGAGAACCAGGTTTTGAAAGGGTTTTCCATGGTCTCCATTGGTCACTTCATTTATATTATCGGAGGCAGGCTCTGCCAAAAGCTTCCAGACCATGAATCTAACGAAATCTTTGAGATTAATGTCGAAATTTTACAACGAGTTCTTCGTTATGATGTTATCAACGATGTTTGGTCCAAGTGCGCTTCTCTACGTGTCCCCAGGTTTGACTTTGCTTGCACTGTGTGCGATAACACAATCTACGTGGCAGGAGGACAGTCAAAGTTGTTATGCGCACGTGGAACTTCTTCTGCTGAGGTGTACGATCCATACCTTGATGAATGGAAAATTTTGCCTAACATGAACACGCTCAGATACAAATGTGTGGCTGTCTCGTGGCAAGGGAAGATCCACGTGGTAGGTGGGTTCGCCGAGAAGAGAGATGCGGACGGCAAAGTCACATCATGGAGAACGATGGAGCGGAGCTCTGCTGAGGTGTACGACTGCGAGAATGCCAAGTGGGAGTTGATAAGAGGGATGTGGCAATTGGATGTCCCACCCAATCAAATCGTGGCCGTTGGTGATAAACTTTTTAGCTCGGGTGACTGCTTAAATGCATGGAAGGGACACATAGACGCGTACGATGGGGAGCTTAACATATGGAATGAAGTACATGGGTCACATTTAGAAACGTTGTCATCTCCAGTATCAACATCATCAGTAGCAAATTGGCAACCAATCAAAAGGCTATACCTAACTATGGCTCCAGTTGGGACACAACTCTACTTCTTGGCAGGTTACAGGATGCCGGGAGAGATATCAAGGTCCACGTGTAATGTACACGTGTTTGACACATCAGCAAATGGTGACGGGTGGACAAGCTTGGAGCCAATAGAAGAGGAAGGAGAGAAAGAGCTTTGCAGCCACTGCTGTGCCCCTAGTCAACCGCAGATGTAGACAGAGGATCAACGAAAGAGGAAGGAGGAAACCAAACTTTAGAATGATTCAAATTTGATTTGGATGAAAAAATTCAGTTTAAATTTGTGTTTTGAATTTTGAATTTGAATTTAATTTAAATTTGTGATACAAATTTATAATTTAAATTTGAATCAAATTTATTATTTAAATTTATAATTTAGATTCATGTATTGAGTTTGTAATATATTAATAAAATAATATTATTTTATTAATAAATTATGAATTTAAATAACATATTTAAATTAAATTTAAATCAAATTTTAATTCTTTTAAATTTAAATTTAAATTTAAAAATATGATAAATTATTTAATTTAAATTTAAATTAAATAAAATGGGATCAATTTTTAAATCCAAATTGGCTGGCCCAACTTCAGAATTTTTTTTCCAAAAAAAAACTGGGACCATTTTGGCAGAGCTCAGGCTATGACTTGTGTTAGCATCAAAAGAAGAGAAAGGTGTGCGTAGCATCAGTAAATAATATCATAGCAAACACGCAAAGTCCTTCACGTGAATCCAAAACCTGCACGGGGCCCTCTGTGCCCCGGCCCCACCACTCCAAATCAATACCACCCCTCTGCTAATCATAATCTTTTCCTCGTTTACTCATGCGTGGAATGAACGGTCATGATTGGTCCCCCATCCGTTACCTCAATCTCCGGTGTCTCACTGGAACTTGAAAGCCCAGTTTCGGTGCAGTACGTGGATTTAAAGGTCCTCATCCTCCATCACGTCCACACGTGGCCAGGTGGTCCCTATGGGACCAAAAATTAGGGATCTGTCGCACGGAGCACACGTTGAAACATGAACATGAAGTGGAGGGGAGGGTGGACCATGTGCCAGTCTCTCCCAGACGAGAAAATCAAACGCGCTTAATTAATTAATTAATTTCGATTAATTTTTATATAAATATGAAATTCAACCTTGAATTTAGAGTCCACAGTTTAAGAGCAAAACACCAACCAAATTAAAATAACCAATTTTGAAGGATTTATATAAAAAATAGTTTCCAACTTAAATGATATATCTTTATAATTAACAAATTAGAGTTAGACGAAATATAATAATTATTTTTATTCATTTGACCTACCACCAATCTTGATTATTCGATTGATTTTTTGCACAAAAAATAAAAATATATTAAATTGTTCATCTTCATATTTTATTACTTATTACGTAGAGATTTATTTGTGTTTACAGTGCTTATTGAAGATATAGAATTGAAACTTTTAGATTCTAAGATTTATTCGTAAAATAGATCAAATTGACTGTAGTTTTGTTACGTGAATGTTGTCATCGAAAAATGTTAACATGGAGTCCTAAATCAATAAATTTTATAAATAAATTGGACATAAAATTTATTGATTTTTCACAAAATTTTCATCATGCATAATTATAATCTAATATGCGAGTCATGCATGAATGAAGTAGATTAAGGTGAGGTTAAATGATGGTTGTTATGCATGAAATATAGGTATGTGTAATGTGTATAGTAGGGGATAATTAAAATTTAGCAAAAGTGAGGGGATAATTGAAATTTTACATTCTATTAGTTATAAATAAAGGAGTGATGTATGGTAGGATAATTAAAATTTTGGTATGTGTGATTTAAAAAGTATATGTGATGCACATAGTAAGAGGTAATTGAAATTTTATATCAGCGGACAGGTAATTGAAGTTTTATATTATTTATAGTATATGAGTCACATTGTGGGAGTGATTAAAATTTTGTCATGCATATTTAAAGGAATGTGTGATGTGCATGGTAGGGGTAATTAAAATTTTACATTATGTTAGTTATAGGCATGAGAGTCATACATGTTGAGGATAATTGGAATTTAGTCATACTTAAATTGGGTATGCAGATCATAACAGAGAGTAATCAAATTTTTAGGCATTTGTGGTGTGTGTGCAAAATATGTGAAATTTTGGTTAACTGAATTGTTCGAATCTTTGCTACAAAATATTGTTTTTGATCATAAAAGAAAGCATGAGAGTTCGAATGGAGAAATTATGGTAGTGGTTCAAAAGTTTTCAACTTCTCATCACTTTAAAGCACAAATTACCACTTAAAGCCATTGTGACATAATAACAATAAGACAATCAACCTTGACCAACTAATAGAAGAAAGTTTTCAAAATGACATGCTTTGGAAAGTTTCTAGAATTTGAAAAGTCACAATTCACTCAAGTACTTGCACATTTGTTGTTGCTCTGAGCGAATGTCAAAACGAACTCTAATGACAAGTTATGGTTTTGACTAAATGGTGTTGATGTTTGGTTTAGCTCATTCAACTTCACCTTTGTACCAAGATTATGCTTTAGTCATCACATTGACATGGAACATTACCTTGCAAAGTCATCAACAAAAAATGATAAAGATTTATTTTGGCAATGTTGTGTCGATTAGCTACAATGACATAATCATGACCATTAAGGGCAAGGCATAGGGTAAGACAATACTAACAAGATCAAGCTAACTTTGTTGCATCAGCTACACGTTAGACTTCTAGGTGTAGATAACTAAAAAATTTCAAGTAAAGAAATATTTTAACTTGTAGACCACCTCGATGGATTAAACATAATCTCATGGGATGTTTAAGTATGAAGTATTTTACCAAATTCATGGAATCTATGCCCAACACTTGTGCATTGGCTTAGTAGGTTTGGATATATGAAACACTCAATGGCCTAGAATACTAGGCAAAGTTAAGGTCCTTTTCAATTATCCCAATGATGTTTAAGTAAAGGACTAAAAACATCCCAAGATGAGATGATGTGAAGAAAATATTTGATATGAACATCAGAAGTAACTTAACACATATTAGTTTATATTTTGTTTGAACTTTGATATTACATTTTTAACTCATGGATGACTATTGAAAGGATAATGTTAATATGAAGTTGGTGTAAATTCCTTAGGAGAGGAATGTCTCATGGTATCTAAACATCATGAAGTTTATAAGCATGACGAAGGGCCTTTCTCACATTCCATGATTGTCGAGTTTAGATTGTTTAACATTTTTGACTTCTCATAGCAGTGGTCTGCTAATGTCGTACATGGTTTGTCCCTATGGCAAAGACAACTTTCCATCCACGTATAGTGTAAAGATAACCCTTAGACAATTGATGCCAATTGATCTAATTACCATTGAATCAATTTTCGATGATAGACTATATTGATTACATTGTGTATTGGTAATGTATCTGAAGAGGTTTCATGGTCTCTTTGTCCATGTATAAATTGTGTCACATCTATGCAAACACATTCACTCATTTAATTCAAATGGATGACCAAATCAATAAGATAGAGGTTTTAGTGTCCATCTTATAGGATTTGGTGGAAACTCTTTAAGACAAACGTGGAAGACCTAATGTAAGTTCTATTATCCATGTAAGTGATTTATGATTTGAGTTTATTTAGCTAGTTGAGTTGATTAATCTATTTCCATTTAATATCTTAGTTTTATTCAATGAAATAGAACTAAAATATATCAAATAAGAGCATGAAACAAATAATTTGGAAGCTTGCAAAAAGTGTATATATATATATATATATATATATATATATATATATATATATATATATATATATATATATATATGTCTATATATTTTAAGAAGTACTGAATTGTAACACCCTCTTTAGATATATATACTTTGAAGAGAATACAAATACAAAGAAATGTGTTTACTCAAAACTTTCAAAGCATTCAATTACTTTCATTCAATGAAACAGAACTAAAATATATTAAATAAGAGCATGAAACACATCATATGAAAACTTGCAAAAGGTGTTGATATGTGTGTGTGTGTGTGTGTACCATGACTCCTAAACATCACAAAATATGCATAGTATATATACAAAATCATCATGAACATAAACAAATGAAAATATGCCCCTCCTCATGCATCCATGTAGTTGATCATTGTTCTCCTATAGCCTTGCTCACTCATATTTTACCTATAAAAGAATACATAAGTATGAAAACATTTAGTAAGTAGGTAATCTATTGACACAACAACATGCATGTAGCTTATACTTATGCTTAATTTTCCATATTGTAAACTTTGCATAACTTAAGCATTTAGCAATTGTAAATTAGATTTCTCACTCATCCTTTCTCTTAATGACACTATGTATGTGTTTACAACACTTTATCCAAAAGATATCCCAGATGTCCACTCTTGAATAATTCTATGACACTTTAGATGTCTATTCTTGGATATTTTACGACATCCCAAATACCTCTTTTCAAATATTTTATGGCATTCCAAATACCTATTCTCATTTATTCAACATCTCAGATGTCTCATGAAAGCATAATGATTCATATCTCAATATCTCGATGTCTACATGTAAAATTTCTACTAGTTGCACAAAGCACGTGTCAATCGAACTTAAGTTGCATAAGCATTAGCACCCCAACCATATCAGGAATCATTATTATAGTCCTCCTTTCTTCATATACAATTTAAAATGGATTTTCATAAAGCCATTTGAAAATGGTTCCTACGACAAGTGCATACATGAAACATCTCACTGATCTCATGAGAAATTACTAGTGCAATTCTCTTTTTCATGCACACAATTTCTATGTGAGTTTTTATAACATTTCGAAGTTAGAGTGATTTTTTTAGGTCATGAATCAGGGTTAAAAAAAGGACTTTATAGTCATAATAAATTCAAGAGAGCTAAGAAAATAGAATAGTCTTTTGAGGTCTTATATAGCTTATGCATAGGTTTCTTGGGAGGTTTTTCCCATGCATAACATTGGAAGTTAGAAGTCTAAGATTTTCTCAGAGTATAATTATCCATCCTTCAGACCCATGATCGTGCATCCCTTGAGTTATGAAGCACGATCGTATGCCTTAGGGGTACACGAATGTATGCCCCTCTTGAGACATTACAACTATATAAGGTAGAGGTTGCATATGTTTAGCTAGTTTTTACCTATTTCACTTCTTCTCATTTAGCTAACCCTAACTAAAGATCAGAGAGAGAGATTAGTTTGTTAGTTAGCCAATCCAACTTAGAATCAAGCCAGAGTTTGAGTAATAGAGGTCTTAGTAGCTTCACGTAAGTATTTTCTTGCCTCTTTCCAGTTTCCACAATATGTATCTTCTTGGATAAGTTCAATTAGTGATAGACACATGTTTTCAATTTAATAAGCATGATTTTAAGATAATGTTGATGAGATAGTAGAGATTTTAGAGGTAAAAGCATGCTTAGAGCATTTGTATGTGCATGCGTGTGTGTTTAAGGGTTTAAAAGCAAGTTAAGTTGTATTTAAGTGTTATGAAATTATGAAGGTCTGAGATAAAAACATATGCTTAAATATATACAAGTTAGAATAAATTTGATTGAAGATTAATAGAGATTTGGTTGAGTTTGAGCAATATTCTAAAAGTTCCAAAGGCAATTTGTAAAAGTAGAGCATGATGCATGCTTGTGCATCCGAGTGCATGCTTGTGCCTTCGGGCACATAACCTTATGTCTCAAGGTCGAGGTCATGTATGTTTTCCTTATTGTATATGGTCATGTCTGGGTTATTCACAATTGTATGGTGAGTTTTGCTACAAACCCATACACATAGGGTCATAATTGTGTGTGTCATGCACATGATAGTGCATCTTAAAGTACACAACTGTGTGTCAATCAAAATTAGTAGATTTTCTATATTTAGAGAAAAATTCATAGGACAAATACAATATTAAGCATAATTCTCAAAACATATAATAGAATAAGCAAATTAATAATAGAACAAAGAAAAGAAAACTATATTTTTCTAGAATCATTAGACCAAACTCATATAAATACAAAAAACCCAACAACAACTTAGAAACAGTGTAAGTAAGTGATAGAGCACACTAGAAAATAGAAATAGAACATAAACAAAAATAGAAAAAAAAAATATAAAACAAATAAAATAGAAAACTAGCAAATACCCAACAAAACATAGACAATTTACACAAAATTTATTAATAAGCATAATAAGCTACAAAATCAGGAGCTTCAGTAAGAAACATATAGAACATAACTATAACTGTTGATTTACTTAAATGGAATGTAATCAAAAGAAAAAAGATAATAAGATACATGCATAATGAGTATTACATGATATGACATGTCAAATTAGTGTTTTTAGAAAAAGATCGAGTGATCAACATCTATAAGTTTTTAGTATTAAACCTGAAACCTAGGATAGTTATTAAAGGTGAATACAAAAGGGGTATTTGTAAGATTTCAACTTATTGATTATGGTTGGTATGATTAGATTTTGCTTACTAGTTCAAAAATTAGTATAATAGAATATTTTCAGCTTATTGGTATATAACTAGTTTGGTTTAGCTCACATGACTCAATTATCAAATCTTTATATCCATCAGTCTATGTAGCATAACAAGTATCTTTGGATACAAATTAATTTTCAAATTCAGTGATCTAGTATTTTAATATCTTCGAATTTCAATAGTATTTTTAGTAAATGTTTTCAGTAAACAGATCCTAGGGCAAATACATATTTTTAGTGTACTTCATACCAAGACATACATAACATAACATGAATCAGAACATATACAGTATGATAAGAAATAAGTTAAGAAAAAAATATCGAATAGATATTTCTACATGATATACACCATAAGTAGAAACATAAAAAACTTCAACTAAGGCCTAAAAGAACTCAAAAGTATTTTAAACCTCGAATACTAGTTTAGCAAGATAGTTAAATGTGTTCAGTCAAATTGATCTAGACCTTTTTTCATACTGTATTGTATATATATACCCATATACGTACTTATGACATAGCATAAAGCAGAATTCAAACATTAAGATAAGCTTGAGAAGAGAAAATAACTTATAAAACTAGTTAAAAACTAAGTTAAATTCTTTAGATAAGTAGTCAGACTAGTAATAGACTAAGCAAAGTCTATCAGATTAGAGATATGATTAAACTAAGGATAAAAATATCAGAAAAAAGAATTAAGAAAAAGATAACGATCATGGATCCATAATGCCTAATAATTATGAACTGTTTAACCTTTATGATTATGTGTTCTCAATGCCTTGTACTTGTTTACCATAACAAGTTCATGAACAGGTGTGCACTTATGTAGTCATGACTATGTATCTTTACTTAATATTCATAATCATTTACCTTATACACAACTATTATTCATCTTCATCAATCTATTGAGTGAATAATCATGCACCTTCTTATATATAACCATTCAACATCTTTAATATATCTAATTTTTGGTTTACAACATTTTTATCTATTCCTTAACACATAGAAATTAAATTTCTACAACCCTAGGTCATTAATGACATTCAAAATTCAATCTTAATATGCTGTTATAGTTTTCTTAATATGCTGTTATAGTTTTCTTAATTTCACAGTTTACATACATCTTTAAAGCTACAATATAAGATTTTTCTCCACTTAATAGTTAATTCAGAATAATCAAATTACCACATGTGTCATATATTCTTTCATTATAAAAGTGTTTTATCATCACAACATGTCATAACAACCGAAATCTTAGATTGAGTAGAAATTTCAAGCTTACTTACCTTAACTTTTAAAGACAAACATAACTTTACATGGTAAGAATTCCTTCGATAATCTCCTTCTAACATTCTATAATAGTCTTTCAGGCTCTCTAGTTTGGTCTCTCTCTAGGTTTATGAATGAATAAGAACTCTAATAAAATTTCTCTTTATCAAATGCTTGTTCCTTCATAGAAATTTTCATGAAATAATCTCACTCATGATTGTTCATCCCTTATGCATGATTGCCCAAGTGGTTTCAATCGTCTCATCAACTTTCAGAGACACAGTTATCCAATAACTACTTGAATGTATAGTTGTGTTTCTCTCATACATAATCATACATTATGACTAATTTATAGTTTTGTCCCTTTCACAATCATTCATGCCTCCTTAACAATTCTAACTCATCTACGGGTGTGTAATACACCATGCACAACCATGTATCACCTCAAATATAAAAAATAATTCAATACTTTAAGTAAAACAAATGACCACAACGCCTTCGAGATGTACTTAAAGGTGTAACAAGGATAGATGTGATGATTAACATCTCATTGCAAAAGGAGCAATATGTCACCCTTAACATGTCAAAGTAAGTGATTTTCCATCTTCTTTATATAATACATATGTTTTAATATTTTATTTACAATTATCACTAAGTTATTCAAATATCATCTAATTCAATTATATTTTTACTATAATATTAGGATGGATGTTGTGGTTGACATCTCATCACAATAGGAGCATTTATCAGGTTATCCTTAGTAGGTAAAGGTAAGTCGCTTATATAGTCATATGAGTTTTAATTTTTTGTTTACAAATATCAATGAGTAATTATTTCTCTTATAGATTGAGGCTACCCATACAAATAATAACCTACCAATTATCTATTAATTACTGCGTGTTGACCTTTAGGTGTTTTAATGATCACAAAAATATGGTTAAAATTACTAACTTATCCATGACACAACTTTGTTCATGACCAAAATTGGACATAAATTTATTTTGAAGGTTTAGAGTTCATGTACGATCATACATCCTAGAGGTATGCCGATACATTCATTTTGGAGTTGTGCTATTATGAAATCGTTTATATTGCTTGTACATGTTTCTGTCTTAAGAAGGGATTTCAAATGTCTTGTATGATTATACGTGTTTCCTATATGCTCATGTATGAGTAGTTTCATGCTTGTCATGAGAAGCCTCTCTTGTGCACTCATATCTCGTATGTGGTCAAAGTAAGTCAATAAAAGTCTTGGTCAACAATTGATATACACTTATATAACCATAATATGCACGCTTGTGACCTACATAAGAGATTCATGATGAAGGGTCATGTATAGAAGGTCTCATACATGATCAATGAAAAAAAATTCAAAAATAGATGTATGCCCATGATAGATTTATGTAAGCCTATACTCAAGATAAAATTGTGGCATTTACAATCTCATACATGCTCTTATGCACTCACCAGTACCTACTTTTGTGCCTTCTAGCCCTTAAGCTCTTAACAAAGTATACGACTATTGTGATAAGTTTTTATTATTCCAAGTCAAGAAAGACTTGTCGCCTTTATTTGGTCACCCTACCAAGACAAAGAAGAGCGTGTGAAATGGGTTTTTAGCCCATCACAAAGCTTGTTAGAGTTACCACCTAAGGATTGCCCAGGAAAATACACATTAACGAATATGGATGACTAGTTAGATCTCTCGCGAAGTGTTCAAACCATCCTCACCTGTTAAAGAGTTAGATACAATATAGAAAAGTCTTCCAATGTATGTATGTCAATCCATGGGATTTTATTTAAGGAGTTAACAATACAAAAAATTCTCCAAAAAACTCAGTACATAGTTCTAACTTCTAAAACATTAAAAGAATTTGAAGAGTTCAATAATTAAAAAATTAATAGCTAAAGTCTGAAAGAATTTATATTTTAAGGAAACTAATAAAAAACTATATATTTTTTAAAAAGACATAATTTTATCATATTTATTAGTTCTATTTAATTTTATTAGATTTTATTTTTTAAAACTAAAATCAAACTAAATAATTGAGTTATAAAAATTTTAAGATTATAATTATTTATAGAACAATTTTAATCATAATTTTTTGATTGGATGAATTGAATTAATTTTTGTAGGGTCCTTACCAGAATAACCACTAATATCTATGCAGCCGTCAGTACGACTCTAATTCACTTGCTGGATTCCGAATGGACAAAGCGAGAAAAAAGTTGACCACATATGGAGCTAACTTATTCAATCTCATCTTTAATAATTTATAAGCTCTCATTTCAACCTCAACCCCCAGCCCATCTTTTTTCTCTCCCTCCCTCAAACACACGTTTTTCTTTCTCTTCCTCGACAACAAAGAAAGCACCACCTTTGCTAACAACATAAACACAGAACTTTTTAGAAAGCCTCTCTTTCAACTAAGTTTGTTTAGTATGGGAAACTTCAAACTGCACAATGCATGCGTTGCTTTGTAATCTTTCCACTGCTTCCTATTGGTTTGTGTGGTCGGTAATGAGCGAATTAAAGAGTTATCTTGTGCTGTGTTGTTTTAAGTAAAAGGTTTCAATGGGTGGTGAAGAACATGGTAGCTGGGTGATGGTACCGCAACCAACTGTAGCTCCATTAAATATGGAGAGGGAAGAGCACTGGAGGCATCTTGATAACTCAGTGAATGCAGTATCTTTTGGGTTCGTAGCGACTGCCATTCTCATATCAATGTTCCTTATTATGGCTATTGTTGAGAGGTTTCTTCGGCCGAGATCATTGCCATCCGGTTCTAACTCTCATACTGATCTCGAGGCCCAGATGGTGCTCAATGGCAAGCTTAATTGCCCTTCTCCCAAAGTATGATCTCTCAATCTCATAATTCTCTTCTTTAATTAACCTTTTTGTGCTTCTTATAAATTCTAATTATAGCTAACACTAAAAGGCACCGATTTTCTTTCCATTTGACTCTCTCTTTCTACTGAATTTTCATTTTGAAATTGGTCTATTCTGCAGATGTAATGAGTAGTCCTGTAACATGATTGTGACTGTTCTTATACTATGCTTAATTTCCTTGTGTGCATAATTATAGCTAATTCTTGCAGTTTTGACAATTCATTTATGATGCAAAAACGCCACTTTTTCCCTTTTTTAGTTCTCATTATGCATTCCAACATCACATTTACTTCCTTTTAACAACAAATATTCACACTCACACACTCAGCTATTATATTTCATTTCATAGTTAATACCAAGCGGATATGAATGGTTCAAAATTTGTGTTCCATAATTGATGCCTCAATTCTCTCTTTTTCATTTTTGTTTTTTCTAGCCACAGATTTGAGTACTTGTTCTTCTCTTTTCACATTTCTTTTTTCTTTGTTTTGTTGAAATAGAAAGAAAGCTGGCGTTAGACAGAAAGACAGGTAGTAGGGACCCATTTATTCTAAATTTATTCACAACATCCAATTGATAGGCTCTGATGGACTGCCCATGTTGGCATGTCTCCATGTTTTTTCATATCAGACTTCTGTAACCATTCACCTTTCAGTTTCATCTTTCCCTTCAAAGACAAAACATTGCTTGTATTGTTCAATTATATGTTTTAATCAAACGTAAGTTCAGACTTAATCAATTTCTTCAACCTTTTTTCCATTTCTATTTTGTTTGTCTCCTATCCAAATTTATATTTCTGCCAGTGGTCTAAATTTAGAGGCATGATCTATAGGGGCTAGTATAATCTGTGGATCATGATTATTTATTAATTATGGTAAGATGACATGGATTAATTTGCCAATGTTTTTTTAGTTTCTATAGTGGAATGCATTACGTAATTGTTAATCATTATCCCTTAATATTATACCACAACGGAGCCCAAGGCAACCTTGTTTGAATATTATGATCTTGGTCTATTATCCCAACGCAAATTTTATTCATGGCATTAATTTGTATGTCCTGTTTGAGCTGAAAATTTTGCTTGTGAAAGTCTCAAGTATAATTGTTTCCTGTTTCCACATGTTTCTGCTCGCAAGCAACACTGTTGTAGATATTAATGTTGTCTATAGAAGTAGTTTGCCGATGCTGGTTTTTATATGGATATATTTATAACACGTTAGGGAAGGCATTAGAAAGATGAAGTGCCTGCTGCCAGCCATAGTTTTAGAATTAATGGGGCCTGCAAATGTCACTAGCATGTGGGTTTTGTCTCCTGTAAGGTCATACCGAGCCAAACCAGAAGTTGTGTTTGCAAATGAAAATTCTTTATATCAAATGCTCGAAACCAATTTGAAGAGTGAGCATCCTTGAGGAATGGTTTTAATTAATGGTGAGAAACCATTGAGACATCCATGTGGTGTTTGTCAAAATCATCTTATAATTAGTAAGTGGCGTTGACGATCTCCTTTTTGTGCCATCCCAAACTGTGTCCCACGCCATTAAATTCATGCAAGCATGTATTTACAGAATGGTTTCATGGCTGAATTGTTGGCCAAAAAACCTCGATCAGGATTAAGGTGTTGCTAAATGCTATAACAAGGTCAGATAACTTTATTAAACTGATATTAATATCTAGATCTGGGTGGTGCCGAGTTTGTAATATATATAGTACTAACATAAATTATGTGGGCTTCATTCACCATGGAAATAATGTTATCAATTCTCTCCATAACTTAAGCATGAAGATTTACACCCTTGATTTATGGAAAGAGTTACCGGATCTACAGACAGTGGCATTTTGTACTGCTATATTCTAATGGTTGATAAGGTCACCTCCACTCCTCCATGTCTCGTGCTTGTATCTTAAGAATGATCATGAGATTAACCTTTTGTCTCCTTCGTGTGGAAGGTAGCTCTTTTCAACTTCCCTGGTAGTTAAAATAATGAAATCACATGCATAAACTATCTTTGTTTATAGTTTCTCACTTCCAAAGTTTTTAAATTTGTTCTTCTGTCTCAGTAAAATACGTTGCAGAATAACTTATGGGATACTTGATTAGTTTGACATATATGAAAAATAATCCATTGATGGAGACCTGCGATTTCAGTTTTCATGTGAATGCAGAATAATGTCAATGTTAGCTAAAAATCTTTGACTGTTTTAGAATGTTTTTACAAAAGTCTTCTTTGATTTGCAACATGATACGTTTTGCGTTTGTGCTTAATTTTTCAGATGACACTGTATGCTAGCGGGGTATCAGTGTTGATGCCTGGTGAACAAATTCCTACCTTCATTGCACATCCAGCTCCACCACCTTGTCCTCCAGAGCGCATCTTACCGCCTCTCAATCACCATAACTACTGCTTCGCTTCTGCTTCAACCTCAATCACAAACTTAAACCCAACTCCAGTTGAAAACAATTGAAAAAACTAATGGGGGTGTTTGGTTCGTAATCTAAAAGTAGTTTCAATGCTCCTGTTACTGCTCGAAGATATGGGATACAAATTGGATTCCAGGTATAATCTTACATAGAGAACAAAAAATTTCAATTTAGGTGGTTTTGAGATTTCTAACTAACTTGTGATTTTTCTGAGATTGGATTGAAAAAATGTTTCAGAAAACACTGTAGATAAATGTGTTTTCTTCATATTGTTTTGCACTCCTACATTCAAGACAAAAGGTTGTATCAAGATTGCGAACCAACCCCCCAAGTATTTCATAAGGTTCATTCCGATTCACTTCATTTAGTATACTGAATGTCACAAGTGAAAAGGTTAGAAGGATTATCGGTATGAGAGAAACAGAACTTTAATATATATGCAATTCATCATATATGTGTATTTCTGTTTGATGAATATGGTATGTCTGTATTACAAACAGCCGCAGGCTTGTTCTATTATTCCTATTTTTTATTAAGGAGAATCTTTGTTTGAGATGGATGCCTTTCGATTACTTCCTTCGACTCTCACCTATATTTTAACCTAGGTCGGGCATTCGACCAGGTCAAGCAAGACCAAGCCCCCACGTCTTTCATAAGGTTTTTTCTGATTCACTTCGTTTAATATATTGAATGTCACAAGTAAAGAAGATTAGAAGGTTTATGAGTATGAAAGAAACAGAGCTTGAATATATGTGAAATTCATCATATATCATTTCTGTTTGATGATTATGACATGTCTGTGTTAGTAATAGCCTTAGGCTTGCACTATTCTCTTCTTTATTTGTGATTTTCTTTGCAAGAAAAATTTTTGTTTGGGCAGAATCCTTTCTAATTTTGTCGTCTCACAACTACTAAATGAGATAAGATTAAGATACATCTTAATATATCATTAAAAAGGTGTAATCCCATAATTTATTATCTTCTAAACTACATAAAATTTATCTTCTTGTCATTCAAATTATTCACAAAGGCATGTTATTTCCATTTTGATAAAATATACGTGAACCAAATTTTGTTAAAATAGACAGAGATTGCCTCGTCAATTTCATAAGTGAATTGCCATTGTTAAGAGTGATTCAGGAAGACAAAAGAAAGAAGCGTGTGTCCTCTTCTCCTCATCCCAATAAAAGGAAAAAGCAAAAGATGCTCCACTTCCATCCCATCCCATTTCCACATCCCTATACTAATTTACGATCTCAATAACATTCCCACATCCCATTACCAATTCTTCATACATAACATTAATCAGTCGTACATTATAATTTACAAATATCACAACTCACACCCACCAAATTATGTTATGCCCTCCAAGCAACCCAAACAAAGCAAAAGAGAAACGCTTTTGTTTACAAGATCAAGAAAACTGCTTTTAAGGCGTTTTTGTTTTAAATTTCACACAAAGATAAAGCATTCCAACGAAACATGACCATTGTCAAGGCCAAGGGACTCGCTTGACTCCAACATGTTATTATTCTTCTTCTTCAAAACGCCGTCGTGTGTCTCTTTCTTAATTTCCTTCTCTTCTCTTAACCTGCCATTGCCAACGCCCCTGCCACCAGTTCTCGCAGGCACCTTCTCCGCACTACTCCTTCCAACTCCTGCCACCGTCCTAGTTGCTGGAGACCTCGACCTTCCAACAGAAGAACCACCCTCTCCTGTAGACCTCGCACTACGTGGCATTGTCCTGCCTTGAGCTGACCTTGACACCTCAGCTCTTTTCCCAGGATATTTCACTCCACGTGAGATTTCTCCGGTATAAGGACGCTTCCTGGGCACCTTCTTAGCTGGAGATATGTGTCTGGTGAGCTTGCTGATTGCTTCATCTTCTCTTTTCTCTGTTATAGTTGTCGTTGTTGTAGCAGTAGTAGCAGTCGAGAAGCTGTCGGTGATGGTGTATATTTCAGACGCTTGAGAAGTTTCTGTTTCGTCTTCTTTTTTGTTGATCAAAATCAAATCTTTGGCTTCCGTGTTGTGTTCGCGAATTGCGGGTATGTGTATGTGGTGGAGAGTGTGAGCTTCAGCTTCAGTCTCATTTTGAGACGAAGGTTGTGGTTTGGGTTCAGAGAGGACAACTTCTTTTACAGTTTCTTCTTCAAGACAAGGAGGAGGAGGAGGGGGAGGAGGTGTGTTGTTGAGATGGGTTTTGTGGGAAGGAAAGCGGGTGTGATCTGTTGGTTCTTTAGTGTTGTTGGAGCTAATACAGCAACCCATTTTGTAGGCGGTGAGAGTATGGCATTAGTTGATCGTGACGGCTGCAAAATGCAGTTTGGACTTCGGAAGGAATCGACACGTTATGGATGGTTTTGGCAGAAGCTTGAGAGTGGTGGAGATTTTAATGACCTTTTATTATAATAATACCTACATATATATATAGGGAATGGTGGGGGCTTTTATAGAAGAGACTCTGCCTGTAGTGCTAGTTGTTGAGGGGAGCTTTTAGGGAAATAATTAGAGATGGAGGGGCAGGGCAACGGTGAGGACAGATTGTATGTAATTATGTTTAGCAAGAAGGAATCTCAAAGACAACAAGGTGGATTGATTGATTATTTGGAGAGAAACAGTACGGAGGCTATGATAAGATCGATCAACATTTGAGAGCCTTCCAGGGTGGGATTAGAGCCTCGTTTCATGGATGCTTACACCGTTCACCCAACTTCTTAGGAGGTACATGATGAGAATTGCTCCAGCATCAATTGGACCACATTTCGCACACTGAGCCACAACTAAACAAAAGTTCCAAGTATGAACTGGGAATTCCTCAGTTTTCACTTGGAGGCAGCTAATTGCCCCCACACACTGAAATTGCAGAAGCAAATAGTGGAATGTCTGACTCTGAGACCTTGAACATGATCACACTGTTATCTAAAGGCCAAAGGGAAAGACAAATGGACAAGACAACAAAAACATAAAAAGCCAAAAAACTTATCCCTCACCCAAGGATTTTCGGGCTGACAAAATCTCAACTAAAAATTTTTTAAAATTTAAATATTTACTGGTGACATATTTTTTGATTTTATTAATATTTTTTATAAAATATTCTAAATATCTTTTTTAAAATTTAATGGTGATTATTTTTAATCGTCTCTAAGATCAAAAACAATTAAATTCTATTGTTAATCAAATGTGATGATCATTATTAATTACATAATTAAATTTTTAACGACTATTAGTGATGACGACGATCACTTTTTATATTTTTTTGAGTTTTAAATTTTTTTATTAATTTTTATTATTATATCAATATTATTTTGTAGTTTAATTATTTTTAAAATGATTGTTTTTAATCGTTTCTAAGATCAGAAACGATTAAATCCTACTGTTAATCAAATCTGATGATTATTATCGATCACCTAATTAGGTTTTTAATGATTGTTAATGATGATGACGATCACTTTTTATATTTTTTTTGAGTTTTAAAATTTTTTATTAATTTTTATTATTATATCAACATTATTTTATATTTTAATTATTTTTAAAAAATTAATTTTATTATTTATTAAATTTTTATTTAAAAAATTAAAAATACCTTTTTAACTATTAACATTTAACAATTGATCATTAAATTTAATTATTAATTTTAATCAATAAATAAATATTTAATTTTTTAACAAATCAGATCCACAAGCAAGTTAAAATCATGCAACCTATGAAAAAGCCAAACAGACCTTTTTTTTTTTTTTTTGGGTCACAATCTTTTCATTTTCATCCATAGTCCATTTGCTCTAGACTTGTCCTAAGGCTCTCTAGACTTGTCCTTAGGCTCACTGGGGTCTTAGACCAGGGGAATTACCATGCGAACAATAAACAGTTTGATGGTCCAATGTTTTGTATTGATGAAAAAAATTGAAGGATCAGACAAGCAGCCATGAGGATGATGCAGCCCCATCAGACTCGATCGTAGATTTGCTGTAGAATTCGCCTGCTTTGTATGATAACCTCACCATAGCACCAGATGCCACATAACCAACCAATACTGCTGACATAAGACATGAACACTTAAAACATAAAGAAATCTAGCAAGTCGCATTAATTGCCCCCTGTCACAAGATTAAAATGTAACAATTAATACAAGTTTTTACAGCAGACTGTAAAAATGCATACCCTTATTTACAGGAGCAAGTTAAAACAGCTGGTAAAATACTGTTAGATATGCAGTCATTACCAGAGCCAAAAAGGTCTTGGCAAGTTTTAAATTGTCATCAGTTTATTGGTAGAAAGTAAAGACACACAAAGATCAATGCAAAACAGAAGATATTTCATGGACTTGTAACTAAAAAAGAAAAAAAAATTACAGGCAACGGAGTATAACACAAACAGCAGGAACCATAGAGTGCCCTGTTACAGAATATCATCGGTGTGAGAAAGAGACTGAAAAAGCGAGTGCTTCAGCTATAGTATGGTTGTACCCCAAGTGGTTTAAGCGAGGCCATTTGAACATAATAGTAAAAATGAGAATAAAATAGTGCATTCTATGAGATGAATCCCTAAGATACAAATGATAAAGCAGAACCTCTAGTCATGCCTAATTTCAGCTGGGTGTCAATTCTCTTGTCATACTTCCTTGACTAAACAAGGAAGAGTTTGTGAGAGTGAAAGCTGATTTAAGCAACATTTTATGTTTTCTTATGCAAGGTTTACTTATTGTTCGATTCTTCATTTCTTCTTTTTGCCTTTCATTTACGTAGTCTTCATTTAATCTTTTGTTGAATAATATGGAATTGTTTTAGAAATAAAATCAAACTATATTAGGATTAGAATCTGTAAAATAGAAAATGAGCTTATTTCGTTTCCAATTATAGGATTTTGTAACAATAGATAAATGTACTTCATTCACTATTAAATACATGAATCACATCTTATTCAAATTGTCATATTATATAAAACTTTTTAAACTTTTTTTTTTTCTGATTGTAACCTTCTACAAAACCGTAAGGATTTCGAATCTATTAAGACTAGGTTTCTAATTCGATAGTATCATATAAGCAAAAGTAATACACAATTCAAACTTGGAGGAAAAAACATTTCGTGCTACATGAGTCAAATAGTTATTATTCATTAGCACGGGAAGCATAAGGATATAAAACATGCTAACAATTCAATGGGTAAACACCAAATCATGTAAAAACAAGAGGCAGCCACCAGAACTATTTACTATGGAAAGATCACACGTACCATGTCCATGGCAAGTACTCAATACCTCTCAAAGGCCTCAGGTGCAGTATTCAGATATTGGCATGTGGCACTTTCATGGCCTCATATTGATCAAATGTCTTGACGTCAACACCTGCTGCCCCCACCTTTACAATTGTACTTGCAACTTGATCAGGTGTTTCACCACAGCTTAACATTATTGAGGTCTTAGTGAGTGTTCCAGCAGGAAAACATTCTTCGGCCATCGTTAGAACGTCCAAAGATTGCTTAAGTGATCCCTCACGACACTTTGAAGCTCTTCAACTGGCTCAATATTGTGCGCAATGAAATCCAACCCTACCTTTGCGACTTCTTCCACACATCCATGATGTCCACGAGAATAAGGAACTATACCATCTATAAAATAGGCAACATTAGTCACACAAAGTCATGCTTGGAAATCTAACATCTATGTTACCATAAAGATTCCTAATTCTTAATCAACTCATGCCCTCCTTAAACTCAGTAGATATAAGTATGAGCTTAACTTGTTAAATGCATAAGCAAAGTTAGAGAAACTCATATAGTACAGGACACAAGAGTTCACACCCAATGCTTCTATAAGCATATTTGATTTCAGTTTCTTCAATTTCAACACCGTCTGAGCATAAAGAATGCTTCCTTGATCAGGCAAGTTATCACCACATAATCCAAACCACATTGGTTGGTTCATTCGGAACAGGTGGAGCAAGGGTTCGCGATGTCTTAACATTGCAAAACTTGAAATTTCAAACAATCTAATTAATCAATTGTGGCGCGGGGTGACCTTGTTAGGGTCCAAAATGGGATGTCTACATCAACATAAAAACAAAATACAGTGAAACAAACACCATATAATAGATCTACAACAAACCATCAAACAGACATAAAAATTTCTCGATTAAACTAAAACAATATTCCCAGAAAACAAATAAAACTGTATCGGACCAAGCTCTTAATTTCTAAATTCTAGTCCATTTCATTTCAAGTTGTTAAAAACAGAAGTGAACACAAACCGCAGCCGCGAGTACAAGTATCACCCTAGATAACGATCGTGGCCGTTGCTGTCCCAGTTTCACCGCCAGACCAGCATTCATGCAAATTAGTGATCTTGGCCTCTCCTCACACAGCGTCCTCCTTGTCCTCGTCGAATTTGAAGTCCTCGTCGAATTTGAAGATGGAATGGAGGACCTTTTTTGGGCCTCTCTGGAGAGTTTAAGCCCATGAGCCGTAACACGGGGAAGGGAGGGCTGCCATGAAAATAATACGCTAGTAGTTGCCTCCAATCCTCATGGTCATAACTTGGCAATCGTGGCGCATCATGCATCACATTCCATCCAATTTTCTTTCCTTTCACGTGATGGCTAACCATCAACCACTCAACTTCTATTCTTTACATCCCTCAAGTTATGACGTAAAAATGTGTACGCTCTTTCACATTCGTTGCCCATCATTTTGCTTCTAGATCTTATGTCATCCAGATGTACACCTGACCATGGAATTAGATTTATGGCCAAGGATGGGATTATTTATTTGTACCTTGGAAAGTGATGATGCGTCACGAAAACGTATCAGCCAAATCGTCACGATGGACTCATCAGCTTGCATTTCACAAATCGGAAACTGGGTCAAGCCGATTTCAAATAAAGTACATGACCATACACATGGCAGTCCATCATTGGAAGTTCCATAACGAATAACTATATATAACTCTATATAATATTGTTTATCGGATACGGTGTGGCTGGCTTTCTTTGTCACAAAATGCCCTTTTCAACGGTGATCTATGCCACTACTGCTTTTAAGAGGAGACTTAGTGATTATGACTGCTTTCCTCTTCCTCTTGTCGTTGATTTCAGTATTTACAATCTTCATGAAAGCAAATTCTGTGTGTTTAACCAAATGAAAAGAAATGGCCATAGATCATTGACCATTCACAAAACTTCAAACAATCACCCAATCTTATGAAAATGGAAGATTCTTTGTTAATCAGATCAGAATAATAATCAAATAAGATGAGGGGTTTAGAGTTATTTGAATCAGAATCACATTCCTTTGTGGCAATTAAATTTTTAAAGCCTGATTAGTTGGTAATGGGGAATTAGAAGAGGGGTTTACAGTTCTTTGGCGGAAAATATAGACCAAACACCTTATTCCCCCCCACGTTTCGCTAATGATGGTCCCACCCAACAACTTTCAAAAGCTAAATATCCATCCTTAACTAATTTTTGTCTAAATTTATTAATTTTTTTATAACATAACTAAAATTTTTTCGGTTAAAAATATAAATAATATTGATATTAAAATAAAATTTAATATAAAAATATCAATATAATAATAATAATGTTAAAAAATTAATAAAAATAAAAATAAAATTTTAAAAATTTGACCATCGATGCAAACCTAACTAAATAATTAGAAATGACCATCTGATTTCATTAACGGTTAGATTTGACTATCAAATATTTAGCGAAGATGGATAGATCAGGCCATTAATTGAATATGTAGTTATATCTAATCACCGAATTAGGTTTTCGGAAGTCACTGTCGTTGGTCTACTTTTTAGAATTTTATTTTAGTCAAATTTTGAATTTTTTATCATTATTTTGATATTATTTAATATTTTAATTATTTTTATAAAATTAATTTTATTTTTTGAATTTTTATTCAAAAATAAAAAAATACTCCTTTAACCAATTAAATTTAACAATTGATTATTAAAATTTAATCAGTGAATATTTTGTTTTTTAAAAATTTTTGAGTGAAAGTTTATCATTAAAGAGAATCTTGGATGGGAATAAATCATTTGGCCAAAAATATACTATAATCAAACATAGGTGAATAATTGTATTATTTCAATAAAATAAAAGCCAAAGGATCTAATTCTACTTAAGGTTTCTTTAAATAACAAAATATCACTTTTCAAAAATTAAATACTTATAAAATATTTTCCATATAAATCTATTAATATTTTTTATGAAATTATAAAAATACTTTTATTAAAATTAACAATACAAATTGTAAAATTTAATAAAATTTAAAAATATTAAAATAATAAAAAATTTTAAAATTTAGTCTTTTAGTTTTTATACTTTTATTAAATTTTTAAAATTATTTTTATTTTATTTTAAATATTTTATAAAAATTATTTTAATTTTTATTAAAAATAAAAATATCATTACACTTTTTAATTTTTAATTTAAATATTAATTCTTATTAATATATAAATATTTAATTTTTTAAAAGTTAAGGGTTTATTGTTGAGAAAAACTTTGGCTGATATTAAATTTTTGGGACTAAAAGAATTCAGATGTAATATTATGGACGAAAAACGACGTGTCAAAGTAGTCCATGCCAATCAGACGACAAAGCACGTGAAGTTTCTGTATGCATTCATTCAGAAACTGGCGGCGTCCACACCAAAAAATCCTCAAGCTTATGCCGCAATAAACTCGTAAGTACTTATGATCTAGATGAGCGTTGAAAGGGCAGTAATCTTTAATAATTCAGAGCACATTTCGGTCGCCATGTGAAAAGTCTGCAGTTCACTCAAGCACAGAGCGCGTGGAGACGATAAAAAACACTCTGTAATAAGATATGCATTACTTGCACGCTCTCTTTCCATGGAACTACCCAGTAAGAGAAACAACTGAAACAAAAGAGAGAAGATAGTGGAAAGGAAGAAAGAAAGAAAGAAAGAAAAAGAAAAGAGTTCCATTAGTTCAGACAAGTTGTCTCTCTTTCTACACTTTCTTAGCCTTTTTCTCTTTTTTATTTATTATATGAGACTGGCGTCTATGTTTCTCTGCTTTGGCACAAGTCATTGAATCTTAGCATTTAAGTTTTTCATTTTAAATCTTCATTTTCCAAAACTCTTTTACTGTATTTCTTCATTTTCCACAAGTCATTGTATCTCTTCTTTATCTTTTATTTATATTATGCTTGCCATCTCCTCTACTTCTTCTTTGTAAGTCCGTTTTTATCTTTTGCTATTTTTTTTTTTTTTGTCTTGGAAGTGGGTTGAGCTTGGACTGTTGTGAATTTATAAGATCATTACAAGTATAGATCACTGCTTATGAGCTTTCAGATTGGAGAGTGCAGATTCAGCTAATGTCGTAGAACAAGAAATTTTGTGATCAATGAGGATGGAGAGATCTAGAATAGAGTGTATGAATTGGAAGATCTATGTAGAGGCCTTTGTGGGGTTTATGCTAATCTGGGCACCGGTTATTTCGGTTGCTCTGACTAATCCCGGTGATGGTAAGTATGGTTTTTGGCATTTCAGCTTTTTGTTTTCTCTGTTCGTGTGCTAAGAAGATGAAAATAACATTGTACTCTCCATGATTTTTTTTTTTTCTTAATTTTTTCTGTTTTCAACTCAAAACCTCCACTTAATTGTGCGCGGCTTTATATCGTACAATTTCCTTTCTCATTTGAATGGTGTGTTTGCTTATTTACAGTTGTTTTAAGGATTATCGGATTCTAAACGGAGTTTGAAATCTGATTTTTTGCATTGGTTTGATTGAATCAGTTGCGGCGATTAATAGCCTATATGTTGCATTCGGTTCCCCTCAACTTCCTGGGTGGGTTGCCACTGGGGGAGACCCATGTGGCGAAAGTTGGCAGGGTGTTCTATGTAATGCTTCAGATATAATGAAGATGTATGGCAAGCTCTTCTATAGTCTTTGCATTTGAAATATCTCTTGGTGATGTAAATATTCATCTCTTACATTTTGATTCTTTTTCTTTTTGATCTTATAGAGTTCTTAATGGTGCTAATTTAGGAGGAGAACTGGGCGATCGCTTGGATGCCTTTGCTTCCATCAAAGCAATGTAAGTGGGATCCTTTGGGTGTATGTTTTTGTTCCCATCACCACTGCTATAAAGCTAAAAGAGTCCAATCATTCTCTCAGTGGCATTTCTCTGTCCCTTAGGATATTTATTTTAAGGAGGTTTTTTAAGCCAAAATGGTAACTTTGGCTTGTATTCTGGCAGTTGTTGGTAGCAAGAGGAAAGTGAAATGATACATTTGTATTGGTTTAGATATATAAAACCTTTTAGGGAAGTCAAGAATTTGCTGGACTGTAGACTTTGAAGTCAGTAAATTTTATTTTCTTGATTTTAGAATTCTGATGCACTAGATGGCTGGGTGAATTATACCTTTCATCTAATTTTCTGAACATTTTGATCGTTTGATTTGGAATTTTCCACAACAAACTAACTCAATTTAGGGTCCATGGTGGTGTGTGTTTCTGTTTTTGGGTTGTGTCTGATTATTTCATATTGCAAAGCAACTGAGATGTATGATAACGTTTCTATTGATGTATATGAAGATATTATCCCTAATTATTATTTCTTATGTTTTTTTCAGAGATTTAAGCAACAATCAAATTGGGGGCAGTATCCCGTCCAATTTGCCTGTTACCATGCAAAACTTGTATGTTATTCCTAAACTTTGGTATAAATATTTTTTATCATATCTATTTAACCTGCTCAGTTAATATTCTTATGCAAAAGTTATAATAGTCTTTACCTTTTTGTCAGTTTTCTTTCAGCTAATCAGTTCTCTGGTAGCATACCAAGTTCTCTTGCTTCCTTGTCTCTATTGACAGACATGTAAATAGTCTTGCTCTACTATTGTTTTGATGCTTGGTGGGAAATGTTTCAGTTTTAATTTGTTCCTAATCTTAATCTGTTTATTCCTTTCAGGTCTCTAAATGACAATCTTTTAAGTGGAGAAATCCCAGATTCCTTTGAATCCCTTACAGGATTGATCAATCTGTACGGTCATTGAAATTGACAGACTTTTATGTTTTTAGTTCTAAATTTGCATGCTATAAATGGTTAATAGAGCCACATGTGTTTATGCAGAGATTTATCTAGTAACAATTTGAGTGGGCAACTGCCTCCATCCCTGGAAAATTTGTCAAAACTGACAACTCTGTGAGTCTCCTTGCCAAGTTTATTTATATTCCACCTATTACATCTTTAGGTCATAGCTAATTTCTCAGTTGGCAGACATTTGCAGAACAATCAACTGTCTGGCACCCTTGATGTATTACAAGATCTTCCATTGAGAGATTTGTACTCTTCTCAACCTCATCTCATCTGATTGTTGGGATAAATTGCTAATTTAAATAGTTTCTTACAATATCAAGAGTAATATTCTGTGGTATTTTTGGATTTTTTCCATCTTATATTTGTTCCCCTTTTGACAGGAATGTTGAGAATAACCTATTCTCTGGGCCCATA
This sequence comes from Anacardium occidentale, assembly GCA_026122585.1. NCBI lineage: Eukaryota > Viridiplantae > Streptophyta > Magnoliopsida > Sapindales > Anacardiaceae > Anacardium > Anacardium occidentale. The sequence goes on along the minus strand of JAJEJH010000099.1, from coordinate 363,933 downwards.
CCTGATAAGTTGCTGCAGATCCCAAATTTCAGGTGAGAGTCACAACTGTTGGGTTTATGGTGTTAAATATGATGTCCAAGGGAGAAAACAAAATTTTGTTGATGTCTCTGGCTCTGCCAATCTCATGAAATATGTGTGTTGCTGATTTATTCAAGTACCATTAAGAGCCTCCCTTAAAGCTAATCAAATTAGTAATTATAGTTAAAATTTTGACAGCAGATATATGTTAAAAACCTCCAGAACAGAACAAATATGAGAACAAATAATCTAATATGAACAAGCTAATTCTAGCTACAAGGGATGCCAATATTTATCATTCTTGCCTAACCTCAAAGACATTATTTTTATTCTTCCCTTATCAATTATTATGTTATTTATTATTAATCAACATTAGACTCATAAATCCTAATCAATATTAGTTAATATTTTTTTTATTAAATCTAATCAAGTTTTTTTATTAGTCCTAATCAGCTTCAATCAATATTAAATTATTAATCCTAATCAATATTGAATAATATTATCCTTATTAGTCCGTATCAATATATTAGTCAATAGGAGTCCCAATCCTGAAATTATCCTAATAATTAATAATATTCTAATGAATTATTATCTTAATTCTAGCCTTACATGTCCCTTTGAAAACCGCCTTCAACTTGGAAAAATTGGAAATTCTTTTTTGTTATTTATTTATTTTTGTTTTGCCTTTTCTTTTCTTTTTTTTAATCCAATCAGTCTGATTTTTTTTTTCATTTTTACATTTCTTCCTATTTGAAAAAATTCCTCCCATTGTGTCATTATTTCATTTGCCACTAGTGATAAGAGAAGTTGATGTATTCAACTAATTGAATCCCAGATTCTGTCGATTTCCTTTCTTGGTTAGTCTCAACTTATTGAATTTGTTGGAACCAGTCAATTTTTAGCTGGAATTTATAGTCTTGATCGAATTATTTTTTCCTTCTCTCGTTGCTCTCATACATGATCAAGATGACGTCGTCATTTGATCTATCTTCATCCGTCAGTAGGATATCCCATGACTTGGGTTTACAATCATGATTTAGTTCATCTTTACCTTCACAATAGAGACAAATTTCATTGTACCCCATTGTTCGAGCTTCCAATTCTATTAGTTGCTGAACTATATATCTTATACTATCTTCCACTTTCGTCTTTTAAGATATCAAACCTCCACATCCTTATAATCACAATGCTCAATTTGATAAGAACCTCTTAAACATGCAAATACTCCAATATAAATGATGCTAATGTTGGCATAAACTCAAAGACAATATTTTTCTTCTTGCCCACCCTAATGTAGCATCTGTTTTATTCTTCTAAACGTATGTCTTAATCTTCAAAATTCAAATATCAATTATAGTCAGTTATTATCCTATTAATTATTATTAATCCTAATCAATATGACTCAAAATTAATCATCATCAATATTAATTAATAATATCCTTATTAATCCTAATCAACCCACAATTACTATAACTCAATTCAATTTCCTTTTTCTAAAACTAGCTTCATTATTCAGAAAGTACGCAAAATGGATCTAGAGAACAAATGTTCTTATATCCCATGTTACTTTGATTTCTCCAAGTAATCTGGAAAACAATTAATTTAGTTGCAAAGTTGGGCTATTGAATCTCAGTCCTATAGAGATATCTTTACTTCATGACCTCATAACCGACATACACTTGGTAGACCAGAACTCATGCAAGTAAATAGTGACATTGATATTAAAAGTTATTTCAACTTGGTGTTTAGGATAATTTATGAATTTCTGTTGTTACAATATAGATATGTTCCTGTCTGGTGTTATGCACCCGATTAGGATTTTCTGGTGTTTTGTTTCTACTAGCCAACTTCTGCAAAATTCCAGTAGCACAGCAACACACCGGCAACCCAACAACTCCTTATGAAAACTGCATTTCCTCAACTCCAATCTAACTCTCCCCAAATCCTCAGACAACAATGCAAAATGGGAGATGGTTGCCACAAGAATCAACACCAAATTCAATCAAACAGAGAATTCAAACACCACAACTAAACACAATGGAATAGTGAAGCTTATAAGGGACTTAAAGTGCAGAGAGTAAAAGGGAACTGTGAAACATCATCATAATATATTAACTCTGATAATAGTATTGTAGCATCCAGATTTCAAAATAAAAACCTTAACCAAACACTACTGAAGATATTAAAAATAGGTTGGCTAAAACCATGCCAAAACCCTTGACAACAAAAGTATATTCAAAAGTGACAAAGATGACAGAAAAATAGGTGCTCCCCCACTCTCTCCGTTGCATTCCTCCATAACTGAATTTCCAATCCCCAGCTGACACTTGTCCACACTGATTTTCTGCTTTTGGAGGCCAAGGACCAACCTTTTGCTTTATCTGGGCCTTTCCTGCTCTTTTCCACTTGGATTTCAATTGCAATTGGGCATGTGACACCTGGAATATCCTCTTGGACCTAGGCTGAATGTGGGTTTTTCTCCATTCCCTTCCTTTTGGACCAGCCATGGTACATTTTGGTGATCAGGCTCCCATCATCTGGTTTCTGAAACTGCCATTATAGAGGTTAATGTTATTGTCTGGGACCTTGTTAGTTTGAGCTTTGGGTCTACTAATTTCTTGATATAACATATCATAGATATATATGTCATTCTATGTTTGGGTTACATGTGAAGTGCTTGTTAGTAGCCTAAAGCGATTGTTTGAGTTATGAATTACATAGTTAACAACAGCATTGATGTTTTTGGCAGTATAAGTTTTGTATGGGTGGTAAAATTGTGTAGTTTGAAAGCTTTTGGTATTACTATATGGTTTATGCTTCAGTTTCTAACATTGAGATATACTGTGCAGAAATGATGGGAACCCATTTAATTCTACTGTTGCTTCACTACCTCCACCAACATCATCAGCACCACCACCACCAACACCACCACCTTTTGGGGCAGGACCTTCTCAAAGCACGCCTGGAAAACAGGCTGATGAACCATCTTCTTCAGAAGAATCAAAATCTGGAGGGAAAAAATTTTTAACCACTAAAAGGGTTGTTTGGATATCAATTGCAGGAGTTATGTTGTTTATAATTTTGGCATTAGCATTTTTGCTTTTAATGCCAAAGTGCAGCAGAAGAAGGGAGGAAATCTTCAAGCAGTATCAAGCACAAGTAAGTGTATATAGAGGCAATGGAGAAGAACCAAGGGGTAATCAGCCATCGGGACAACCCACCAATCAAATGGAGAAAGGCAAATAAATTTTATCTTAGTCTGACATACAGTTTAATATACAAATTATTTGTGGCAATTGTCAGGTTTTGATTTATTTATACATTAACAAATGGAAAATGTTTGTGAACAGCTCCTAAGGCAGCAGTTGTGAAGCCGAATGGTGATGATCAATTAGAGACAGGAAGAATGGGAGCAATTGTAAAGTCACCAAATGAACAAGAAAGAAATAATGGCCGACGGCTGGGATCAATACCAAAACAGGATGATTATGAGATAGACATGAGTGGAATAGATATGAAATTTATGCCTCCTCCTCCGCCTCCTCCCCCTCCTCCTCCCCCTCCATCTCCTCCCCCACCACCTGTTGTTGAGAAGGTCATTGCTAAGCCAATTGTACCTGCTAAAGTAACTACAACAAAGACTTCCACTAAAACTGCGAATCTTTCCACTATTGCTAGATCCTATACCATTGCATCCCTTCAACAATATACTAATAGTTTTTCTCAAGATAACCTTATAGGTTCAGGCATGCTGGGAAGTGTTTATAGGGCACAACTTCCTGATGGAAAGGTATGATTTCAATTGAATATTGGTTCATCTGAACCTTGTTCTTTGTGAGCATTGTTTGTGTAACCTATCTTGGGTTCTCATTGCCTTGGAAATTTTATGTGATATCAACTCTTTTCTTCATCAGTTTTGTTCTATTCTCTCTCTGGATTGCTCTCATTGGTTATTTTGCTGATCTTACTCTTACTACCAACAAATCCGCAATTGAAAATTGTGCTTTGAGCTTGTATGTAGCAGCTTAATTTTTTGGAATCTTATATGCCTGCTTCTCTCTCATATGGTTTCTCTTTTATTATTTTGAGCATTTCATTCTATATTATATGCATAGGATGGTTTTTTTGCTGATGTGTGATAAATTTGGATGCTATTTCAGTTGCTTGCTGTCAAGAAACTGGACAAGAGGGCCTCAAGTCAGCAGAAGGATGATGAATTTCTTGAATTGGTAGACAACATTGACCGAATCCGACATGCTAATGTTGTTGAGGTCAAGGGTTATTGTGCAGAGCATGGACAAAGGCTTCTGATCTATGAGTATTGCAGTAATGGCACACTGCAGGATTTGCTACACTCAGATGATGAAGCAAAAAGAAATCTTTCTTGGAACTCCCGTATTAGGATGGCACTCGGAGCTGCTAGAGCATTAGAGTGAGTAAAAAACTATAAGCTGACTGTTTCTACACCTACTTGATAACTTCTCAGCTTGAATGGGTTCATTTCTTGGATCTACAACTCTTGGTCTATTCAGATGGGAATTTCACTTACATTTCAGTTTGAAATATAGCCAAAGCTTATTAAAGATAGAATGAGAACTGTGATTTTGTAAACCAAAAAGAATTATTCTTTCAATATTTGGAGAAATACTTTTAATTAGGAAAATATTATTATTATTATTTGATAACAATATGTTACTTAGTTTTAGTTATCTTATTTGATAAGATTTATCTTGTTTATTTGACGGAGACTTGCATATGTTTTAGTAGATTAGGTTTCTGTATAAATAGAGTCGATGTGTTTAGGCAGATAATTAAAATTGTTGTTATTCTCTACATGAGCTATCTACCTTTCTATTTCTATCATTCTTCTACTTCATTGGTTTTATTCTTGTTCTATATTTACCTTATTATTAAGTATCTAACCTTTAGATGGGTGATCTTGTTCAATTGTTTTATTTGATCAGGTATTTGCATGAGGTTTGCCAGCCACCTATTGTACACAGAAATTTCAAGTCACTCAACGTTCTACTTGATGATGATCTTTCTGTGCATGTCTCTGATTGTGGTTTGGCTCCTCTGATTTCATCAGGTGCTGTAAGTCAGGTAAGACAGAACAAAAGGGAATTCAGAATTAAACTTTACTAGTCTTTTTAGGAAGTATTTTCTTGAAAGAATTTAAATATTTCTTACTTGTTACTGATAGCAGAGTGGGATTGCTAAAAAAAATAAAGACTTGGATGTGATTAGATCCTAATTTGATTTGAATCTCAGTAAAACAAGAATGAACAGCTGTGAATGTCCTAGCCACTGGGTTCTTTTCTTTGGATGCATTTGCTTCTGTTCAAGTTTGCTTTTTTGACTATTGATCTTTTCTTGTCACTTCTTAATGGAAAAAGAGAATTGGAGTTTCAAGTGCCAATCTATTTTAACATTCAAGCGCCTCCTCTGTGGCACTTGTGTAGAGGACGTATATTCTTGTTCTGTACACCTCTGTGCATGATTTCTTGGGCTTCTTTTAGTTTTGGAAGGAAGCAACCTTTTATCAAGTGTCTTGTTCTTGATTGAGAGCCATCTGCCGCAGATTAGGACTTCCAAAAAATGTATTGGGCTTAAAAAAAAAAAAAACCTTCTGGTTTTGTATCTATCACCATAAATGGCTCATATTTTTTTATACAACACTTATCTTCTGAACTAGGGGAGGTGGCTACTTGTATTGTGGAGATTCCAGAATTATCAAGGATATATATCAGCCATACAAGCATTCATTGTATAAATTGTTGTGGCACTTTGTTAGTTTTAGTCTTTTGCTATGATGGGAAACACAAAAACTGATTTTCATGTGCAAAATGAGTTTCTTTTGCTTCATTAAATGAAGCTGAGTTTGTTCTGGCTATTAAGCTCAAACATGTCTGAAAATATTTAGCTTCAGTTGTCAGGACATCTCTTAACAGCTTATGGTTATGGAGCTCCAGAATTTGAGTCTGGAATATATACTTGTCAGAGTGATGTTTATAGCTTTGGCGTAGTTATGTTAGAACTCTTGACAGGCCGGAAATCACATGACAGGTAAGAGGTTGAACCATATTGTGTTTATGATATTATGCCATTATTTCTCAGACCTTAGTTTACTGTTTTCAATTGACTTCCTGTTTCTTATCAGTTTCTGGATTGTATTCTTAACTATGTTTTGTAGGACACGAAATCGAGGGGAGCAATTTCTTGTGAGATGGGCAATTCCCCAGCTTCATGACATTGATGCATTATCTAGGATGGTTGATCCTTCTCTCAATGGACATTACCCTGCTAAATCATTGTCACACTTTGCTGACATTATTTCTCGTTGTGTTCAGGTGAGTATTTGATTCTTAAATATGGGTTACTGATTTGTACTTATGTTGTCTTGGTTGGAACATATTTTGCCTGTAACTTGTGTTCCAGAGTTAGGCTCTGTTAAGAATCAAGAAAGAATGCTCTGAACTCAAGAAGCCTGAAAATTTTGAGGCTTTTTTCGACTTTCAATTGTTCTTTTAACCCAAATTTTTAAAGGATAATTCTAGGACTGCTACTTATTGAACTGTGAGGAACAAAGCTTTTAATATTAGAGAGTTGATTTTTTTTATCTCGATCTCTGTGCCTAACATCAAAACGTATCTTCCAGTCTCAACCAGAATTCAGGCCTCCAATGTCTGAAGTTGTCCAGGATCTACGAGACATGATTCAGAGAGAGCGCTGCAGCAATGAATCAATTGGAGGCTGACCTAAATTAGGAAACCAAACTTGTGGTTTCAGCTTGTGAATCATGGTGAAGTTGTATAGGTTTTGATCTGCCAGATTAACTATCCTAAAAAACTACTGTAAAGAGGCTTCAACAGATGCCCCAACTAACACATCTCCCAGTCACACCCCACGTTAGCTAAAGAACCCTTGTTGCTGTGACCCCAACAGTGAGATTTTTGAGGTCAGTTAGCTTTTGATGTTTAACTTCTTGATCAAACTACACTATAGTGTCATCGTGAATCCAGAGATGTACTGATCCTATTGTTTCTCACTATCATTGTTACCAATTCTTGATGTTCAAATTTGTTTGTGGTGTATCATAAACCATTATAGTGCTCATGTTTGATGTACCATAATTTACAGACCTTTTTGTTTGGCTTTTGTTAATATAAGCTTCATATGTTCGGCAAGATTGTAGAAAGAATGATGTCTTATGCACCAATTTGTGCACGGTCTGGTTTTGAAAAAATTTCAAACCACACCCAAAAGAGGGGTTCACAATAATATCTTGAACTAAACCAATCTTATTTGTGCTTCAAATCAAACTAAACTTTGGATACTTAAAATATACAACTAATTTATATTTAAATTGCTGGTTAAAGACCAATCTACAACACCTGCACAACTGCCAGTAAACAATGGCAGAGAAACTCATGAAGGATAATTGATTCCAACAACTAATTGAACAGAAGCAACCCTAAGATGAGAACCCTTCATATTGTAGAACACAATAATCCAAATCATTATATATTTAAAAGCAAAAGTAAGAATAAGATGTATTTGAGTAAAGATGCCAAAAAAAAAAAAAAAAAAAGATTAAAATGTTTTTAAAATGAATAAATGTGAAGAATGATTAGCAAGCATGAGTAGATTAAGAATATCAACCCTGAAATGTAAAGCTGCTACAAATAACTAAATACCTAGGAATGTCCAACTCTTGAAAGAGTTGTAGTGAGCATATAAACTAATTATAAATATATATTGAGAACATGTGAAATATATCTAACTTCTCAACATCTTCAAGTGTTTTCTCCACTTTATTATGAAGTCAATTTTTCGTCCATTTATGAGTTTATATAATCTTGACAGATAATGATGTCTTTCTAATGACCCAAGGGGTAGAATTGCCATTTTAGGAAAGTTTAGGGGTAGAAGAGTCATTTTAGAAGTCCTTTGGGACTTGAGTGTAGTTTCTGCACAAGGGTGGGTGGAAATGGCTATTTTCCACCGCACACACGATCGTGTGCCTAGGACACACGACCGTGTGTTTGCCCTTTTAGCCGTGTGTAGTTTTATTTCCAGTTGCGCGCAGATTTCAGTTTCCCAACTTATTTCCCTTGTTTTCTCTTCTTCTTCCTCAGCTCCAGTGAACCCTAGAGTTCTAGAGAGAGATCCCCCAACAGCCCAGCTTCAGATTAGAGATCCAGAGGCTTCCAGAGATAGAGGTTAAACTTCCATGGCGCGAGGTAAGTGTTTTCCTTACCTTCCTCGCTGTTTTCAGAGCATGATTGACTGTTTCTAGCTTATGAGAACTTGATGTGTGCTTGTTTGAGATATTTCCAGCATGTTTGAGCCGTATTATGATAGATGATGGCATGATTGAGTGGTTTTCCATGATTTACATGCGTATATACTGTTTCCAGATGATATATGCTTTATGTATGATATATGGCGTGTTTGAGATGATGAAATGATGAATATTTGCGTGCTAGCAGCAGTAGAAGATGTGTATGTTGGTTGATTTTGGAGTGTGGAAGTGTTGGGTATGAATTTCTGGGTTTCCAGACGCTATCTGCAGAATTTGAGTCGAGCACACGACCGTGCGTCCCTGATGCACGCCCGCGTGGCCTCATTTCTGCATGGGACATGGCCGTGTAGGCTGGCCGTGTGCGTGTAGAAACCTAGACACACGCCCGTGTGCCCGAGTACACACGCCCGTGTGCTTTCCCCAATTCCACACGCCCGTGTATGTGAGACACAGGAAGAAGGAGAAGGCTGCCACACGCCCGTGCAGTGTGATACACGCCCGTGTGCCCCTTGTTGCACGCTTGTGTGTTGCACCACACACCCATGTGTCCAGCCAGTTTTCATGATTTTCATTCCAGAACCATGCACGCCCAGGGACACGGCCAGCACAGGTCCCGTGTGCTTTGCCGCACACCCGTGCACACCAGAACACAAGTCCGTGCACTTAAGAAAAAGCAGAAAATGAAATTAAAAAGGGAATTAAGCTACTCTAAGTCATTCCTAAGCACACAAAACTTAGAATTAACATCAGAAAACAACATATCATGCATGATTATCAGTATTTAGTACGGCATGCCATATCAGAGGTTTTCAGACTGGATCCATGGATCCAACAGCATGATTTTTTCAGATATACATATATGATTTTTCATATATCAGATAGGGGTGGATACGAGGGGGCACCTGTGAGTTCGCACACCCGCTAGAGAGGGAAACCAGCATCCGCTAGAGAGGACGTGGTTACTGACCAAACTCGATAGAGAGTGCTGGTTGTGCATCAGTAGATTCAGTAGGATTTTGAACTCACACGGTCAGGGTGCTGAATCCCTGTATTCAGCAGTCTGACCAGCATAGCAGATTTTTAGATACAGTATTTTCTGATACGGATTTCAGATATACTATACGTATATATTCAGGATCTTCAGATCACAGTTTTATTATCAGAAAGAGTTTCAGAAAAGACAGTTTTTCAGAAAAACAAGCCTGAGGGCCAGTTTTTACAGTTTTCAGCATACATGACATCAGCACATACATTTCATTGTCATGTACAGCATCTCATGAGAAACAGATGAGAAACAGAACAGTAATAGAACAGAACAGAGCATAAATATAACAGAATTCAGTAAGAAATAATTCAGAAAATGGATATACTTCGGTATATCAAGAGAATACGAATCATTCAGCAGTATAGTAGAATTTCCTACGTGACGAGTCACGTAGTCAGTTGTTTGACCTGCGAGTGTTGTGTTCGGAAATGCTTGCTGAGTGACTTTGTCACTCACTCCCTTCCCTGTTTCCTTTTTGCAGGTCAGTGATTCGTGGCTGAGCTGAAGCGAGACCGCTGCGAGATTTTGGGGATGTGGCTCGACAGCAGCAAATAGCATGTTGGCACACATGCTTTTATTTTCTCATGTATATATGTGTGTGTATTATACTTTTATATACACTGTATGACTAGTATATTCCTATACATGAGCAGCCTGGGTTTTCACGCTTACATTTAATTTACTTTCACAGTAAATTATATTTACAGTTTCTTTTATTAAGAAATTTTTCAGGTAGCAGCAACAGTTGTGGTTTCTTCTGTAGAGGTCCCCGTTTTAGGTATATTTTATTATTATATACAGTATTTTCTGTAGCGCACAGTAACCTGGGGCGGGGGTCGCTACAATGTTTGGTATCAGAGCGTTGCTTTGAGCCAATTAGCAGATTTTGAGAAAATATTTTTAGAAAATGTGTTTTCATATGCATTATTTTCTATGAATTTGCATGAGCCAAGAGCCAGCCTATCCCAGCAGCCGTCGATCGCTTCCCCTTTGCGTAAGTTTTGAATGTGTAATTTCAGTTTATGTTTGATATTTATCCTTTGTGTGTGATTTTCTAGGTAGGAGATCCCATAGAGATATGAGTGAGCAGAGTAGTGCTTCTGTTAGACCTATGAGCACTAGTGACCGTACGTGGTCTCAGCATTCTAGAGCATCTCTTGGACCAGAAGATGTCAGAAATATTGTCAGAGAAGTGTTAAGAGACGAACGACAGCCTCCAAAGAGGGTTGAGACCTAATAGCCTATCAGAGGCAGAGATTATTATGTTCAGGAACCAGAGTATGTTCAGGCACCAAGGTCTGAGTATCAGCGAGGTCAGACTTCAGGGGCAGGTACAACGAGTACTAGTGGTTCAGAGAGACTGCATCCGATTTACAGTCTTTCAGGAGCCCATCAGCCACCCAGATTTACTGGTTCCAGAAATCCTACCGTCGCAGAGGACTGGATTGAATCAGTTGAAAATGTCATGGAGTTGTTTACCATGACAGACAGAGAGAGAGTTAGATATGCAGTTTATATGCTTAGAGGTGATGCGAGGGTTTGGTGGAACCTCGTTAAGACATCGGTTGATGTTTGTAGTATGTCTTGGGTTGACTTCAGAAGACTGTTTGATGAGGAGTACCGTAGTGCAGATATGATGCACGCCAGGGCTCAGGAATTCATCGAGTTGACTCAGGGCACAGGGTCAGTGAAAGACTATACCACCAGATTCAATCAGTTATTGAGATTTGTGTCGAGTATGGCAGCTTCAGAGATTACAGAGTTCAGAAGTTTGTGCATGGGTTGCACCCAGCTATCGACAGAAACGTCATGACAGGACAGTCTCCTCCTCAGAGATTTAGTAACGCCCTGGGGAGAGGTATGAGATCAGAGGTATATTTGCAGAGGATGGGTACATTCAGTACACCTGCAGAGAGAGCCCCAGAGAGAGCTCCTGACAAGGGCAGTGGCAGAGACAAAGGAAAGAGACCCATGCAGTCCAAGAAATCTGAAAAAGGCAGAAAGTAGAGAACAGATTTACCACAGTGTAAGACTTGTGGTAGGAGGCATTCGGGCGAGTGCTTAGTAGGACAGGGTGTATGCTTCAGATATAGACAGCCTGGTCATCGGGCGTCAAAGTGCCCAGGGATTGGTGGTGGTCCCCCAGCCAGAGGTTTTCCTGCTCCTTGTCTAGCTGGCAGAGGTGCTGGAGCAGGCAGAGGTGGTCCCGCGACACCTGGAGGAGGTGCTGGTCCTTCAGGTAGAGGTAGAGCCAGACTCTTTGTAGTCAGACGGGATCAGGCGGAGGTCGCACCGTATGCAGTTACCGGTCAGTTGCTCTTTCTTAATACTCCTATTTATGTGTTGATTGATTGTGGTGTCACACACAGTTTCATATCTAGAGAGGTAGTAAAGAGTTTAGGGTTAATCCCTAGTGTGGCAGATAGGAGTATTTGTGTAGAGATGTCGAATGGTGACACGGTTTTGAGTGACCAGGTACTGTCAGATCAGGAGATCGAGATTATGGGCAGGAGATTGAGGATAGACCTGATCATGTTGGAGTTAGCTGATTTTGACATGATCCTAGGTATGGACTTCTTGAGTGATTATGGGGCAGAGATTGACTGTAGGAAGAAAAAGGTTAGACTACAGTTGGGCTCCGATCAGTTTGTATTTGGAGAGGGGAGAGTAGAGACCCCGCTTATCTCTTGTTTGCAGGCAAGGAGACTCTTGAGTAAGGGTTGTGTGGGGTACTTGGCTAACGTGGTCTGTAGAGATGTAGTTGGGCCAAGTATCGAGGATGTGCCCGTAGTGAGGGAGTTCCCTGATGTGTTTCCAGATGATCTGCCAGGGTTATCTCCTGAGAGAGAGTTGGAGTTTTGTCTAGAGTTACTTCCTGGTACGACTCCTATTTCTAAAGCCCCGTATCGGATGGCTCAGCCAAGTTGTAAGAGTTGAAAAAATAGCTGCAAGAGTTGAAGAAACAACTACAAGAGTTGATTGATAAAAGATTTATTAGACCAAGCTGCTCGCCATGGGGTGCTCCCATCTTATTCGTCAAGAAGAAATACGGAAGCTTGAGAATGTGTATAGATTACAAAGAGCTGAACAAGGTAACAGTGAAGAACAAGTATCTGTTGCCCAGGATAGATGACTTGTTCGATCAGTTGAGTGGAGCTGCAGTGTTCTCCAAGATAGATCTGAGGTCTGAGTATCATCAAGTCAGAGTAGTTGAGCGAGATGTACCCAAGACGGCTTTCAGGACGAGGTATGACTATTACGAGTTGTGATGATACCTTTTGGGTTGACGAATGCTCCCGCAGTATTTATGGATTTGATGAACCAAGTATTCCAAGACTGTCTAGATAGATTTGTGGTTGTCTTTATCGACGACATCTTGGTTTACTCGAGGAGTGTAGAGGAGCATGAAGAGCATCTGAGGTTTGTTCTTCAGAGATTGAGAGATCGTCAGCTTATTGCCAAGTTCAGCAAATACGAATTCTGGTTGAGCAGTGTAGTATTTCTCGGGCATGTTGTATCAACAGCTGGTATTTCAGTAGATCCGAGTAAGATTGAGGTTATCTTAAGTTGGCCGAGGCCGAGGACACCTAAGGAGGTTAGGAGTTTTCTTGGATTGACTGGATATTACCGCAGATTCATCGAGGGCTTTTCTAGCATAGCGAGGCCATTAACAGCTTTGACTCGGAGAGAGGTCCCTTTTGTGTGGACCGACGTATGCGAGCAGAGATTTCAGGAGTTAAAGCAGAGACTGACCAACGCTCCAATGTTGGCATTACCTCAGGAGGGTGTCGACTATGAGATTTATTCAGATGCGTCCCATCAGGGGATTGGAGCAGTCTTGATGCAGCAAGGTAGGGTAATTGCCTATGCCTCTAGGCAATTAAAGGACTATGAGTTGAGATACCCTACGCATGATTTAGAGTTAGCTGCAGTAGTTTTTGCTTTGAAGATCTAGAGACATTACTTGTACGGTGTCAGATGCTGCATTTATTCAGATCATTAGAGTCTCAAGTATTTCTTTACTCAGAAAGAATTGAACATGAGACAAAGAAGATGGTTAGAGCTAGTAAAAGACTATGATTGCGAAATTCGCTATCATCCGGGCAAGGCTAATGTAGTAGCTTATGCCCTGAGTAGGAGAGTAGCTCTATCCATGATTTCAGTGCAGAGTCAATTGCAACATGAGATCGCCAGAGAGGATATTGAGATAGTTACAGCCGGATTCTCCAGACTTTAGATAGTGTCCACGCTCCAGGATGATATCAGAGTGGCTCAGATGTCAGATTTATGGGTTCAGAGTATGATTCAGAGGGTTTATGAGGGCACAACGCCAGACTTTGAGATCAGAGACGGGATTCTGAGATTCAGAGACAGGATTTGTGTGCCAGAGGACACAGATTTAAGACAGAGGATCTTGTCAGAGGCTCACAGTACAGCTTATTCAGCGCATCCCCGTAGTACCAAGATCTCAAAAGAGGGTTTTGGTGGTCTGGTATGAAGAAAGACATCTCAGAGTTCATTGCCAGATGTTTGACTTGTCAGCAAGTCAAAGCAGAGCATCAGAGACTTCTGGGTTGTTACAGCCATTGAGGATTCCTGAGTGGAAATGGGAGAGTATCTCCATGGATTTCATTTCGAGACTTCCGAGAGTTCAGCGTGGGTACAGCAGTATATGGGTAATAGTTGATAGATTGACCAAGTCAGCTCACTTCTTACCGATCAGAGAGGGTATGAGCATAGATCAGTTGGGTCGTTTGTATGTCAGAGAGGTGGTCAGATTACATGGGGTTCCCAAAGACATAGTATCAGACAGAGATTCGAGATTTCTATCTGCTTTCTAGGGTAGTCTACAGAGAGCATTTGGAACCAGGCTTCATTTCAGTTCAGCTTACCACCCGCAGTCAGATGGTCAGACTGAGAGAGTCAATCAGATCTTAGAGGACATGTTGAGAGCCTGCTACATGGACTTTCAGACCAGTTGAACTGATTTGCTACCGTTGATAGAGTTCACCTACAACAACAGCTATCAGTCTACGATCCATATGACACCTTTCGAGGCCTTATATGGTAGGAGGTGCAGGTCACCATTGTACTGGGATGACATTGGTGATAGAGATTCGTTAGAGTCAGCAGTGGGGCCAGAGATGACTCAGTTGATGATTGAGCAGATCAGAGTTATCAGACAGAGAATTCAACAGGCCCAGGATCATCAGAAAAGCTATGCAGATCTAAGGCGTAGGGACATAGAGTTTGAGGTTAGAGACCACGTGTTTCTACGAGTTGCTCCCTACAGACGTGTCCTGAGATTCGGTAAAAAAGGCAAGTTAGCTTCGAGATTCATCAGACCGTATCAGATTCTGGAGAGAGTGGGCAGAGTTGCTTATAGACTTGCTCTTCCAGCCAGTTTAGAGAGAATCCACAATGTGTTTCATGTCTCTCAGCTGAGGAAATATGTGAGCGATCCGTCTCACGTGTTAGAAGTTCAAGATCTGGAGTTATCAGATGATTTGAGCTATCAAGAAGTTCTAGTTCAGATTTTGGACTACAAAGTAAAGAGACTGAGAAGCAGAGAGATTCTCTTGGTTAAAGTCCTGTGGAGAAGTCAGAGAATCGAGGAAGCTACTTGGGAAGTAGAGGCTGACATGAGAGAAAGATTCCCTGATTTGTTTAGGTAATTCTGGGGACGAAATTTTTTATTAGAGGGGGAGAATTGTAATGACCCAAGGGGTAGAATTACCATTTTAGGAAAGTTCAGGGGGTAGAAGAGTCATTTTAGAAGTCCTTTGGGACTTGAGTGTAGTTTCTACGCAAAGGTGGGTGGAAATGGCTATTTTTCACCGCACACACGACTGTGTGCCTAGGACACACGACCGTGTGTCTGCCCTTTTAGCCGTGTGTAGTTTTATTTCCAGTTACGCGTAGGTTTCAGTTTCCCAACTTATTTCCCTTGTTTTCTCTTCTTCTTCCTCAACTCTAGTGAACCCTAGAGTTCTAGAGAGAGATCCCCCAGCAGCCCAGCTTCAGATTAGAGATCCAGAAGCTTTCAGAGATAGAGGTTAAGCTTCCATGGCGCGAGGTAAGTGTTTTCCAAAGCATGATTGGTTGTTTCCAGCTTATGAGAACTTGATGTGTGCTTATTTGAGATATTTCCAGCATGTTTGAGCTGTATTATGATGGATGATGGCATGATTGAGTGGTTTTCCATGATTTACATGCGTATATACTGTTTCCAGATGATATATGCTTTATGTATGATATATGACATGTTTGAGATGATGAAATGATGAATATTTGCGTGCTAGCAGTAATAGAAGATGTGTATGTTGGTTGATTTTGGAGTGTGGAAGTGTTGGGTAGGAATTTCTGGGTTTCCAGATGCTATCTGCAGAATTTGGGTCGAGCACACGACCGTGCGTCCCTGATGCACGCCCGTGTGGCCTCATTTCTGCATGGGACACGGCCGTGCAGGCTGGCCGTGTGCGTGTAGAAACCCAGACACACCCCTTTGTGCCCGAGTACACACGCCCGTGTGCTTTCCTCAATTCCACACGCCCGTGTATGCGAGACACGGGAAGAAGGAGAAGGCTGCCACACGCCTGTGCAGTGTGATACACGTCTGTGTGCCCCTTGTTGCACGCTCATGTGTTGCACCACACACCCGTGTGTCCAGCCAGTTTTCATGATTTTCATTCCAGAACCATGCATGCCCAGGGACACGGCCAGCACAGGTCCCGTGTGCTTTGCCGCACGCCCGTGCACACTAGAACACACGCCCGTGCACTTAAGAAAAAGCAGAAAATGAAATTAAAAAGGGAATTAAGCTACTCTAAGCCATTCCTAAGCACACAAAACTCAGAATTAACATCAGAAAACAACATATCATGCATGATTATCAGTATTTAGCACGGCATGCCATATCAGAGGTTTTCAGACTGGATCCACGGATCCAACTATATGATTTTTTCAGATATACATATATGATTTTTCATATATCAGATAGGGATGGATACGAGGGGGCACTTGTGAGTTCGCACACTCGCTATAGAGGGAAACCAGCGTCCGCTAGAGAGGACGTGGTCACTGACCAAGCTCGATAGAGAGTGCTGGTTGTGCATCAGTAGATTCAGTAGGACTTTGAACTCACACGGTCAGGGTGTCGAATCCCTGTATTCAGCAGTTTGGCCAGCATAGCAGATTCTCAGATACAGTATTTTTTGATACGGATTTCAGATATACTATATGTATATATTCAGGATCTTCGGATCACAGTTTTATTATCAAAAAAAGTTTCAGAAAAGACAATTTTTCAGAAAAACAAGCCTGAGGGCCAGTTTTTACAGTTTTCAGCATACATGACATCAGCACATACATTTCATTGTCATGTACAGTATCTCATGAGAAACAGATGAGAAACAGAACAGTAATAGAACAGAACAGAGCAGAAATATAACAGAATTTAGTAAGAAATAATTCAGAAAATGGATATACTTCGGTATATCAAGAGAATACGAATCATTCAGCAGTATAGTAGAATTTCCTACGTGACAAGTCACGTAGTCAGTTGTTTGACCTGCAAGTGTTGTGTTCGGAAACGCTTGCTGAGTGACTTTGTCACTCACTCCCTTCCCTGTTTCCTTTTTGCAGGTCAGTGATTCGTGGCTGAGCTGGAGCGAGACCGCTGCGAGATTTTGGGGATGTGGCTCGGCAACAGCAGATAGCATGTTGGCTCGCATGCTTTTATTTTGTCATGTATATATGTGTGTGTATTATACTTTTATATACACTGTATGACTAGTATATTCCTATACATGAGCAGCCTGGGTTTTCACGCTTACATTTAATTTACTTTCACAGTAAATTATATTTACAGTTTCTTTTATTAAGAAATTTTTCAGGCAGCAGCAGCAGTTGTGGTTTTTTCTGTAGAGGTCCCCGTCTCAGGTATATTTTATTATTATATACAGTATTTTCCGCAGCGCATAGTAACCTGGGGCGGGGGTCGCTACAGTCTTAAAGGAATCAAGATGTGATTTCTTCAACTAATTGTCTATTTTGATGTAACAGTACGTATATGAATTATAAATTCTTATCTAATTTAATTTTATTCTCCGCACTCTTTTGACTAACATTATGCTTCTTATATAGACTTTTAATGAAAAGAAATTTCTCTATTCTCTGTGATCTTTAAACAATTGACTTGAATCACAATGATCAGTTTTGGTGTTTGTATGTTCCCTTTACTTTTTATACTCATCAAATAAATCATCCGAAGTCATGTTTACTAAACATTGGATCACCAAAACTACATCATCATTATCATCATCATCATATAGGTGAGAAATCTCAAAATTAACATATTCATGTTTATACTTAAGATTAACAACCATAACCACAAACAACAAGACATTTAATTTCCTCGAATTTTCCTAATATTCGTCATATTTTTCTTTCATTTTCCAAGATATTGAAAGAAATCAAAATTCTTGTACTCCACTCTCCTAGGAGACAAACTACATTACTAATCTCATGAGAGTAGAAATGTGAAGTTACATAAAGATGAACTATAGGTCATAAAAGTCTTTAACAATGTCACCAAGTGTATAGCTTTCTCCTAATCCTCATCCATAGGTAGCCCGCTTCAATTAACTTGCTTATTAGATTCATTAAGTTCATTAGGAAAGAAAAGGTCACACTCTTCAAACTTTTCAAATCCTTTTGAAATATTGAAGCAGCATCTAACATTAAATAAATTGAATTTCATTTAGTAGGTACATAAAGACATAATAAGTTTTTTAAAATTTTTTCTTCCTCAACACATGATTTGAATTTTTGTAACCTAGATAGAGATTACTTAACATATCTCACCGTATTTTAAATACAAGCAATGTGTTTTCCAACTAATTTCAATCCATCCATCAAAATCAAGTTAACAATATGGGCAACACATTCTTTGTGCAAATATTCTCCGTTCAAAACACTTCTACGCCAATTGTTTATTTTCTTTTTCCTACACTCAACAACAATATCATTAGAGCTAACACTATAAACTATGATAGTCATAACTATCTTTATGCCCCATTCAAGCAAACACATTTCAATTGTCTTTCCAATTTGCTCACCTTTATGACTAGTGATAAAAACAATTAAAATTTTCTTATGCAACTTCAAATTATTACATAAAGTGAGTAGTAAGACATATAGTTAATCATTTATAATTAGGTCCATGTCTCTGCGGTTAGACAAAATTCTACTATAATTTAACTACAAGAAACTTTTTATGTTGTTTTTATTCCTTTAAAAATCTCATAAAAATTTCTTGCAATTTTAGCGTGGGATGGAAGTTCAAATCTATGGTGTATTCAACCACAAAACCAATGCTACTAGAGGGTTTCTTTGTCTATCTAACTTTCATCTTATTTTGAAGTACTAATACAAGCTTTGTCCAAAAACCTTCTTTAGTCTTTTTTGCAATAAAAAAAGTTGTAAATCCTTCACTTTCAACAAACTTAAAATGGAGCTCATCAATAATAATCATGCATCCTAAGTCTTTTTCAATGTAGGTTGATCAAATTTCCAAATGGCAACACTACCAATTAGGGGCTACAATCAAGTCAAGTCAAGCCGATCCAAATTGATTTAAGTATTGCTAGACTTGAGCTTAGCTTGATTGTGTTTATGCAAGGCTTGAGTTCAATGAGATCGAAGTTATAGTTTTAAGCTCGAGCTCAAGATAGATACTACTGACTCAATTTCAATTTAAAAAATTATAGTTAGATCTTATAACTTATATATATATCAATTACCTTTATATTCAAAATTTGACAAGGGTCATATGTGAAAATTTTAAATTTTGAGGGGTTATATAAATTTTTTGTACTAAGATATAAAAATTTGAATGAAGAAGATAAAAGTAAGTTTTAAGGGGGAAATGTAATATTTTAGAAGTAAAAGTATTAAATTTTAAGTTTTTATGAGTTTATCGATAATATATTTGAGTCAGATTACGAGCTCATTAATCTAACAAATCAAAATAGAGTAACTCATGAGCGACTTGATTGATTCACTTACGAGCGACAACTATTAAGCTTTACTTTAAATAATATTATATATGTGGCAAGCTTCAATTTGCCGCAACTTCAAATGTCTCTAATAATATAATACAACTTAAAAAAAAAAAAAAGTAGGTAATGTAATAAGGTTGTTAGTAGCAAAATATAACAAAATTAGCAATTAGGGTTAGATTCAAACCGAATAAATTTGAGTTTGTTTTTTAGTTCGATTTAAATAAATCTGAAACAAATTATTCGAACCAGAACATGAACACAAACGTAAACTATAATTTTGAAAATTAATGAATACGAACTGAATATGAATTCAAATCCGAACTTAAATTAAAATTTTTTAATTATATTTATTAATTATAATTTAAAAAAAATATAAATACGAACTATACAATCCGAATACAAATATGAACCGAACATGAATCTCAGCTTCATAATAAAAATTTGGTGAACATAAATCTAAATACGAACCGAATCATAATAAACGAATTTGAATACAAATATATACATGTTCATATTTAATTCGGCTCGAATCCAATCCTATTAGCAATACATATAAATAAATGAAGCTAATTGGTTAGTTTAAGAAACAATTACAACATTTTCTTTAGTTGAGGAAGAACCTAGCCCAAGCTGATGCTTCCTTTTTCGACCACATTAGGTCGATAGAAGAGAGAGAAGGCATTGAAAAAGTTTGAAGAAAGAGAGAGGATTTGGATTCAAGAAGTAGAGATGTGGAAAGAGGAGAGATAGAAGACGTAAATCATGCCTAAAAGAATTGATCTGATTGAATCTAACTAAATCATTAACAACTTCTTTTAAATATAATATGGTAATTTATAAAAATAACATAGTTATGGACAACATAATAATTTTATTTTTCTAAAATCATGTCAAAATATTTTTAAGAACTCAATCTGAATTATACCTAAAAATGGTTGATTGAATTGAATCTGTCAAATTATTAACAACTTCTTTTAAATGTAGTAAGGTAATTTACAAAAGTGAAATAATTATAGATAATATAATAATTTTGATTTCTAAAATCATGTCAAAACCCTTTTTCTTAAAAAATTTAGATTTAATGTGAAATTCATAATTTAGAAATTCCAGATATGGAAATGTACTTTCCTAAACTTTGAGTGGGAACTCAAGAACAAATTTTGTCTTTTCATTTTGAACTTCTACAAATTAAAAAGGCCAGATACTTATTTCCCACCTGAACCTTGATGAAACAAATTTTATACCCTTCAGATTTTAAATATCATTTTTCCCTGACATATTAAAGTGAAAATAGTCAAAAGGTTATTATCATTTTATATAATATATAATTGAGTTAATATTGCTTATACGTTTGATAGTACAAATAAATTATATATATTCACTAAAACAATTTTATATTTTCTTTTTTTCAATTTTTTTCTCTCTTTCCTTTCACAATTTTTGCCTATAAAAAAACCCATAAGGAGAAGTTAAAAATCTATATGCACTTAGGGTTTATGCAAACAACAGGGCATCTTAATTTAGGATAAATATAAAATTTAATAAATTTCAAGGCAGGAAACAATGATTTAACTTTAGTAAAGACAAAAGATTTTGTCTTTTTACCAATTTAATAACAAAATGCAACAAAATTTTTTTAACAGCTTTTAAGCTTGGTAGTAGACTTTTTAAAGTTAAAGGGTGAATGATGATTTCATCAAAATTTAGGTGGGATTCGGGTGATTAAAAATTATAAACTATACTGTACCTCTTGCTTTGCCCTTCGAATTTCTTTGAACCCTAAACCCTATTTTGCCCATATATCCCTTGCACTGAAACCATGCTTCAAAGTTGCAGTTCCAGGGAATTGGGTCATGAAACTCTACGTCATCATTTCTGTTCACCAAGTAAGCTTCATTCTCTTCCCTCTCCTTACAAAACTGGTGGTTTTCTGGGCTTTATTAATATCCGTAAACTAAAGTATGCTAAAACAACCCACATACCACAGCTGCTTACTGTAAGTATAGACCAAAGGTTTGAAAGCAGCGTAAAACATTCACACACCCAGAAACAGAACCCAAGAGCGTCGAGGGTTTCTGATGGGTTTAAGCTTCAATCTCACTCAAAATCTTCAGTCCCACCCACTAAAAACTCTTCAGTTAATAGTAGGCGGAAGAAGTATGGAGGCATCTTGCCTACGATTTTACGCGCTTTAGAGTCTAATGATGATTTAGAAAACACCCTTAATACGTTTTGTGGCAATCTGAGTCCGAAAGAGCAGACTGTGGTTCTCAAAGAACAGCGCAGTTGGGAGAGAGTTATTCGTGTTTTTGAGTTTTTCAAGTCGCAAAAAGAGTATATACATGATGTGATTCACTATAATGTTGTGCTTAGAGCATTGGGTAAAGCTCAAAAATGGGATGAATTAAGGCTCTGTTGGATTGAAATGGCAGAAAATGGTGTTTTGCCCACCAATAATACTTATGGAATGCTTGTTGATGTATATGCTAAATCTGGTCTTGTTAAAGAGTCACTGTTGTGGATTAAGCATATGAGACTGAGAGGAATTTTCCCTGACGAGGTTACAATGAACACTGTTGTTAAGGCTTTGAAGGATGTTGGAGAGTTTGATAGGGCTGATAGGTTTTATAAGAATTGGTGTGTTGGGCGGGTTGACTTGGATGATTTTGATTTGGACTCAATGGTTGATTTTGAGAGTGGGTCTGCCTCTGCACCAGTTAGTTTTAAGCATTTTCTGTCGACTGAACTTTTCAGGAAAGGTTGGCGAAATCCCATTCCAAGGAGAATGGATTCATTGGACACAGAGAATTCTATTAGGAAGCCAAAACAAACATCCACTTATAATACACTGATTGATTTGTATGGGAAGGCAGGCCGTCTTAAGGATGCAGCTAATATATTTGCTGAAATGTTGAAATCTGGGGTTGCAATGGATACAATAACTTTTAATACTATGATCTATACCTGTGGAAGTCATGGGAATCTAACAGAGGCAGAATCTCTGCTCAGTAAGATGGAGGAAAGGTGTATATCCCCTGATACAAAGACATATAATATCTTTTTATCTTTGTATGCTGACGCAGGGAATATTGATGCTGCCCTAAAGTATTATTGGAAGATCAGGGAGGTGGGCCTTTTCCCTGATGTTGTAACTCACAGAGCTGTTCTTCATGTTTTATGTCAGAGGAACATGCTACGAGAAGTGGAAGCCATAATTGAAGAGATGGAGAAATCTGGATTGCCTATTGATGAACATTCTCTTCCTGGAATTATAAAGGTGTATGTTGATGAAGGATTGCTTGACCAGGGGAAGGCGCTTTTCAAAAAGTGCCAGTTGGTTGGTGGGCTATCCTCAAAGACTCTTGCAGCTATTATAGATATTTATGCTGAAAAAGGGCTTTGGGTTGATGCTGAAGCAGTGTTCTATTGTAAGAGACATATGGCTGGTCAGAAGAAGGATGTTGTTGAGTATAATGTTATGATTAAAGGTTATGGCAAGGCAAAGCTTTATGATAAAGCTTTTTCTCTTTTCAAGAGCATGAGAAATCATGGAACTTGGCCTGATGAATGCACCTATAATTCTCTTGTTCAGATGTGTGCTGCAGGTGATCTAGTTGAACAAGCAGTGGAACTTTTAGCTGAAATGCAAGGGGCATCGTTCAAACCTCAATGTTTGACCTTCGCTTCTGTCATTGCATCTTATGTTCGTCTGGGGCAGATATCTGATGCAGTTGATGTCTTTGAAGGAATGGCAAGAGCTGGCGTAAAACCTAATGAAGTTGTTTATGGTTCCTTAATCAATGGGTTTGCTGAGGCGGGGAACATTATAGAAGCTCTGAAATATTTCCGCATGATGGAAGAAAGTGGACTATTGGCAAATCAGGTAGTATTGACGACCCTGATCAAATGTTACAGCAAGATTGGATGCTTGGAAGAAGCCAAAAAAGTCTATGAGAAGATGAAGGATATGGAAGGCGGTCCAGATATTGTTGCATCAAATAGTATGATCACTTTATATGCAGATCTTGGTATTTTAAGTGAAGCCAAATTTATTTTTAATAAGTTAAGAGAACAGGGTCTAGCAGATGGAGTCTCATTTGCAGCAATGATGTGTCTGTATAAGAGCATGGGGATGTTTGATGAAGCCATTGAAGTTGCGGAGGAGATGAAACTGTCAGACTTATTAAGGGATGTTATTTCTTACAATCAAGTGATGGCATGTTTTGCTGCTAATGGTCAGTTACGTGAGTGTGGAGAATTATTGCACGAGATGGTAACTAAAAAGCTTTGGCCTGACAATGGGACCTTCAAAGTATTGTTTACTGTATTGAAGAAGGGAAGATTTCCAATAGAAGCTGTAAGTCAGCTGCAGTCTTCTTACCAGGAAGAGAAACCCTATGCTGTACAGGCTGTCATCATCTCCGTTTTTTCAGTAGTGGGTTTGCATGCTTTAGCTCTTGAAACCTGTGAAAGTTTAATTAAAGCTGAAGTGGTTCTTGATTCTTTCGTCTACAATGTTGCAATATATGCTTATAAGTCCTCGGGACAAAATACCAGGGCTTTGAACATGTACATGAAAATGCTGGATGAAGGCCTTGAACCAGACCTTGTCACTTGTATTAATCTAGTGGGTTGTTATGGAACAGCTGGCTTGGTTGAAGGTGTGAAGAGGATTCATAGCCAATTAAAATATGGAGAGATGGAACCCAACAAGTCCTTGTTCAAGGCTGTTATTAACGCATATAAAAATGCAAACAGGAAAGACCTTGCTAAACTAGCTAGCCAAGATATGAGAATTGCGTTAGAGCCTGAGCAACATTCTGATTATGAAATTCAAGAGGAATCTGATGATTCTGATTATGAAATTCAAGAGGAATCAGATGAAAGTTTTACAATGCTATAGAATTTTTTTGGTAAATAATGCTATAGATTTCACTGCTTGCTATAATAGACAACAGGCGGAAAATTGTAAGATTTTCTTTTAGCTACATTAATATTTTAAGTTATACATTTTATCATAATTGAGTAATGAGTTTTGCGTCTTCTGTTGAGTTGTGTACTATAACTGCTATCCTCTTCGAATCTCCCCTCCTAGTCAGTCGGCATCCTCCGCCGTATGCCATTCTCAACTTTTTCGGTACATGATGTCCTTATTCTTTTATAGTGCTGCCCAGTCGGTCATTCTCTCGCCTTCACAATTATGCTTTGCAAACCGATACATTTTAATAATTATCCCATTATCACAATCAGACGCCTAAGCACCTGAATAAATGCTTTCTTCATGGGTCCGTGCAACCGATATCATCGAACTCAAGGCTTGTGATAGTCTTAGTATCAATCCAAATCCTTCCTGGAATCTTCTAACACTATTAATCTTAATCTTTATTCTCCTCACCATAAAAAATGTCATCCATGGACCAGGAATTTTTCACTTTCATTGCTACTCAAGTCATCATGATTCAAGTTAGTGTTTGTTTCAATCCGGCTTTTGCCAGTCATCTTCTTAACCCCTCTATTTTTCATTAACTTCCTAATCTTCAAGGCATCGCTCCACCGACCCACTGCTCTATAGACATTACCTAGAAGAACATAACTTAAGTGATTGTCAGGTTCCAGTTCCATCATCTTCTTTGCAATGCGCTCGGCAGCAGCAGCATCTGTACATGTTGTGCAAGCACCAAGAAGCACAGCCCAAAGAGATGAATCATCTCTACAATCTGCATTTGCTATCAAAGTTTCAGCTTCTTCTAATAACCCAGCACGGCCAAGGAGATCGACCATGCAATTGTAATGCTCAATTCCAGGTTTAATCCCATATTCCTCCGTCATTAACAAAAAATATTTTCGACCTTCATTTACCAAACCTGTATGACTACATGCAAAAAGAACACCAATAAAACTTATATAATCAGGATCAGTCCCCTCCTTAATCATCTCATGAAATATTCCTAGAGCTTCTCCGCCTCTTCCGTTCTGAGCAAATCCACAAATCATTGAGTTCCAGGTTATCAAATTTCTAACTGACATATTTGCAAAAATTCGATATGCAAAATCAACAGAACCACATTTTGCATAAAGATCTACTAAAGCTGATTCTACGATAACATCTCTCCAACCAACCCTTCTCACATACTGACAGTGCACCTCCTTCCCTAATCTCACAGCTGCCAAACCAGCACAAGCACGAAGAACGGTTCCAAAACTGTAGAGATCAGTCTTTTCCATTTGCCTAAAAATCCGAATAACAGACTCAAAGTTTCCATTTTGACAATATACTCCAAGCAACGCAGACCAAGAAACAGAATTTCTTACCAGCATCCTATCAAAAACACGTTGAGACTCGTCAATCAATCCACATTTTCCGTACATGTCAACAAGGCTACTCTCAACAATTATGTTTCCACATAGACCCGATGTAATAACCATAGAATGTACCTCTTTACCCTGTTTTAACCTCCCTAAATTGCCACAGGCAGTCAACACTGTCCCAAATGTATATCCATCAGACAAAAAACCATGTTTCCTACGCATCAAACAAAAGAATTCCAGTGCTTCCTCATACAAATCATTCCTTGTAAAAGCCGAAATTACAGATGTCCAACAAATGGTATCTGGTTCAAGCAATTCGTCAAACAACTGGAGCGCATCGATTGATTCATAATTCCTCCCATACATATCAATCAAAGCACTAGAAATCACATGATTCGAATCAAACCCACGTACCATAACCACTCCATGAAAGCATTTACCAAGCCTGAGAAAACCAAGCTCTGAACAAGCCTTTATCACAGCCGATAAAGTGAACCCATTTGGTTCAACATTAAACCCTAACATTTTCCAAAACAATTCAAGCGCATTGCTCGGTTTACCTATCCTAATATACCCTGTTATCATTGAAGTCCAAGAAATAACATCTCTAACAAAAAGCCTGTCAAAAACTTTCTCGGTCTCATCAAAATCAGGTCCCAACTTAAAGTACATAGAAAGCAAGCTATTGCCAACGAAACGGTCGGTTTCGAGACCGGATTTGACGACATGGGCATGGATTTGGAGGCCATGATTAAAGGAAAGGACTTTGATACAAGTTTGCAAGAGAGAAGCGTATAGAATTGGTTTCTTGAGAGAAGTTATGTGGGAATCTATTGAGTTTAGGAGTTTAATCGCATCAAAAAGCGCACCGGATTTGCAGTAATGGAGGATTTGGGCTGCTTTGGTCGACGGATTTTGATAGGTTACAGAAGTGAGAGTAATGAGGGAGGTGCAATATGATTTAAAAAAGAGCTTCATGAAAATGAGAGCGGATCAAAGAATTTGAAAATGGTAACGGCTTTAGGGTTTTGGTGGTCAACTGCCCGCCATGTTTTGTTCAGTTAAGTGTAGGACGTCTAATAATCCTATGCGGTAAAGTGTTGGGTGTAGTCTGACATGTTGTAAGTTGTGTTCTTGTAATTTACGAATTTAAACATTGTATTTGTATCTACGGGAACCAAAAAGAAAAAATAAAATAATTAATCAAATTTAAATAATTAATCATATTATATTAGAATTTAGTCCAAATAATCATATTTTTCAACTTCATCAATTAAAATATTTTTTATATCAATTTCGTTCTTGATGATCACAATTATATTTATGTCTTTTATATATTATACATAAATCACCATTTTTTACTAAAAGAACACACACACACACCATATTTGAGACAAAAAAAAACTTTTTTGGTTTGAGTTTAAAGAAAAAAAATTTGATTATCTAGGCATTTAAGTTAGAACTTCATTATTGTTGAAATTACAGGTTAAATGTTATTATTATAAACATAAAAGATGAAATAAAATATAGGGGGTTTATTGGTATTTTTGTTATATAGGACTTAATTAATAGTTTTATAATGGTTGGGTGATATAACATCCCAGGATTAGAAATATTTTTTAGGCAACTAATCTGGGGTTAGAATGAGATTTGGTAAAAATACTAGGGTTGCGAAAGAGTTTAAAGGTGAAATATATGTTTTTCAAAGTTAAGTGGCTTTTGCAAGGGTCATGTTGAGAGGATTTGTATGCAAGCGCGGGAAAAAATGAAAATAGTGTATTTTTCTTGCCATGCACGACCGTGCATGTTGAGGCGCACGCCCGTGCATGCGATCAAAATCAACCGCCTTGTTTTAAGTTGAACTTATCCAGTTTTCAGTCATTTTCACCCAAAGTTTCAATTTGATTTTCAGAGACCATCAACTCTAGAAGGGAAGATCAGCAACAAGGACCATCCAATCCAACTAGAGAGTGAGATATGCTTGAAAGAGAAGGCTTGATTTGCATGACAAGAGGTAGGTGTTTCTTATCTCTTTCCCTTTCTTCCTTTGTGTGAAGTATTTGGCATGTTCTAATATAAGCTTGTTTCCTACATGCTTGTGATGTTTCCTTGCATGCTTGATGCTATGAAAATGATGATAATGATATGGATATGAATATATAATTGATGAATATGTGATATGTGTATATGTATATGATTTTGAGATGTGGGAATGTTTGAATGCGTGATGGAAAGTTATGGATGGAATAATTATGTGTATATGAAGTGTTTAACATGTGATAAATGATTGATTTACATTTGGTATGAAAATTGGATGGAAATAAGCATGATCAAGCCGACCATATTGATGTAGAGCGCGATGTAAGACACCTCAGAAGGGTATTACTGTTCATTGCTTAATTAAAATAATAATAAATAAATAAAGAAAATATGGTCAATAATACCCGACCGAAATGCTTAACTGAACTAACATATTACAGCGGAAGACTAGTAGCACAATGTATAAATACATATACACATGCCCAATTAAAACTTTCATACTAAAATATTCGCGGAAAATAAATATGTGCATACAAATAAAGCTGAACAAAATGGATCCCAGACGGCAACCATCTCCTCCTTCCAGCTCCCCACAACTCACCTGCAAAAAGAAAGGAAAGTAGGGAGTGAGTGATAAAATCACCCAGTAAGCACTTCATATCCACTGACCCTAAACCAACCCTTCTCGAAGGATTCCACAACACCCCACACAGAACAAACTCCAACTGGCAACAATTCTGACAAACACACCTTCGCTGACCGGATACTACCTCATACCCAGTCGTAAAATACGTATATGAGTATACGTAAACAACCGAGAGTGAAGAGTAATCCGAACCGGACACTCGACCCACCAAACTCTGCTACGGATACTCATAACTGCACTGATCTGAACTGATACTGAACTGATGTGGAACTGATACCGATCTGAAACTGATACTGAACTGAAGCTTACGTGGCTTATCGTGTACTGTTCAATTACTGTTATTTACTGTCTTATCATTCGTTGAATGATATGCTGATGTGTCATATAACAATGACATGCTATGCAATAAGCTGAAAACATAGCTAGGCCTGGGCTTGCATACTGAAAATAGTTTCCTGAAAACGGTTCATGAAAACTATGCTGCTGGATCCTGGGATCCCATAACTGAAAATCATGCAAAAGCTTTATCTGAAAGCTATGCAGAAAACTGTGTACCCTGGGGTACCTGATATGCTGAAAACTGTGCTGTGCAGACTGATGAATACAGGGATTCGGCACCTTGGCCATGTGAGTTTCCTCTGTAAACACGTGCCACAAACTGTATGGCCCACGTGATGCCATCAGGCCTCGGCCTGGAAACTGAACTGAGCGCCTCGCGCTATAAACTCATCTGATCCTCGGACCAGGAAAACATAAACTGAAAGCTGAGCAACCCGGCACATGCCAATACATAGGGCTAGTAATGAGTATATAACTCTTGGTGACACGGGTGCTGAAACTCACAAGTGCCCCCTCGTATTCACCTCTGGAATCGGTGTTTTTCAACTGAAAACATGAATTCGGATCCTCGGATCCCTTTCTGAAACACTGGATGGCATGCCATGCTATGCATATGCATATGATGCATCATGAAGTCTTAATTGAGCTCAAATTACTATTTACTATCCATGGATAGGGTTTATTGTGCAAATTTCACAAATTAAAGCTTATTCTCAATTTTCTACCTGACGCACGGGCGTGCGTGATCGCGCGCACGGGCGTGCGTGATCGCGCGCACGGGCGTGCATGAACGTGCACGGGACCGTGACCCTGGTCGTGCGCTGGTCGTGCGAAGTTCTGGAATTTTCTCAATTCACTGGGCGCACGGGCGTGCATGAACCATGCACGGTCGTGACCCCTCAATTTAGGGCACGCACGGGCACGTAAACACGGCCGTGACCATGCAGAATACGCAGAGTGCACGGGCGTGCGTCCTGCTCTGCACCTCCATGACCGCTCGGAATCCACTCGATTCCGACCAAAATTGCAACCCAAACACAAAATAAGCATACACAACATGCAAAACACTTCCAATAAACACGATAACACTTCCAGCAACCTCCAATACCAAGCAAAACATCAAACCCGAACTCATGGCATACATAAACATACTTTCTCACACATCCATGCGAATAAGCACAAATCAACAATATAATCATCCTAAATCATCATCAGCACACACGGATAACATCACAAGCATGCTGGAAACGCAACTCATGCCTCAAACAAGCATCAAACCGAATCAAAACAGCAAGGGAAAGAGGAAGAAGTGCCTACCTCTTGACATGCTTTCTCTCTCAAGAAGATCACGAATCAAGCTTGCTTTGAAGATCAAGGAAGCTGCTTTCCACTTCTAGGGCGTGAATCCTCTGAAAATCGAAGGAAATTTGGGTGAAAAATGAGTTTGGAAACGGATAAACTCGACTTAAAGCGAAGACAGCTGGAAAAGTGCACATGCACGAGCGTGCATCTCTCATGCACAGTCGTGCATGGCAGGAAAATTGCAAAAATGTCATTTTCCCGCGCTCGCATGCAAATCCATCCAAACGGATCCATGCACAAGCCCTCAAACTCAACAAAACCCACAATTTCACCCCAAAACTCTCTCACAACCCTAGAAATCTCAGAAATCCCAAACTGAACCCAGATTAGGAAGCCGAAAAGACCAAACTAACCCTGGGATGTTACACGCGATGCACGATTGTGCATGCGTAGCACACACCTGTGCATATTGCATTTTACATGGTCATAGCTATGTTCATGTACCCGTGCATGACCTAGAAACACAAGGTCACGACCGTGCATGTTTATGTCACAATTGTGCACTATGAGAAAATACAGAGAAATTACAGAACCTAACACAAGTAACACGCACAATTAGCTCATGGCCCATACAGGCTTATGCATGCTCGTGCATGTAGACACACACGCTTGTGCATCAAACACAAAAGATAAAAATAAAGTATGAACAAGCATAATGCATAGTAAAAGCCATCCAATTGATATAAATCAGTGAAATAAGCCTAGTTGAGCTTACATGATGCATCATATGCACAACATAGTATGACATGTCATACAGAGTTTTTAGAAATAGATCTGAGGATTCGAATACATGTTTTCAATAGAAAAGCATTGATTTCAGGGGTGAATACGAAGGGGTACCTGTGAGTTTCAGTACACCCTTATGGGAATCAGCATCAGGATCTATATGACCATACTAGTCATTATATATCGACATATGCTGGTGTGCTCAGTTAGTAGCTTAGGGTTTGATGATCTGAAGGTTAGATAGTAGTTATAGTACGATGCACTCAGTTCAGTATTCAGATTCAGAGGTAACACGTGACCTAGATAGTTTCTAGCACGTGTTTGTATAGGAAACTCACATGGTCAGGGTGTCGAATCCATGTATTCATCAGTCTACACAACACAGTTTTTAGATGTGATTTCAGTTACAGTTTTCAATATGTTTTAGCAACTTTTACATAAGCTTTTCAAATGATTTTAGGATCTTTTGATCCAACAGTAGTATTTCAGTAAAACATTTTTTCAGATATTTTCAGTAAACAGGCTAAGGCCTAGAGATGATTTCAACATGTTTCATAGCATGTTATTTTTACATGACATACACAGTAAAACATGATGTAGTTACAACTACTCAGTGAAACAATAAACACTATACGAATAACAATAAATTAGTAACCATCATAATACATGAGAATCACGTGATAATACGTGAAGTACAAAATATGAAACATGAACACCATAATATGAACACCAGAACAGAACGTGTACATCAGAATAGCACGTGATAACCAGTTTGGTTTTCCTCCTGTGTATATATATGTTTCAGTATGTGATGGTAGTAAGAATCCTCAGAGGAGGATTTGTTAGAGTCAGAGATAGGAAACACTTACTGGGTGAATATATCACTCAGTCCCTACTTTCCTTTCTCTTACAGGTTAATATTCTGGGGGCTGGGATAAAGAGATGGCTACCGTTGAGATCCAGCTTTTATTTTCAGTTTTATAGCATGCT
This sequence comes from Anacardium occidentale, assembly GCA_026122585.1. Classification (NCBI taxonomy): domain Eukaryota; kingdom Viridiplantae; phylum Streptophyta; class Magnoliopsida; order Sapindales; family Anacardiaceae; genus Anacardium; species Anacardium occidentale. The sequence continues at coordinate 332,089 of JAJEJH010000099.1, read as the reverse complement.
TTTGCAGTTTTCTAATTACATGCTTTTACAGTTTAATTGCACGCTATTGTACAGTACATGTACCTGTATGAACACACACATACTTGTAAATATTTTCTAGTATATAAAAGAAAGTTTTTGGGCATGTATATATATATATATATATATACATATTCATCACATATTTTCTGTTGACATGTTTCAACTCAGCTTTAGGTATTTTTGTTGGGTATTATTGATAGCATTTATTATTTGTTTAAAATTATATTTTTATTAATTTATAGAAAAGCAGGAAACAGTAATATCCAACAAGAGTGCCTACAGGTGAAATGCAAATTTTATATAACATTAAGGAGTTAATTGATTGGCGACATATTGATATTTTTCCATATGAGATTTAATTGATATTTTTATAATGTTTGGATGAAATGGAATTTTGATATAATATAAAAGGGTTAATTGAATATTTATCATGTTGAGGGTATATCGATATTTTGTTGTATAAGACTTAATTGATATTTTATAATGTTGGGGTTTAAATGAGATTTCTCATGTGGGTTATATTGAAATTTGATCATATAGAGGTTAGAAACTTAAAACATAAACTTGATTCATAAACTCTAAACCTGAAACTATAAAAGTAAATCTGACTATAACACGTAACCTTAAACTCTAAATACTAAACCTTAACTATAAATATGATATTTGATTCTAAACCTAATTAATATCTTATAATTTTGGGATAACATGAAAATTTTATACAACATAGAAGGCTTATTTGTCTAATTACCATGTTAGGGGTTAAATGAAATTTATCATATGGGGATATATTGATAATTTATTATATAAGGATTAAAAACTTGAACATAAATATAATCCCTAAACTTTAAACTTTAAACTCTAAAAGTAAAGTTAATCATAAAATGTAACTCTAAATTGTCAACACTAAACATAAACTATAACTATGAAACTTAAAATGTGAATATATAAACTTAAAATTAATATATTAGACATGTAACTAAGTATCGATATATTGTTATTATAAAGCTGATTGAAATGTTAAGGTAAGTTTTGGTTTGTTATGAAAGTGAATAAGTGAAAAATAAGAATGAAAAGACAATGACTTATGTTGGAGGGCGGCCAAATATGATCAAAATCTTAGAAGGCACAAGATTGAAATAATTGATTCAAACATTATATAAAATTCTTCAGATATACCGAAGACAAAATAAAATTATCTATAAGACTAATAAATCTTGAAAATAAAGAACCTTTGGTAATTACATGTAATCGACATGTGGAATATCTCATTGGATTGTTTATTCATTTGAGAGAATGCATTTTAACTATATATTAAAGTCATCTATCTAATAGATCTTTCGTTGATAATAAATAATTATTGTGATTTGTAACAATTACATGTAACAACCATATGTAACAAACCAAAAGCTTGAGAAAGTCTATATAGATTTTGCATAAAACGACAATGCAGAAGATTTAGACGAGGACAAAGATGATTATATTGATGATGCAATAGAGGTTCCTGTAGCTAAGAACAATGTAAAAGAAGAATTTAATAATGACTACTTTTATGGTTTGCATGATGTATTTACGTTGAATTCCTTTGGCCACAAGAATGATATGGATGATAGTCCCACTGACGAATGAGAGTTTAAGCAGAAGACACGTGTTTATTCTGCTACAGTAGGTCTAAGTCATGCTTATAAGTCAAATATTATGTATAGTCATGTATAAGTAGATATGTAAAATGTACTAACCATAGACTTTAAATGGTTGCCTTGCCCTAACCTACTTTCTACATCGCGAGACCCAAGAGTCCAAAGAGATAGGGACAATTATAAAGTGAAAGACATATTTCCTAATAAACAAAGTGTTATAAATGCATTCAACAAGCATTCCATAAAAAACAGATACCAATTCAAAGTAGTAAAGTCAACAACAAATAGATGGGACATTATGAGCCATGCACATGATGTGTGCGGGTGACTAAAATTAAAGAGTCAAAGTTCTTCCAATTGCGAATCATGGTAACTGAACACATATGAACAAGAGATCAAATAATGACACATCATCGACAAGTTAGAGCTTAGGCATTAGGTTAGATATTGGATGAGAGATTTAGATCGGTTGACTTTATTTATTAATTGAAAGAAATTATTATGAACACTACACAGAATTATCGAATTGACATTTCATATTCCCAGACATGATGAGCCAAATACTAGACACTTAGAGCACTTTGAGGCATACTAGATGAGTCATTTACTTTACTATCAGAGTATTATCTTAACTTAATGCATCATAACCTAGGTCTTGTACAAATATTGAGATTAATGAACATCATAGATTTAAAAATTTTTTCATGGCAATGGGTTGTAGCATTCAGGCATTTCAATGGGGCATTCAACCTGTCATATGCATTGATAAGACACACTTAAAGAGTAGATATTTTAAGACTATTTATTGTCATCACAAAAGATGTAAATAGTTAAATATACATGATCACATTTGGTGTTAGTGGTAATGAGGACCACGCAACATAAAGTTGATTTTTGACTAGGTTGAGGAATTGCATTGTTCATGTGCTAGAATTGGCCATAGTTTTATATCGACATGTCACTATCATTTCTGTTGTCGATAAAGTTTTTTTTATTGTTTATCATAGATATTGTTACCACCATAAATTAGATAACATGAAGAATAAATTTAAGGTTAACTCACGACTGACATCTTTGTATTGGAAAATAGCTAAAGCTTATACAATGATAGAGTTCAATACAATATTTAAAGTACTAGGCAACATAAGCATATAAGCGGCACACTTCCTTTTCAATATCAGATATGAAAGATAGGTTCAGACATATATTCTACACTTGAGGTATTACATAATGACTACAAATATCACGGTCTCTTTTAATGCTCTAGATAGAAATGCACAAGATTTGCCCATTACCATACTTTCAGAGTTTATTATAAGCACTTTTCAATGTTGGTTCCATGAGGGAAGAAACCATGTAGGTGAGTGTAATTTATTTTTTTGTATGAATTATTATCAAATAATGTCTTTATTAAATAATATCACGCTAACGTGTTATAATTGTTACAGCTCAATGTAATAGCCAAATAACTCCATGGGCTGAAGAAAAAATTGTCAACCATATCAAAAAGTCTACTCAGTTGGATGTGTGTCCTATTAATAATTATCGATATGAGGTTCTCAATAGTGGACAGTCTACAACGATTGTTAATGTAAAGGATCGAACATGCACATGCCAAAAATTCCAACTCACATAAATCTCGTGCAAACATGCAACTGTTGCAGCCAAGCATATGAAGTTGTTTATGTGTAACCACTAGGCCCATCCGTATAACAACATTATATGTTATAGAGACATTTACATTAAAAAATGTAAATCTTATGGGTGACTGATCTGAATGGATCATACTGAACCATCATAGAGTTGTTTTACCACTATATATCGTACGCTGTCGCATCGATTGTCCAACCAATAGAGACAAATGTCTATCACAGAAAGAGATCATCATTAAGAAAAATTGTAGCTAATGTCAGCAAACAGGTCATAGGAGACTTTAATGTAAAAACCCTAAACCTAGAGTTAGCTTTGTGCCTTATGGCTCATCAAGGTGTTCTACAGACGAAGGACCATCATGTACCAGAGGTTGATGAGATTTATTACTTTCACTTTTTTCCACTTATTGTACTTTTACTATGTGTTTTTCTTTTCAAGTTATAAGTTTTTCCTATTCTAAAAAATTATGAACTTGTTTTTGTCATGTTGAAATTAGATTATTGTACTTGTAATATTGAACTTTTTTTTTCCATTATACTTGTAATATTGAACTTGAACTTAAATTATGTATGTTCTTGTTATGTGTGGTCTTAATTTTTGTGTGATTCTAATGATTTTTGCAATTTCAATAAACAAGAATATCTAATGCAAACATATATAAGAATATCTAATATATATGTATACAAAAATATATAATGACAAACATACAAGAATGTGTAATATTTTTGTTTATACAAGAATATTATATCAAATTTGGGCAGAAAATATTTTTGTGGCCAACCGTTAATGTATAAGTACTGTGTCCTCATCTTTCTCATCCATGGGTTGATCTAAGGTGAGACATTCAATGAAGTGCAACATATACATGTTATAATTCCCAGATCTGACCTTCTGTTGGGGGACATTAACCTTCCTTGATAAACTAAATGGATCCAGACAAGATGGTAACTTGACGTCTTTCTAATATTGTGTCTGTCGCATTATGTATGGGATTGTGGTTGTGTAGATTTTCATACGATTATTGAAATTATCAACATTTGTTGTGAAACTCTCTGAAGAGTTGTACACATCATCATCTACGATCAAAGATTAATGACACCACACACCTAATGTGCATTTTTTAAGTTTAGGATGAAAACCTAACAACATAGGTCGATTACTATTATTATTAGTGTTGATATAAAAAGTAATTATAAACACACATAAATACAAAATTATATACATACCTCATCTACCTTACTTCATGCCTTGAAATATATGGTTAAGTGTACATTACCTTTAATCAATGATTTATACATGTTCGGGCATACATATTTATTAAGCTCAACTTGAAATTCCTTAAACTCATATGGGAGATAAGCTACAAAAAATGTGTGAACTTTGGTCCAATTATATTGAACCTCATTCACTTCGTTATACTGATAGTAACAAATCTTATATGAGCATATCATGTAAACCATTAAAGTATTCACCATTAAGTTCATGTTTTATATTGATATATGTTATGCGAACCCTCATTTGGTCATCAATATCATTATTTTTATCTTCATCCACATCGTTTGCATCATCTCAATTGTATTGTCTGTAGGAACTCCTTGGAACCCATGTTTAATTATTTGTGACTAATGGATATCATAATTACTACTTGATGTCGAATGACAAACCATAATGTTGAACCCTTGGTGTTTAAGTGATTCCTAAAATATGTTAAAATACATAAAATGATAAATTTACCCTTGGCAAGAATTTATATCATAATCAAAGTGCATAAGTATTTGTTTGATAGGATTTCTTAGACATACGCTTATGTGTCTTACACACATGACTATCTTAATTGTAATTATAATTGTGTGTGCTAGATCATGACATCGTATGGGGTTTCAGGCTAAAGTCTATGTTTTGGTGCTTCATGGAATTGTTGTTACCTGCCTATGCAATATTAACACATAACTATGCTTGTGAAAATTATTGTCACACATAATCATGTGTTTAATAAACACAATCGTGCTATGCATAAAAGCTAGACAACATGAGCATAAGTCTTGTGTCATCTGATCATGTTCAATGAAGGTCAAAAAGTCAAAATATTAAAAAACACATATTGTGCACTTATAGAATGTATGTTCATGCTTTAAGAGAGATGAAACCACAATATCACATTACTCGTGTCATGTTGTCATGCTAGGTCAAAGAAAAGTTCAATCGTGTATAAGTGACACACACCCATGCTCAAGGCAAAATCAAGTCATGTGTGCTATTGAGTTGGTTCTCATGCTACTACCCATGTGGACCCATGGACTTCAAGGTGAATCAAGATGTGAAGTCACATGATTGTGTATAAGAAATACATAATCGTATGCATCTTGATAAAGTTCAAAAATTGATCATTGGGATGCCTTTAATGAAGGGAGCACGATCGTGCACCATAAGCACGTGACCATGTGTATGTGTAAAGTGTTTCTCCAATGGCTCTAAATTTTGTTCCTGTGGCTCTTTCATCAAAAACATATATATTAGAGCAAGCTTGAAGAAGAAAAGGTTATAGATCATAATGTAATAACTCATACTTCTTTGCTCTCTATTCTTCTCTATTCTTCCATTGACTTTTCTCTTTAAACTTAATAACAAACATTTGAAAGATTGTTGTTGTACTTAAAATTTTGTATCAACATACTTAGAGTCATTTTTGTTATTAAAGAACAAGAATGACATAATTCCATAAAACTAGTGTAAAGAACAAAATTCCTTAGATCAAAATTAATGTATCTTCGGGTTGTAAAGATAGTGGAGTAAAAACTTCAAGTTGGATTATTTGAAAAAATGGATGTAAGAGGTTTATGGAGAAACTTAAAATTGCTATAAATCACTGATCACTCTTTACCCCTTACTTCTATCATATTTTCTTTATATTTGCTTTGAATGTGTTGGCTAAGTTACTTGACTGGCTTATGATTTGTTTACATAATTAATTTGACTGTTTGGGTGAAAAACTTTCAAGTTCAAAATTTTTTTTAAAATTCTATTCACCCCTTTTTTGGGATTAGCCATTTAGATTGTATTGAGGCTAAACACATTAGATGAATAGATTTAACATATAATGGAATGGGTTCTCTCAAATAAAGAAAGAGTCTAATAAGACATTCCACATGTCAATTAGTTGTAATGTTCAAAGGCCTGTTACCATCAAGATTTACTAGTTTAATAGATAACTTAATCTTATTTTATCTTTGATCTATCTAGAGAACTTCAATCAATAGTTAGACCAGTTCCTTCAATGTTGTGTTCTCTAAGATTTTAATCATATCTTGTCGTCTTCTAACATATTTCCTTGTTTGATCATTATTATCTTATGTTCATTCTTCTTCATAACAGACCAAAACATGTCTTGCCATTTTGATCAACCCTACAATGACAATCAATTTTTCATCAATTGCTACAAGTGTAATATATTAATTTAAGCTTTAGCTTAGGGTTTACATGTTATCAGTTAATGTATTATGGTTTAAGGTTGATGGATGATGGTTTATAGTTTAAAGTTTAGGTTAACTATTTAGGGTTTGGGTTTAAGGTTTGGCATTTTGTTTTTAGTGTTTAGGGTTTACGGTTTACAAAAATTTATGATTTAGGATTTAGGGTTTGTTGAATAAGGTTTATGCTATTAGAGTTTATAGTATATAGTATTAGGTTTACGCTTTAAGGTTTATAGGTTTAAGTTTATGATTATGAATAAAAGTTTATGTTTTAGGGTTTAGCTTAACAATTTTAGGTTTTGATTTATGGTTTACTGTTTAGCTTCTAGGGTTTAGAGTTTAAGATATAAGATATATAGTTATGGTTTATGAGATGCAATATTTGATAAATATCAATTTAACCGTTCATATGGTATAAAATATTATTTGGTAAATACTACAAAGTATACTCTAATTACATAGATACAATATTGAGTCTTTATATCAATTGTATGGTAAAATATTAATATACCCCTATATTGAGAATTTCAGTTCACCATCCACCATGGTAAAATATCAATATACCTTCATATAGTATAATATCAATTATCCCTTAATAATAAAATATCGACCAAAGGACTATTTCCCACCTATCGTTTGAGGCGGGGACAAAGTCCCATCCTCCAAGTTTCAAAAGCTCAGTCTCCCACCTATGGAAAAAATTTAATATTAAATAAAACAGTAACACTTTAGGGGTAATATTGTCATTTTATGATTAAAATTTTTATAAAAAATAAAATAAAATTTTTAAAAAATATAAAATTTTTAAAAAAATTAAAATATATATTTAAAAATTTTTAAAAATTTTAAGCAGCCACCACCACCACTGTCGCGGCGGTGGCCGCCGCTGACAGAGCCAGGTGATCGTTTCTGACCACCTGGTTTCAGGGGAGGCCAGAGGTGGAGGCCGCCAAATCTGGCCGCCTCAATTTTAGGGGAGGCGGCCAGATCTGGCCACCTCCACCAGAAAAAGCTGTCGAAAACGGTCGGAAAGGGCCGACCTTGATCCCAGCGACCGTTTCCAACCTTTATTTTTGATGAAGGCGACTAGATCTGACCGCCTCCTCCAAAACTGAGGTGGTCAGATCTGGCCGCCCCCATCGAACGGGGAGGCCATATCTGGCCTCCACTGAAATCGGGTGGTCGGAAACGACCACCTGGCCCCTTCAGCGGTGGCCACCACCACGGCACTGGCGGTGGTGGTTGCTTAAAATTTTAAAATTTTTTTAAAAAAATTTTTTAATTTTTTTAAAATTATTTATATTTAAAATTATTTTATTATAAATATTTATTTTTTAAAAGGGTATTTTAGTAATTTGAGTATATAAATTATAAAAAATATTTTCAGGGACGAGAGACTAAACTTTTGAAACTTGGAGGGCGGGACTTTGTCCCTGCCTCAAACTATGGGTGGGAAATAGTCCTTTGACCTAAAATATCAATATACTCTTATGACAATTATCTGTGTATTGACAAAAATTCATATCACCTTTTACATTCATAATATCATATTACATTTATAAATTCAACATAAATTAGTTTTAAATTAAAGTTTATATAAATATTTAGATAGTTGAACCTCCTTTTGTGATATCCAACTAAAAAAATTGGATTTTCAATGAGAGATTGAAAATATGAACGTGGTGTGAGCCTTTTTTGGATAGAGATGAGCTTATATAAAAAAGACAGAAGGCAGCGAAAACGTGATATTGATAATAAAAAAACCAAATTTTGCTTTAAATCTATTAAAATGAATGAAATTCGATAAATATAATCAATTTTGTTTAACTCTAAAAAATATGGTTAAATTGTTTTTTGAGTATTTTGAATCTGGCTTATTATAATAAATTTTCCCTTCTAAGTTCAACCCAACTCGAATTCAGCACGGAACGCCTCAGTCAGCTAACTGCCATCCACATTCCTTATTTCAGGATAGTTCAGCTGTATTTTAGGTCGACCACACTAGGACGACCACTCTAATTTATTTCCACGTGTACAGCCCAGATTCAACCTCTTTTACCATCACTCCTCTCCTATACCCAGATGCTGACTAAACCTCGAACAACTTCCCTTACCAAGTCACCCATCCAACGGTCAAACTGAAAACACTTTACAAAAGTTGGTTGCTCTTTATTGCACTCAGGCATACATAAACGACCCCGCTCCTTCTCTTCGACCAACCAACACTCTCCCCCTCAACTAAAAAACTATTACTACGAAATAGCTTATATAAGAGAGAAGAAAGCCGAAACATTATTGAAATTACAAGTTGAATCAATATGGTTTGCTTTTGTTTTCTGGTTGATCAGACACGTAAAGTGCATAGAAGCAAGCCGGCAGCTGGGATTTGCTCCAGGTGCGGTGGTGGAGCAAGCGTAGCTGACATGAAAACAGCCACACGATTCTGCCACGTTCCATTTTATTGGAAATCTTGGAGAGCTATTATCTGTACTTTCTGTGGAGCCATTCTTCGATCTTACCGATAGTTTTGCACTTGGATTTATGAACTTGAAAGAACAGAAGCTTTGTATGTTGAAGGGCTTCAAATTAATATCCCCCAAGTCCAAGACGAACTCGCCATCTTGACCGACCGGGTTTCTCCATCGGCTGGCATCTAGAGTTTTGATGACATATAAGTGCTGTTTAGAACTCGAACTTATTATGTAGAGTTCGAACTTCTATCTAGTTATAATACTATTTTTTCTTCGACGTTGAAATTTCTTGGTTTTACGTATATACAAAGTTTGGTATGCCATGCTGCTTCTTGATTTTGAAAGGTAAAGATTTTAAGAACATGGGGAATTTGAATAGCATAGCATTATATCTATCTTTACCTTGTTTTCGGCTGTTTTTTCGATTAAGGAGAGGTTAAATACTCGTCCATTAAGTTGTTGACATTTAAACTACAAAAAAATAAAATATCAGTCGAGATGATATTTTCTTTGAATTGATATCGGAGTCAAAACCATTTATTGTTGATACAGTGAAAAAGAGCAACCAGAACCAGCTCACTTGCTTTCAGAGCAATAAATATGTTCTTTTATAAACCAGCTAAGGTTAGGTAGCTTTGTATTATGACTGCCGTAAATAATGAATATGATCCATGTGAACTGCTTGCGAGGGACAGCTTTCTATCATAAATGTTCTTGCTTTCTTGAGGTAGAAGAACAACTACCACTTTGTATTAAATGCTAAAACTTAAACGGCAATACAGCTTTCAACAATTACTGCTGATAGCAGGCGGTGGGTCTCACAATTATCAAACTCTATTCTTCAAAGGGTTGCCTCGCTTAAGGGCTAAGTTAGCTTGACTGAAGGTATGCTCAGGTTTGCCTACCAAAGGTGACTTGAGTGGTAGCTTGCAGGTAAGTAATGCACTATGGGTCGCTCTTAAACTGAATTAGGTTGCACTCATACTGACATGAAACCCAATATATTCTTTCTTGTGTTATTCAAATATTTTATTCTAAATTCGTTGAGCTCGTCAAAGTTCATTACATTATATTTCTGAAAGGCCGAGGCAAATTTGCCTTGCTTTATCTTACAAGGTGAGAAGGGGGTGCATTAAAATCTAGGTTGGTCGAAGAAGAAAAGTCAACTCCATTTAAATGAAGAAAAAGTCAACAGCACTGTAACAGGGTCTGCACGGGTTATCTCGTCCTAAAGCAGTGATCAATGATGAATTGAATTGGTGTTCGTTCAATGGGTCTAATTAAAATTTGATGAATCAATAAAACATAACCATAACCCTCAATTTTTAAGGTTGGATTTGAATCACCTGGAATGGATGGTACCGATCTTCTTAAGTGTCATCCATGTAATCGTCATATTTTCTTCGAATTTGATTTAATATTCACTTAACAATATCCAAAAAAAAAAAGTTCCCTAATGGTATAAAGATAATACTAAATGGATGTTTTACTGCAGTATTTCATAATTTAAAGGTTTTATATCATAATTATAGCTTTTAGAATTATGTATTTCTATGATTGAGTTATGAATATGACTGAGATGAAGTCATTTAGAACCTATTTATATGAGATTAGTTCTGATTTTAGTCAATTTAGAAAATATTATCGATATACAATATTTCATCACGTAAGTTACCTGACTAACATAACTCTATACCAAGTGGATAAACAATTGTTTATGAACTTATTTTACTTATTTGAGGGTGTAAATACAATAATTTAAAGATTTAAGGATTAAATATAATTTTTTAATTAACGCATAAACATGTCAAGGGAGTAAAGTTTTGGGTTTCTAATGATTTAGTGTTTAGGGGTAATTTTTAACAAATCACACCAAGAGGGTAGAAGTGTATACCTTTGGATGTGGTCTACTTTTGGAATAAATTAAAACCAAACTGAATAAGAAAAAAAAAAAAAAAAAAAGAGTTTGATAAAGTCTCAAACCAAAGCAAATGAACAAATAGATTTTCATTTTTTGGGAAAATGACCAAATTCACAAAAGAAAAATCTTAGAAACGAATGTAAAGTCATTTATAATCATCAAGTATATATAGTGCATACTAACTTTTTATATTAGTATATAAAGTGAGTTTTGTGAGACAAAATTGAAGTCTAACACATAAAAGAAGAAAATTTATGAAATGCTTACGGGAAAAGCACCAACCTCCCGCCATGGTAGCTGATTTTGTAGCAGAAAGAATGCTTCAAATTTAGTGTCTTCCAATTGATTCGATTTAAACAGCAAAATGGTGTATGTGTATTTTCTAAAATCAATCAACTAGAGACCTCTGCAAAAATTGAATATTTATGTATGCATCCTATCATTAAGGATGCAAAAACATAAGAAGTATATAGTTACATAACACAAAATAATGGATCAAAGTCGCTACAAACCAAATGAGAACTGTCATTCTCCCACTTGGTCCATAATACATGAATCCACATATCAATGTAAAGAAATAAAATATACCAATCATGACTATAAATACTTGAAGAATGAGTATTATCTTCCATATATCATAATGTATTCAATTTCTTAATAACTTAATGAATAAATCTTATGTTTATTTTAGGTCCAAAACAATTGTCATTGTCAATGAAATATTCACACAAAAATGAGAAAAACAATGTCCGATACAAAAAAGGGCGATAGTAATAAATTAGCATTGGAAAAATGATATAGTGCTAATGTGCTATCAGATTAGCATCAATCATTTGAGCCAATTCATAATGTGTTTAATTTTAATCCAATTTTAAATTGAGAATTGTGTCTGATACTAATCTTGTTCTAATTTTATCCTCTGCTAATCCGGTTTTAACTTTATACTATACTATTCTGATGCTATTATCAAATTTTTGGTCAATTCTATTTTTGTTCTAATCCCCTAATTATATTTTTCACACTTATAATAGAATAACAATTTCTCCCTGAAACAATTTATATGTATCAAATCAATTTCATATATCAACGAAATTGAATTAAAGTACCAATGAAGTAGAAATATTCTCAATTAAAATCATTAAGAACATGATTGGTACACAACAAAATAGAAGTTATTCACTAAAACAAAAATTCATCAATAATATATTAAATTGTCAAATTCTTTATTTAAATCCTTCGATTGTTTTGTCAAAATACCCTATCAATTCATACAACAGTACATAACTTTACTAAAACCTATCAGGGCTTCTTTAGTAAGGAGATGGGATTGAGTACCTAAAATGTGTCCTTGAAAGGGCCTATCAATCCTTGAATCTGTCACCTCATCTTGCCCCATATTTGATTCATCATATTTGCTCGCAGTCGATCCATTTGTTGGCATTGTTCTTCCATTTGCCTTTGAAATTGTTCCTCTAAAGTTGTAGGTAAGGTGGTCTTTCCCCTTTCAAATCGTTCTTGAAAGATTCTTTCTTGTTCTTCCATCTTTTACCTTATTATTTTCAACTACTTATCAACATCTAGAGCATGTCCAGGCATTGAAATTGAGGTACTCTCTCTATAATCCTTAAAATATATAGATGGTTGATAACCAAATTCATATACTTTGTTTTTCTTTTGTTCCCCTGCTACCTTAAAGAAGAGCACTTATTTATCAGTTGCTTGAAGCTCATTATCAATTTAAGACAATTGGTCCCTTAAATCGATAAACTTTTCCTATATTAGTACATTGAAAGCAACAAAGTTTAATGCTTACCAAAACCATATATCTATGTATAACATAACATTGGCAATCAAACATTGAAAAAAAAACTATTTACATGTACACACCTTGACTTTCCATCTAACCATTGCTCTCGATCGTAGTCTTTAATGTGTAAATATACGTAGACCTCATTTATTGTGGGTGCTCTACCCCCATAATTATGGCTAAATGTTTAATATCAATATGTTTACTTTGGCTACCACTTTTGTTATTTTTAGCCAAGAAAAGAGCAATTGAAGTGTCATAATAAATCTTAAGTGGCTTAGAAATAAAATTAATAATCTTAAGCCTAGACAAGAATCTCTTTAACCATACACCATGTGATGTAACCTTAAAACAAGAAACAAACTCAGTGTCTATGGTGGATGTAACAATCAATGACTACTTGGCACTCTTTCAAAATATAGCTTTGCTAGCAAACACAAAAATGCATCTAGATATTGATTTTCATGAATCAACACAACCAGCTAAATCTGAATCGAAGTAACTAATTATCTCCAAATTATCAGTCCATTTATACATGAACTTTTATTCTTTGGTTCGTAGAAGGTATCACATTGTTTTCTTTATAACTTTCTAGTGGTCTATACTTGGGTTATTCGATATCTCCTTAACACTCCAACAACAAATGCAATGTCAAATCTTATGCAAACCTAAGTATACAAAAGACTTCTAACAGCTGAAACATAAAGAATGTTCTACATCTGTTTCTTTTCAATTTAATTTTTTAGGTATTGGTTCAAATTGACCTTGTTACCCTTTACAATAGGTGTTATACTCGGTGAATAATATTTCATCCAAAACCTCTCTAAAAATTTATTAATATAGGTTTTTTGAGATAGAGCTAGAACACATTGGGGTATGTTCCTATGAATCTTAATTCCAGAGACATAAACATTTATCCATATTTCTTCTATCAAAATTTTTAGAGAAAAATTGCTTCACCTCATAAGTCAACCATTTGTCATTAGTCACAAGTAAAATATCATCCACATATAAAACAAGGAAACAAAATTTACTCCTACTAACGTTCTTATATATGTATTGATTTATGATATTTTTACGAAACTAAATGAAGAGATGACATCATGGAATTTTAAATGCCATTGATGAAAGGCTTGTTACAATTCATATATGGATTTCTTAAGCTTACACACCAAATGCTCACCGTCATTGGAGGAGAATTTTTCTTGTTGTTTAATATAAACCTCTTCTTTTAGAAACCTATTGAGGAATGTCGTTTTCGCATCCTTTTAATGTAATTTTAAATCAAAATAAGCAATCAGTGCTACAAAAATATGGAAAGAATCTTTCTTAGATACAAGAGAAAAAGTCTTTGTATAATGGATTCATTCCTTTTATGTAAAAATTTTAGCAACAATACTTGTTTTATATCTTTCAATACTCCTAATGAGTTTTTCTTTGTTTTAAAGACCCATTTACACCCAATGGCTTTTGCCCTATTAGATAACTCGACAAGATCCCAAACTTCATTACTCTTCATAAGTTCTATTTCATTTTTCATGGAATTATACCATAAAACAAATTTACTACAATTTATTGCGTATGAAAACATTAGACGATCATCTTCAACTCTTAAATTATAGTTAGCTTCTTATACTAAAAATAGCTTATTTCTTTACTCTAGTTGATTTTTTCAATGTTATATAAACTCTCTCTTATATAATGGATTGTACAATTGTTTGCTTAACAATATCTAGGAGTTTTTGAACAACTAAGTCAATTAGATTATAGTCAGTAGCTTATGGAACTTCAATATTTGGTTATCCAACATCCATTAAACTTGATGGATGTTATGACTAGCAACCAATCCATTTCTTAAAATTAGAGGTTGAGTATTTGAATGATCTTTTCTGAAACTAAGTTTTGAAATTGATCGCTCCCATTGATCAAGTCATTCTTAAAAAATTTTATAATTTAAGATTTCATAATTCTAGTGTTATATGATGGACAATAAAATTTATAACCCTTAGACTTTTCAACATATCCAATAAAGTACCCATTTATAGTCCTCAAGTCTAATTTTCTTTCATGTGGGTTATACACTCTTACTTCATATGAGCATCTCCAAATGAGTATATATTGCAAACTTGGTTTCCAACCTTTAAATAACTTAAATAGTATTTAGAAACAACCTCGGTTGGAACTTGGTTTTATATATACATTGACCATGCAGTGAAATACATGTAAAAATCAATTAGTCTCAAAATACCTATCCAGGATCAAGTTCTGGTAATATATATGAAAGCTAAATACATTAAACATAAGGTTTTTGATATATATATATATATATCTTTACCGGTCTTTACATGACAAGATCACTAGTAATATGAACGTTATCCAACTCTCATGAGATGACACTTACGGTAATCCACACATAGTAAGAAGATTTGGAGGTCCCAATTTGAACATATATGCTAGTATAGTGTAAGACAATGTGAAAAATATCAAGAGCTCAAGAGAGAGTCTTAGAGAAAGAATGAAAAAAAAAAAGAAACATTCTTGAAAATGAACGCTCAAGCCGCATACTTATAGAAAATGAATGCTCAAATAATGTGTTTGATTGGCAATATAAAAGAATACTAAGATATAATTTTAACTTAAATATCCTTAAAAATTACTAAATATAAATTAATATTGTGTTTAGTTAAACTAATATTTTTTATGTTAAAGTATTTGCTTTATGTAATTTCTAAAATACTTTTTATGATATATTGAGATTTTTTTAATGTTGTTAAATTATGAAAATAATTGATTAAATTATTTTTTCAAGTTCTCATCTTATTATGAATATATTTTTTCTAAACATTTTTTATGTTATTATTTTAACTGAAAATAAGAGTATTTTTGTCCTAAAAATTTAGTAAGTAAAAATAAAATTAATATTACTTTAGTAATTTATTAATAACTAAAATAAAAGTGGTAAATAGATTACCCCTACATAGTTACCACGTCACTTTGATAATAAAAGATTGTCGAAAATTTTTATTACCTAATAAATCAAATAAAGTAATATTAGTAGTAAAATATAGATTATCGAGGCAAGAAAAATTATCCCAAGCCAAATACCCTCTTATCATTTCATTCATATGTTTTAAGGTGTCTTTGGTTTGAGGGAATAAAAAATTATTTTTGATAATATATCTTTTATTAATAACATTATCTTGTTTAGTATGTTATATAATAAAATATTATGATAATATTTTATCATCAAAACGACATGACAAATAATATAGAAGGTAATTTGATTACCACAATCTTTTTATGTATCAAAATATTATTAAAATAATTTTAATTTTATTATAATTTTACCTCTGCTTAATACATATTAAATACATTTAAGTAAAATAATATTTTAATATTTTTTTATTATTATCTAAACACAATAATTTTATATATATATATATATATATATTAATTTGTTTAAATATATTATTAATTTATATTCATCAATATTTAAATTAATTTATTTTTAATAATATTTTAATTTTACTAATAAAATATTTTCTGATAGCAGGCCCGGCCCATCAGCAGAACTTGGTTGCCAACAAATCGGCGTCGTTTATAGTCTTTAGACACCCAATGTCATGCACCGAAAACCCTAAACGGTACTAGGGTTTAAGACCGAAGCATCCCCATACAAGCGCTATTTAACCGTTAATGGTTTAAATCCCTAAGGCTGCCTCTTTTTTATTGCAACGATGAAATTTCAATCCACTCTTTACTACCAACCGTATTTAAACGTTAATCTAAACCCTACTATTTGCGTTTTAAGCGATGGAAGGGTTTATCACTGAGCCTACTACTGAAGAAAAAGACATCATTCCAGCTTCAATGCTAAACAATTTTAAGGACCCGCTTGACAATGTTGATCCCAAAATCACTGACTTGTCTTTTGCCGACTCTTTTCTCGATTTTGATTCCATAAAGGAGTTTTTCGATGATAACCACCAAAACCCAGACAGGATTACCTTAGAGAATATTGAATTTGGGGTTTTTGATAAGAGTCTAAAGATGGGTGAAGAAGAAAAAACCAATTTTGGGAACCAGATTGTAGACGGGTATGACTCAATTTTCGACGCGTCCGGTAGTGTGGCAAAGGTTGACCCATTGGAAGATGAGAAGGAGAAGAACTTGAGTTGTTTTGCTGATGAAGCGATGAGTAAAGTTTGCTTGTTTGGTGAGAAGAGTAAATTTAAGAGTAATGGGGTTGGAAGTGGGAAAGTTCGTTTGGCCGTTGGATCGGATTCGGATGCTGTTGTTGGGAGTGGTGCGAATACTGAAATAGCAAGTGATGAGAATGAGAATGAGAGTGAGAGTGAAAGTGATTCAGAGTCTGAGGACGAAAGCTCAACTTCATCATCATCATCTTCTACTAGTAGTAGTAGTAGTAGCAGTGATGATGATGAGGAAGAAGATGATGTGAAAGACAAACGGAAGATTCCAGTAAAAAGAGATGCGGTCGTGGTGGGTGATCTTGAAGAAGGCGAGATAGAAGTTGTTGATGGGGAGGAGATGGTTGCTAGAAATTATGATGATAATGATGAGGAGGAAACTGAAAAGGATATGATCGGAGGGAGTGATATTGAATTTGAGGATGTTGATGTGGATGAAATTGGTGGAGATGCTATGGCAGGACCTATTAAGTCGAAGAATGAACTGCAGGTAGGTGATTGTGTCTGTGATTGTATTCTGTGTCAAAATTACTTTTTTTCTCTTCTGTTGCCCGTTGTTTGAGATGTGAGGAATGTGAAGTTAGTAATGTTTGCATCTTAGAACTTACTAGCAATCTTGTACATATTTTACAAATTCTAGGGTAGATGGTTTTGAAACTAGATATCAGTTTTCAATGTTTACTTAACATTAAGTAGACATCTTTTCGATCTCTTACAACTGAAACCTGCACTATGGCCTTGGAGGAAAATGGTATTGTTCTGAACAGGATGTTTGGCTGCGAAACTAATAAACCCAAAGTAAAAAAATAAAAATTCTGGTTACTTTACTTAGCAGACTCTCACTAGTTGTGGAAAAGTTACCAATGAAGAATTAAGATTGATAATGTGTGAGAAAGTTGAAGTGGAAAGGTTATAAGTTGTAATCTTTGTAACCGAACATTGCTAGGTGTCAAGTTTGATTTTAATACTTCTAAAAACTATATTCAAGTGTTAGAAAGTTCTTTTTCATTACTATCTTGAAGGTTTATGCCAATTTTCTATTTATTCGGTTATTACGCTCTGGAAAAAATTAAAATGTTGATGAAATAGTCCAAAAAACTAGGATGATTTACTATTTTGAATACTTTGTGTTGTAATATAGAAGTGTTAAGCTCATATTATGTCAAAACCTTTAGGAAGCTACTACATATATAACCTGTCAACCAAAATTCAAATATCTCTTTCTTGTCTGTGTACTCTGAAGGAAAAAAAATTGCATGCAAAATCTGACTGGAAGCATGGGTCTATTGAAATAGGTTAAGCATCAATTGATGTGTGGAAACTAATTAACATGTCATATGTCAGATTTCCTCATAACTGAAGCTATGGTTTTCTCTTATCTTCTCCTGGGACCTCTAATCTAACCTTCATGTATGTACTTGTATGCTTTACTCATTTTATCGATGTGGTTAATCTTTTCAGGCTCTCATTAGTTTACATAGCAGGTGCATAATGTTAATGTAATATTGTAGGTTCTCCCTCCAGTTCCTCAGGTGAATATTACGTTGCAACCACATCATCAGATGCAGCCTGTTGGAGTTGTTCTGTCGGTAAGCTCATAAATGTCGCAAGACAGTGTAATTTTCTTTGGAGTTAGTTAGCTGATTCATTTGCCTTTTCCAATTTATTTCAATCATTAAATTGCTAAACTGGAATAAGGAAAATTTTATATTTAGCAATGTAAATATTTGTATGATTTTTATTACAATATTACAGATTGTAGGTGTCCAAGTCATTGTAGAAGGGGTGGAGAAGCATAACCCTCTAAATGAGGGTTCTATCCTCTGGATAACTGAAAGCAGATCCCCTTTGGGGCTGGTTGATGAAATTTTTGGACCTGTTAAAAACCCGTACTATGTGATACGATACAATTCAGAAAGTGAAATCCCTCCTAGTGTCTGTGTAGGCTCTCTAATCTCTTTTGTTCAAGAGTTTGCCAATCATGTGCTTAATGACAAGAATCTATATAAGAAAGGGTATGATGCATCTGGCGACAATGATGAAGAGTTATCGGATGAAGCAGAGTTTTCAGATGATGAGAAAGAAGCCGAGTTTAAAAGAAAGCTAAAGATGGAAAAGAGAAGCGCGAGTGACAGGAAACCTTTTAATAGGAAAAACAACCGAAAGAAGGGTGAAAATACATGGGAAAATGGTATACATTCAGTTCCACAAATGGCTGGAGTTGGCCAACCAATCCCTAATCAAAACCAGAATCGGATTCCTGCTTCAGCATCCTTGGGACATGGTGTTCCTTCTTCCACCATTTTACAAGGCTTTGTTGGCGGAATTGGTTCAGTTCCACAATTACTGCCGATGGCACAGACTGCTGGTTTCACATCTTCAAATGGAGTTTGGACCAATGAGATGCAATCTCAGCAACCACAAAATGCTTTATCCCATGGTGGATTTCCAATGAATAGCATGCCGTGGCCTTCCCAGAATTATCAGCAGCATCCATTTCAGCCTATGATGAACAATACTGCTCTTCTGCAGCATTATAATCCTAGTCATACATTACCTGGTGGGCAGCCAAATGTCTTTGCAATGCCGAGCTACGCACCTTGGCCTGGATTTATAGGGGAAAACGTCATAAACCCAATGCTTGGGGTGGGTTTACCGGGCCAGCCTAACCCCCCATCTGCGAATGCCGGAAGAGTGGTGATTCCTTCGAATGGACCACATGGAGAACAGATAAATTTCCAAGCAGGTGATTGTCCTCTGGCCAGCAATGAAGCTCCCAAACAGTTTAGTATGGGTGCAGGTGCATCTTCAAATCGTGGAAGGAAACCATATCATAGAGGGGGCGGACGTTTTGCTGGTGGGAGAGTTTGCTGGCAGTCCAGATGAAATCATGCATTGTGTTCGTTTCTGAACTCTAGCGAAATGAACTAGCTAAGTTAGAAAGTTGCAGGAGCCATATGGGGGCTTGGATATACTTTGGTTGTTGTGGTGGTCACTCATCACGCATTTGCTTTCACCAATGTCAATGCAGAAGAGGTTTTATATCTTTCTTTCTTTGTATTTTTTCCTGGTGCATTTAAGAAACCGTTATGCTGTGGATTGGGAATTTATTTATAGTTGTAGATGTCTTATCTTGTAACATATAATAAATATGAGACGAAGTTGACAATTGCAGTTGGCTATCTTTCCAATGATTCTTATCATTACAAAATATAAGAATCGGAATTTTCAATTTAGGTGGATGTTGAAAAGTTGTCCCAAATAAATTCAGAAAACAAATGCTACTCTTGACCATAATAATAAAAAAAAGCACAATGAGAACATAAATAGAAGAAAACAAATTACTCGATTAAAATTCTTGAACCAGTCAGCGAGAACAATGAATACTGAACCCATAGACTGGAAAATCTAAGTCGAACATAAAAAAGGGATCAACCGAAGGCTTCTTTTAAATGTGGGCATGGGCTTTTATGAAACAATGATCATAAAATAAATAACCCACCAGCCCTTGCTCCAGATATTCTTCAAGTTCGAGCATTCCTCGTAAAGTCGACGCAAGTTTGGCAGCTGCAGTCAGAGAAACGACATATATCACAACCAAAGCAAACACAGGAAGTGCAACCCTTGCAAGTCGGCGAACGAGTACATCCCCTGTACACTCTGCGACTTGCTCGTTCTTCTTCGTCTTCACAAGTTATCCTGCAATTGCATAAACCCATCATCCAAATTTTTCATTACGTAACCACCAACTCAAAATCGTATTATAATAGTATCAGCAATCCACAAGCCTATCTGCACATATGCACATGTGCTAACTTAGTCAAGCTTTGTACATCAATCAGATATATGAAACCAAACAAGAAATTTTCATTGTTCAGAGATTCTCATTAAACATCCTGATTTCAATGATCAAACTTTAACCATTGAATTCCTGGTCAACTAGTCACCACAAGAATATTCATAAAAACAGAAGCCCTTAATAGAAACTGTAAATAATCAAAACAAAATTCCAGAGAAAGATGCCAAGATTCGAAAACATTAAAGGAAAGGCATTAAAAAAATTGAATGCAGGAACAAGATTCATTCATGCAAGCAAATATGAATAAGATTTTTTATTTTTGTCTTACAGATCAGTAGTTTTCTGCGGTGTAACTGATAAAAAGCATCTATTTCTTCCATAAATATTATAAACAAGATACCAGGTGAAGCTATTTTTGGAGCTGCTTCTTTCTGTTCTTACTAGGCATACTCTATCAACATCTTTGACAAAGGTCAATTTGAATGCTAAATAATATAATGAAAAAAGCATAGTCCATCCATATATCTCTCTATGTGCCAGTTTGTATTCATCAAACATATATCTTAACTTCACATTTGTTCATGCAGGTATATTACAATAACTTAAATTTTTGTAGTATCTCCCGAAAGTTCCTCTGTTATTAATTAAGCTTTATTCAACTAAAGGCTTAAGGTAGCTGCTGCAACAATCAGTGCAATAACACAGCACTCCAATAAGCATAGCTATCTTGCATATCGTTCAAAGGACATACTTCCTACTAATTTCTTGCAAAAAATAAAACAGTCAAAGAAGCACAAACTGAGCATTCTAATACATATATCAAATAATCACTGAGTGGCACCAACATGATGCAGCAATCACTGCAAATCCACAAATATCGCTACTGCTGGCATGCCATGATCCAGCTATTCTCATTTGTTTCCCACATCAAACTTTGTCAAAGATGCACAAACACCACATATAAAGGAAAAAATCTGACATTAGATCACGTGTGAGTGTGACAACTAGCAGTTTTAGTAAACTGAAAAAGAAATACAATTGAATGGTTCATAATTGGAGTTTCTAACCTCATATCTAACTATTAAGATCAAACAACTTAGTAGCTAAATGTGCATGAATGGTAGAGAAACTCTGTTTTTCAATTACAGAAGATGGTTACAGGATGAGATCTCAAAGATGTTGGATGATTTTAATACATCACGCAATTATTCACTTAGTCTGCCTTTTATTCAATCAAGTTCCTCAAATATTACAAATGTGGCATGGAAAAGATATTATGCAAACGTGTACTATCATCTACTCAGTGCAAGTCAGAATCTTGACACAATATGCAAGTGTTGATTGCATTTCATCAAGAAAGACGTAAAAATGAAAAATAAATAAATAAATAAAGGTAATGTGCTTCTTTAAACTTCACTAAGCAAATATATAATAGCATTCAAATGACAATGAGTAAATAAATCATATATATAAATTTCAGAAGCCAGGGTTTCTACAGATCATACATGTAGGAGAATCTTGAGCAATGACGGATTTCCTTCAAGTTCAGATGATATAACTAAATCTAAAAACTTGCAGACATGGGCATCACCACCTTAATCAAAGGATGCAAATGCCCAAAAAATCCCATAAAAACATGTTGCAGCAACTCAATTGAGCAAATATTACCTTTCAAATCAGTCAGGGAAAAAATCATGACCGTTAAACAAAGACAAGTTGCAGGAAATGTTAGTTACCCTGGAGCATGAAATGTATGGTTCATTGAACATTACCCCTACTCCCTGAACCCCCACACAGTAAAAATATGAAAATGATCATCATCATCCAATTTTGCTTTAATAAGCATTTAATCAATGTATATGTGAAACATACTTGTCATACGGCAGATCAGCACACTTCCAGTTCTTATCGGCAAAAGCATTATGGTGAATCAGACATTCCTCTTTGGTACGCAATCGAAACCGACGCTCCTTGTTACACCTAGTACAACGAACAAATTCATCACGATGACAAACTCGTCCATTATGGGATCTGTGGGATCCATTTCCATTTTTTGATGCTTGGTTGTAGTACTTGAGCAAGACTGTCTTTGACAGTGAAACCTTCTCCCCATTAACTATGACCCAAACATTGTTCTTCCATTTCCTAGCTGTCTCTCTTCCAGAATGCTTCTCAAATGCAGCTGGAGTTAACTTGTCTGGTCAATGAAATCACTAGCACAACAGTTAATAATGCAAAAATATTGCTTGTAGTTGACCAGGAAAGTTAAAAGAAAAAGAAAGATATAATCTGAATGAAAACAATGAAACTAACCCAGGAAAAGATATTTACTAAATACTGATATGTTTTAATCATATGCACTAAAGACTTGAAAGCTTCCAGTAAGAAGTTAGGCAGCAAAAGAATAGGATACGAGGTCAGCATCATATCAGTGCAACAGATAGCATGCTTAGAAGGAAACAGATGTCTTTTGGACGTTGTTGGAAAAGCTCACATTGAAGAAACAACGACCTTAACTGGATTATGCGGTCATTATACTTACTAAATGTTATGAGCATCCACAAGATGCCCAATAGTACAAAGAAAAATAATAACAAAACTAAGGGATTCAATGCTCCACAATGGGTCCGGAAGAAGACTGTGGCTTCACGAAGTTTGGAGAAGTAGCTAACTGCTCGCTGTCTCACTCTGACACAACTATTCCTCCTATAAACAGAATACATTCTCCCCAATCATATGGCTAAATTTAAAAACTAATCAGAAAAACAGTTTGCCCTAGATGTTAAATATTAATCAACACTCGATTTGAATATATGATCTCATCAAACTGCACTCCCCAACAGCTGTTGAAAATTTCTATTATCTCAAGATGCTCATCAAACTGCACTCCCTAACAAATGTTAAAAAGTTCAGCCATCTCAAAATGCTCATCAAACCGCACTACCCAAAAAATGCTGAAAACTTATACTATCTCAAGATTAAGTTCACTGATGTCTGTGTATTAACTTTAAAGAAATTCTTTGAAGATAGCAATATAGAAACAAATGATCGAAGTAAAGGATCATTGATAATAGTAGTCAGAAGAGGGTACACACATGCGATATACTTTGATCTTAAACAAACGGAAACACGAGCATAAGAAAAAGCACATAAAACGCATCCATCAAGAATACAAGTTTTTGACGTTTGATCATAGTGGCCAGGAGTTGGCCATGAAATAAAAACATAGTTCTCATATAAACTCAAATTGTAACTGAGTTGACCTGCCATACTTGGGCTGACATATCATGAAAGCAAAAACTTGGTCAAAACCCATCTAGTAAAACAAAGTACGCATCGCTGCATGATATGTTTGAACAAAAAAACTCTACTCTGTCTACGCGGTTAAAGAGAACTCTGGCCTCAGAAAGGTCAAAATAGGACCTTCAAATCACAACAACAATGATGATGATATAATGTAGGTTTCATTATGGAATTCACGATTAAAACTGAATTCCCGAATCAACAAAGAACTCAGGGTTTTTGACAATAAAAAACACATTCGTCGCGGGGTAGGAAACGAAGGAGAGATGAGTCACTTAGACAAAACAACATACACTTAACTGTATAACAATACAAATCCACCGAACAACTTAGTAAACTCTCTCCATCGGATAAAACAGCCTAAAGGCGACCACCCATGAACGTCAATACATAAGCATTAGACATGCAAAAAGAAAAATAGAAACCCATTTCCCTTAAAACACAAGAAAGAGAGAGAGAGTCCAGAGAGAGAGTGTGGAGGGAGAGACCTTCATTGCAACCTGGGGTGCATTCACAGGTGATTTCTAAGTCACCATTAGAGAAAACCCTAAGTTTGCCAACAGCGTCTCCGTATCTATGGCTCGTACACCCACAAATAACTTCGACATAATCTCCACCTCTCTTAACCCCACTTATCTCTCTCAACTCCTCATCGCTAAACATGATCAACCCACTCTCTTTCTCCACCTCATTAGCCATTTTTTCACGCACAAACTCAATCTCTCTCCACTCTGTTAAGAATAGTCTTATTTATTGTATATAAAAAAAAAAAAAAAGCAACAAAATCAAAGGAAAGAATCAAGATATGGGCAATGTTAAGTAAAGATTGCTTTTTTGGGTATAAAGAGAAAAAATCACAAAAATAAAACAAAAATTAATAGCAAATCAGAAGACTTAAAAAACACGCATCTTATGAAGTTACTACGAGAGATCTGGTGGAGAAAACGTTGAATGAGTAAGAGATAGATAGATAGACAGATAGAAAGAGAAAGTGAAATAAATTGTTGTAGGTGTTGGTGATGGTGTTGAGGAGTTGTAGTTGTGTGTGCGTGTTGGAGTTTGATTGGAAAGGGAGAGAGAAAGAGGGTTTGGATTTTGGTGCGATTGAAGTGAGAATGAGCTGGCCAAAGAGAGAAAGAAAGAAAGAAAGAAACATATATAGGTCGTGAGGTTAAGGGTAAGGGAGCTCAAAGCTTTAAGGGTGCTACTTGCATGATATGACACGAGAGACGGCAACAACATGAATAAATAAATTAATTAGCAATTATTTATTTAATTAAAATTTATTCATTAATATTACATATCAGAGAGAGAGAGGCTCTGGGGTCAGTAGTATAGTCAGGAGACCTTATGGTTTATGGGAAGGTCCCTCTCATGGGAACGAGACGAGGTTTATTGAAGACTGTTCTCTCCCTCTCCCTCTCCCTCATCTCTTTTCTTTACAGGTGGTTTCCATGGTGGGTTTTACAAGTTTTAGTCTTTTACAGGTCAAATATACACTATGTTAAACTAATTTACGCTGGGTAAAGCCACATGAAACAGAGACAAAAGGTGAATCAAAAAATAAGCACCATCTATTCTCGCTCAACCTTCTCTGATAACAGCACTGCCCCTTATTTATTCAACAATTACAATATTTATTGGTTGAAGAAGCAAAGAGAGTATACTATTATTGAGTTTGAAGCATTATTATTTAAAAGCTATACACAAAAGTAGGCCTGATGAGATACATAGCTTTTATTAGGACAAACAACCATAAATTTTGCTTGGGTCTGACAGAAGACAATAATCAAATGATTATAACTGGACTGTACTTCAACATTTTCAATTCATCACTCATTACATTTAATTACTTTGCTTCTACTTTCTTGGGTTGCCACTGTCATGGTGGCTATGGAACAAGATCATCTCGTGACCACCTTCAAACCCATCATAATATTCGTTTAATTACTATAACAATATCTAATTTAAGTAATGCATATCTCAATAAAGTCAGTTGATTATATACTTTGATGCTTTGTAGTGCTAATATATATACAATGTTTTGTATATATATATATATATATGCTGGAAAGCATGCCATATATATATATATATATATATATTTTACAGCCCCTTTTCTTTAAAATATGCAGAGAGATTAGCAATGACCTCTCTTTTTTGTGTAAACAGTCTCTTTTAGGGTATCTTTATATATGAAGCCACAACTCCTTTTGACTCTTTATTTCCCCAATGATTCAGAGTGTGTGTGTCTGTGTATATATATATATATATATATATATGCATGGCATTGTTGCTGCATTATGAGCAGAATGATCACGCATGAAAGTAAATCCCACGCGATTTTCATATTTTTTAGATAGCACTGCCGAGTATCTGCTATCAAGGGGACCTTTACAGGTATACAGTCATGAAACTCATTGCCTGCGGCGCAAATTATTGGCAGGAATATTATCTAAACGAAACAGTTTTATTATATCAACTATACTGCATTCAGCACTCTCATCAATCTCAATCTTATCATCGATTCAATAAAACAACACAACTTGATAGCTTGCTCATGCCCTGCAAATCCATTTGGAAGCTATATAGTATAATATATTATATATTTCCCACAACTTGGTACCATGTGGAGCCCAACTTGTCATTTTTGTAGATCATTAGAGAGTAGTTTGCCTATTCTGGCATTTTCATAGTCATCATTTATACAGTAAAACTAGTGGTTGAAGTCAGAATATTATCCCATGCCATGGGGGATAAAATTGCAGGCATCACAAAACACTTTGTTTTCCATGGAATTTGAAAGATAAAACCCATCACAGTTTTGACTGGTGAAATTTTACACAGAGTAGTATGATATAGTCTCGCTTTCTCCATCTGATAATGCTAGGCTCCAGCCATCAGAAGTTAAAGCTGTTTAGCACATCAAGTTATCGAGTCAATTAACTGGCCACAACATCTCTTATCATTTTAGTTGGAAAAGTCAATCTGAGGGGACCTCTTTTTCTTTATTTGGGTATCTATACTATATTGAATAGATGAGGTTTGAAGTATTCCTCCAGTCAAATACTGTTCAAACAAGGTGAATCATAATTAAATAAAATTGACTGATTGAAAGTACTCTTTCTCTTCATCCTTTTTATGTGCTGGTAACATACCCCATGTTTAGTTCTATTCAATACATTAAGCCGAAAAGGACTGCATGCTTGTGAATTGTTTGTACCAGTGGAGATTGTAGGCTGCATAGCTGCAGCTGGATTGGATTGTACTATAAAACCTGATTATTTCCATTTTTTTTTTCTCATTTGTCAATGGAATAGCATGGGAGACTCATGATTTTGTTCAGTGCACCATTATTTTTTTCAACAAAAAGTAGGAAATGATCAAGTTCAGTTGCCTCTCTTTCTACAATACAATGACAAAACTGGCCACGATTCTCTCAATCATTTGTTAGAACTTGGCCTAACTTCTACCTATTCACGTATTCAAAGTTTCATTTTGGCGTTCCACGGTCAATGGCTTTTGGCGCATGAAAGACGAAAACTTGAAGTCTATGAAGTGGGCAAGGCGCCGCGTGAGTTAACATTGGATTCTTAAGAGAAGCACATGAATGAGTCCAGCTTGGTGTATAGTTGGTGGCCTGCCGTGTTGAAATGTGTATAATATAACATAGTTATAGTGCTAAAGTCTTTGACATTGTATTGGTTACTTTTCCAAGTATAATTTCGTTTGGTGGCCACCAACTCAACCTTGTCTTAACTGTAATATTTTCCTTTTTCAAAGAATCCAATGATGACCTCCATTGTTAAACAAGCTAAAAGAAGCGTCAAATACGCCAATCCAATAAGCCGCTAAAACTACAATAATCTTAAATAATAAATTAGGAACATACACACATACGCATGAATCAGAATTAACACTAAGTCGACGGCTTTAATAATAGGTCCAATAAGAATTTCAAAACATGCTCCTGCCTGTGAACCACCACCTCCCCTTGAAGTTCAAGAATTAATAGTTGCAGTCATACAAGGTCAACCTAAAAAACATGTTAGGCAAGTGTTATTTATGTTGAGATACTCTGCACCGGCTGAAACATTTTATTGCTGGTGTGCCTAAATTTAGAATTTTAGATCAGTATTGGAACCGCATTACATGTTGCCTCCACACAGTACAGGGGTTTCTGTTATGTTTGGATGGAATTTGAATGATTATTCCTCCTCCTCCTCCTCCATTTACAGTACGGCGTCTTTTCGCCATGCAACAAGTTTCAAGTAATGGGCTAGGATGATTGGACTGAAAATAGGATGTTAATTAAGATTGACCTGATAGCCCAATTTAGGTTGGACTCTGAGAGCCCAGATGGAATAAGAGATTAAAATTTCGAATAGTTTGCGTGGACAGTCCTGACATTGCAATTTCGAATCTGTACAATCCAGATGAATCACGAGCGACGTCACTGTCATCTCACCTCTTACTCTTTACTTACCCTTATCTCTAGTGTCTCTATCACACTGCACGTAAGTAAGACATATTGTTATTGTCTAGTTGATTTTCCTGTTATCATTTCAACTGTTTTTTTTAAGATTTAATGTCACCAGTTGCGAGCTTGGCTGTGCGTTGCCTCAGTGCAGCTCACACAAAAACAAAGTGTCACATGTTTTCAAGATCAGTCACACTC
Organism: Anacardium occidentale; assembly: GCA_026122585.1. Taxonomy (NCBI): domain Eukaryota; kingdom Viridiplantae; phylum Streptophyta; class Magnoliopsida; order Sapindales; family Anacardiaceae; genus Anacardium; species Anacardium occidentale. The sequence goes on along the minus strand of JAJEJH010000099.1, from coordinate 303,118 downwards.
TAGCACGCCTAGCCCATTTAAAGGTTGTAGAGATCAGTCCAAGTGCAATCCAAGTTCTAGAATATGCCTACATGTTTTATCTGGGTCCGCATCCTAACAAAATTTTAGTGTGTAGAGATATTTTAATTGTATAAAAGAGTGTTTAGAAATTTGACGGGCATTTTATGGGGACAATGTTGTAATTTTCTAGCTAGATATTTCTTAGATTTTACTTACATAAAATGCCAATTGTTTAGCATTTGTATCAAGCACACCAAGTTTTTTTGTTCATATAAAAATTTTTTGTCTTATGAAAAGGGTAATTCAAATAGGCCACTCTTATAGTCAATAAAAATTCATATAAAATTTGTTGTTCAATCTATTGACTATAAATTTTAGAAAATCATAGATAGAGGTGATTTCATTCCTATAAATCCAAATACAAATATGCTCAAAAACAAAAATGACTTTAAGGAAAATAATGAAAAAATAATGAGCCTAAACTCTAAGACATTGAATTTGTTATTTTGTACTTTAAACTCTACAGAAATTCAACTATTTTTCTTCTTGTGAAACAATAAATGAAACTTGGACTATCCTCCAAATAACTCATGAGGAAACCAATCAAGTGAGGGAGTCCAAGGTAGAGCTTCACTTTTGAAAATACAAATTATTCAAAATGAAAAAAGAAGAGAATATTACGAAGATGTACAAGCATTTCTCGAATCTAGTAAATGAGTTGAAAGGTTTGGACAAGAAGTTCAAGAACGTTAAACTAGTCAAGAAGGAATTAAGATCATTACTAGAGACTTAGAGCATGAAGGTGACGACAATTAAAGAATCGAAGGACTTGACCATTATAGGCAAGGACAAATTGATTAAGAGTCTATTGACTTATAAAATAAAATAAATGCCTAAGAGAGAGGAGGAAAAGAAAAAGAAGAAGAAGGATATCACACTCAAGGTTGAGAAAAGCTCAAGTGAAGAAGATGCACCCTCAACGAAAGAAAAAGAGAATTTAGTAGATGAAGAAAATTTGAAGATGGTCTCAAAGAAATTCAACAAGTTGTTGTCCAAAAAGAACCGAAAAAATGGTAGTTTGCTATGAGTGTAAAAAAGAAGGGTATTACCGACAAGAATGCCTTCGAGTGAAGAAGAAAAAATCAAAGAAGAAAGCACTTGTCGCTTGGAGTGGGGACGACTTGAACAATGAGAAAGAAGAAAGAGTCTCTCTATGCTTCTATACTGAAAATAAGAGATGAAGATTTCATGTAAAAGAATCATCAAGTCAAGTAAGTTTTAAATTACCTATTAATAGTTTTATACTTGAATTATGATGATGATGATGTCATGTTGTGATGATGCTTAAACTGAATATATGACTACTTGTCTTTGATTAAGTGTTTAGGTTAAACTGAGTGCAAGCATGTTGTGTGTGTACATATATATACACATATATATATGTTTGTGTTGCAATAGTGGCATGTTAGGAATTCATATCAAAATGAGTTAAATTTGATCTGGTTTGATGACAAATGACATGAATTCACAAATTGTTGTCCCCCATGGTTGAAACATGCAAGGTTGATGTGTTTGTGATGTTTTGATTAAAATTTTATGCAAAAATGCTTTTATTTTCCTAAATTCCCCAAAATTTTATTTTAAATGTTGCTAGACATATTTGAAATATGTTTTTAAGTTGGTTTCAATGATTTGAATTGAATGAAATTTAGTTTTGAAACATTTTGATATTCATTCCAAAATTCATTTTTGTTAAAACTACAATTTTCTGCAGATTTTTAGGTTTTTATGGTCATACATGACTGTGAATATGTGCTACACAATTGTGCATGCATTATTTTCCTAGGCATAGGATTATGCTTAAATGACACACGACCATGCATGTCTTGTGATCAACACAAATGTACTTATGGCTTGCATGATCGTGCATAGTACAAACAGTAGAAATTTTTATAAATTTATTAAATTCTTTTACAAACACATTCCCCAAATGTTTTAATGGTCACATCTTATGCATGAAAATTTTAATTTTATTAAAAGTTATCCATACAAAAAAAGGGGGAAATGACATATTTGGATGCTCTTTATGTATTGATTATATGTTAATACGAGGGGAAATGTTTATTTTTTTAATAATTGATATCATTGAACAATAGGGAGTTAAATGATACTTGAAAGGGGGTGAATTTTAAATTATGCTTAAAATATACAATATCTTAAAAAGAGGGAGCAAATTTGTTTTGTGTTTAAACGAGAATTTTAATATACCTTTTTGATTTATAATAAAAGGGAATAAGTGTTATGGTATGTTAAAATGACATGTTTTAAAAATGAGATATATATATATATATATATTTGTAATTTGTTGAAAATTTTTTGGCGATATATGTTATTGTGTTCAAATGCATTTTAACATAGATTTTGTCATCAATAAAAAAAAAAAAAAAAAGATTGTTGAACCTTTGTAGGTTTTAAATTGATAAAAAATTTTATTAAAGTATCTAATCAGTTCTTGCATGTAATGTTCGTGATGAAGGATTAACGGGTGTTAATTTTATAGAATTTGCCTAGAGCACAACATGTTTGACCAGACAGTATGATCGTGTGTGTCCCATAAAAGGAATACATGACTTGGTTGAGTCATGCAAAGTGTCTGTACATGAAGAAAAAAGGACACACAATCATGTGATTTTTTAACAGACGATCATGTGTCATATTCTAAGAACGTACTCCTGTGTATGTCCAATCGTGCAAAAGCTTTAAGTCAACATCTGGACATATGCCCGTGCAGCAACAACGCATGTCTATGCAAGTCTAGAAAACTTGATCATATAGTAATCATACGTATCATACGTAAGAACATGTGAACTTATAAAATTTTGAAGCATTAAAGATGTGAAGACACACGATCGTATGTGTAAAACACATGTTTGTGTAAGGTTTATGCGATAGGAGAAATTCTACCATTAAAGAACACGTTTTGACGAGAGAATAATCGTGCAACATAGACACCCGATTGTGTGTCTACCAGTTTCTCTCCAACGACTCTCAAATCAATTGTAACAACTATATTTCTCAAAACCCTATATATTGGAAACTAATCTGAGTTTAGACAAGTTAGAGAATTAGGTTTATAACTTTTATTCTTTAATTCTCAAAATCTTTCTCAAATTCTCATTATATACCATTTAGAAAGAAACACTGTGAACTTATTGTGTATCTGCCTTGTGATATAAATTTCTCTTTCTATAACTTCACAATCCTTGAGCGCAATCTCATGAAACTAGTGGAGGATAGAATCTCTGTGTAAACTATGTTACAAGTACAATTTTTTGTTATCAAAACTAGTATATAAGGGTAGAATCCCTTGGACAAAAAAACTACTATATTTTCGGATTGAAGATAATAAAGAAAATACTTTAAGCTAGGTTGCTTACATGAGTGGACGTAAGAAACTCCAAACTACTATAAAAATTGGCTGAACACTTTCTTTCTTTCTTGCTATTTACTTAACTTTATATTTGGTTTATGTTGTTGATTGTATGTTTGGCCTGTGTTAATTGCTTTATTTGTTGATTGTTGATTGAAACAATTTTTAAGTTTGATAAGTTTTGAAAAACCAATTCAACCCCCCCCCCTCCCCCCTCTCCCCTCTCCCCCCGAGCTCTATCATTTTAGTCATTTTAGAATTGTCATTTGATTTATTGACTCGATTCTACTATTCTAAAGATATATTGTGTAAATAAATATATATATATATACACATAAAAATGACAATGCATAATCACTTGAAACATTGTCTTTATTATATACAAAATGTTTATATATGAAAGTTGCAAAGATCAACCAAAGTGTAAGCCCTTGCTCTAGAATGTGTCAAACATATTTTTTATTTGGGTGAATAGTGTAGAGAATTCTAATATATAAAGATATTTTATTTAAACAAGAGAATGTTCATAACTTTTTTAGATATTTCTTGAAGGCAATCATTTAATTTCTTTACAAGATATTTCTTACGTTACTTTAGGATTATGGACTAAAAAGGTTAAAATTGTAATATATATCATGAGGTTCAAAATTTGCCCCTCATATTGATTTTTTTTTTTTTTTTCGTTGGCATCTCTATATGAGACTACAAATAGTTGTATGAAAAATGTATTCACATAAACCTTGTTAATAAAATAAATAGCGTCAATTAGCCCTCCTTAAACTTGGAAAATTATTAATATGGTATATATATAAAATATTAATATTAATATTTTATTTTTTTTCTTCTAATAGTTTGACTATTTTAGATGAAAAAAGTCAAATAACTATTTATCATATTTTATGTAAATATTAACTCTTAAATTTTATTGTTATTCTTATATTGACTCTTCAATACTGTAACTCTCTTCATTTTAGATGAAAAAAGTCAAATGACTATTTCTTATCCAAACCTTGATGAAATAATGATTTTTCATTTTTTTTTATTTGAAAAGTTAAAATTTTCATTTAAATCATCTATTTTTAATAGTAAAAATCATTACGTGAAAGGGTAGAAATGTCAATTTATATGAATAATTTTATTTTCTTTTTACAATTTTTTTATTTTCTCTTTTTCCCTTCTTGTTACCAATCATCCCTTATCAATTCCAACTCAATTGGTGTTTCAAAGGTCCAATATGACTTCTAACAAGGGAGGTTAGAATTGGAATGAAGGACAGTCTCTGCCAGGTTTAATTACAATAAAATTTTGATAATTAATTAATAAATCAAAGAATTTTACGTGACAGCAGGCGCGTGCTGCTCATGGATTGGTTGATTTTTGACGCGTGTAATTGTAAGCCACGCGCCATAAGAAATGGTCTCTAATCCAATAATTAATTAAGCGTTAAATCCAGAGTTATTGCCCACAATTAAAGCAAGCAAAATCCTGATGAAGTAACTTCTGTCTCACTGTAGCCATTTATATATTTCTTTGTCTCCGCTGGCCTCGGAAGTTCGGTTGAAGTTGAAACCCAGCTTTTAAAGTTATGAAAGGGAGGCAGAGAGGAAATTGTGTCTTCCACTTCTTAATAATAATACCTACTGTCTTGATTAAGTGTTTGTTTTGTAAGCATTGCACTTTCTGCAACACTGCTTTGGTCATTTTTTGTTTAAAAATATTGCAATTTGCTCTTGCAACTCTTGTTTTTTAAGTATCTGAAGCTTGCACTCTACGTATTAACTGTACTTTCTATTTCTCCTTCAAATAACTTTCTCTGAGTTAACTGCTAGTAGATCTGGTTCAGTGTTGAGAAAAAGCGGCTTTCTAGCGATTGCATGCGGAATCTATTTCTGTTTATACGTTACAGACTTAAAGTTTCGTTCTTTAATCACTTCTAAATACATTTATCTTTCTTCGTTTGTCTTTATCAATTGAATGCCATTTTTTAGTTATTTTCTAGCTAGTATTCAAGCTCTTGTTATTAATTGAAATTCAAGAACTTTTTGTCTGGAATCCATGCTTTATTTTAGATAAACAAAGTGGGTCTCTGCCTAAATGGTATTGGCATCTTGTAAAGGCTTCTTTGGTATGTTCCAATAATTGCTGCGTTTTCACCTAATTATTGAATCATTATAAGTTTTTGCTTTGCCTGTGATGAGAAAATTATATAGGAAATTGGTATTGATGAAGAACCCTTTTATGGGTATGAGAAAAAATGGCATTTCTCACTCAGGAAGGATTTTTACTGATAGAAAATGGATTCTTCCCTTTTTTGCAAGCTTACTTGTATCGATTACTTTATTCTTGTCTGCTACTTTCGGGCTGTTCAGCTCTTCTTATAGTGGAGATCAGTTGCCATTTGATATCATTTCACTTCCAAAATCAGATGATTCAAGTAGGTATTTTGTAGAATCAGATTTAAATAAATCGTTTGATCCAAATGGTGAATTGAAAACAGAAGCACCTAGGTTAGCTTATCTTATTTCGGGAACAAAGGGGGATAGTCATAGAATGATGAGGACTTTGCAGGCCATTTATCATCCGAGAAATCGGTATATTTTACATTTGGATCTTGAGGCTCCACCCCGTGAAAGATTGGAATTGACTCTTTCAGTGAAGAGTGACCCAATTTTTTTTGAGTTGGATAATGTGCGTGTCATGGCGCAATCCAATTTGGTGACGTATAAGGGTCCTACAATGATCGCTTGCACACTCCAAGCAATTGCAATTCTGTTAAAGGAGAGTTTGGAGTGGGACTGGTTTATAAACCTCAGTGCATCAGACTATCCTCTTGTGACACAAGATGGTAAGTATCGGAAGTTTGCTCTGTTAATTTTTTGTTTTAAAGAATGAACTTTGCTTTCATTTCAGTCCTGTTTGTGTAAATTACTGCTATTGTTGTGATGGAGATCGTTAGGTTTCACTGCATTAAGGTATAATTATTTCTTGTCTTTATGATATTTCACTCATAAATGATCCTGAAACTTCCTAGTTTTTTCTTTGTTCAACTTATCTTAAGCTTTGGTGAACGGCATCGTGATGGTTAGATTGCTTTAGGTGTTCACTCGGCTGAAATTACTTGAATTGTTCTGTTGCTTCTGGGCATTTATATGACTTAACTCATTATTGCAATTGTTTTTTGAGTGATTATAGTGATGCAGGCTTTGCATACAAGTAGAAATGATATGTTGGTTGGGGTTGATGAGTTGGAGATTTATAAATTAACATTTAAAGCCAAGTTGACGTAATTATAAACAAGGTTAGGGTGGGTTGCAATTTGTGGTGTAATAATCTATTGAATTAATATTCTGGTAATCATTGGTGTTCAAGTTTGGACCTTAGTTCGAGGTGATAATGCTTTTCATGTTGTTTCATTTTTCTGTTTACTAATTCACTTTTTCACTTCTTGAAAATCTTAAAGAGACCCATTTTATAACTGGACAGTGTTCATATCATGTGGACTACTTATTTGCAACCTCATTCAGACCTTTCAGTTGCACAGAGGGTCTAAAGAAGGCTAGTAAACGGTAAATTTTATGGTCTTGAATCAAGAAATAGCTGCTCATATGCCTTAAGTTTGGCAAAGGTCAACCTGCTGCCTTCATTGCTTTGGGGATGTGTCCATCTAGGCTATAAATCGATGGAATATTTGAAGCCCAAAGTCATTTCAAGAGCTTAGTTCTTGGATTGGATTGAAATGGGAAGTCTTCTTTTGGCTGTCAAAATATTTTATTATTCCTTTGACTTATATTCACATACAAAAATTATTTTTGAATATCTTCCTGGTGAACTTTTTCTAGCTCCCTTCTTGAATAGATCCGTCAAGATCCTTAATAACAGCCATGAAGGGAATCTTACTGTTACATTATTCTAAGCTGTTGGATATGTGGTACACATAAAGTTGAGCTCTTATATTTGTTTCAAGAGGCTAGAATGTTGATTCAATCACTAGCTGAGGTGAAAATTTTGTTGAACAAAATCTAGAGTTGTTGTGCAGAGAAAGGCTATTAGTTTCAGTTAGCAGCATTATGAAATTTATTGAACCTGTGGGGGGATAATAATTTCAACTAAGCATTCTTTTAGTAGATTAGTGTGGATTAAAGACAAAATGGTGAAATCAGGATTTGAAGGCTTGGGTCCTAACAGCAAGACTACTCTGCATTGTTGTTTTGCTTTTTATGACCAACAGTGTACCTACCGACCAACACTCTGCTAGCATGTTAAAATGCAGCCATGCTGTAGCTTTGGGAAGAGAAAACAGATAACTTACCAGTATTGTGATTGTAACTGTATACCTACGGTCACTTGGCATTTTGATATGTGATGGATAATGTTTGGTTTGTAAAGAGATGCAATTGGTCCAAGAAGCACCATCTGCACTATCTTGTTTGTTGAATATTGTGTAATTGTGTATTAATGTGATGAATATTGTATATTAATGTAGAATATACTAGTTAGAATACATTAGGAAAGTTAGATTGCATTTCCTTTTTAGGATCAAACATCCACCACCCTGTATATTGTTGCAATTTTACTCAATGAAATATATGAAAAATATATATACTCTATAAATTACATTATTAAATTGTAATGGTTGCATTGGAAGGTCAAATTGGTTGAAAAGAAAATTAGAAGTCTATCTAAAGTACTCATACTTTTGCATTTTTCATACATGTATCTCTGGACTTAGTTTGTGAAAGTAATTCTAATTGATTTCTGTGCAGATATGCTATATGTTTTCTCAAATATGTCTAAAAATCTCAATTTTATTGAAAATACTCAGATTGCTGGTTGGAAACTGTAAGTAACAAGTTAATAGTACTACATTACTTTATTCCACTTCCTTCTACCAAATCAACATTATGGACTGATGGCACATTGTATCTACCTTTATTTGTGTTTGCAGAAGCCAAAGGCCAAAACCAATCATTGTTGACCCAGGCCTTTACCTGTCAAAGAAATCTGATATTGCGTGGACCACTCAACGGCGATCACTTCCTACGTCTTTCAAGTTGTTCACAGGTACTTTCTAAAAGTTAAATTGTCAAGTGTGCCATTGTTAACAATTGGCCTATTGAAGTTACAAAATTCCTTTATGAACCTTGACCTGGAAGTTTAAAGAAAAGGAAAGGCTCTTAGTTGAGGCAGTGATAGCACAGATAATTTTGACAAACTGCCGGGTGATAAGCCACCAGGGAGTTCTCATCCGTTATATGCCCAAATTTCTCTGTGTGTCCATGTTGTAGACCAGCATTGGACTGTTGGATCATGAATTATTTTTGTCTAGTTAGAAAAATTTATTTTCACAATGATACAACTATTGTCAGATTGCATTGGAGTTATAATCCTGCAAAATAATTAAGGCTATTGTATAGGGATTGTTTCTTTGGCCAAAATAATATTTTTAGGACCTCTTCTACTAAGCAGACTTTAGAAGTTTCCTCTAAGGTGGAATGGCTGAATCATGAGATCTTGTCAAAGGATTTTGCTATCTTACTGGTTAAAATCCAACGTGAATAAATTGAAGAGAAATTGCTGCTTCATGCCTTTCTTGGGGCTGAAAGATTAATGTTAGCTGATAGGTGAGGAGAATGTAAATCAAATTATTTTAGTAAGTGTTAATTTAAACAAGAATCAGTTTTCCTGATTTTTTATTCATATTAGTAGAATTTAAATTGCTTATCCAACTTACATAATTTTTATTCCAGTTATGCAGAGCTTTTATATGGTTTGTCAAAGTGAAAATGTTTCTCCCACTAATTCTTCTTGATTCTTCTAGTTCATGTCATTGATTTCCTTTTCTTCCTCCCATATTTTCTATTTTATCAGTTCTACATCTATGCTATACTTAGCTATGTAGCTTATGGATCCCTTGTGCCAAAATGTATTCATGTGAAAAGGAGAATTTCATCAACTGTAATTAGAACATCTGTTTTGATTCACTTTCATCTGTAGAACGGTAGATGAATATTTGAATCAGGTTATTTCTGTCCATAACCAATTTCAAACAAACTTTTGTTTCTTTTTGTATACAGGTTCAGCATGGGTAATGCTCACGCGGACATTTCTTGAGTACTGCATATGGGGATGGGATAACCTCCCTCGAACTCTTCTAATGTACTATACAAATTTTATATCATCTCCGGAAGGATATTTTCACACTGTTATCTGTAACACTGAAGAATTCCATCAGACTGTGATAGGCCATGATCTTCACTACATTGCTTGGGACACTCCTCCCAAGCAGCACCCTATCTCTTTGACCATGAAAGACTTCGACAAAATTGTTAAAAGCAAGGCTCCATTTGCTCGCAAATTTGCCAAAGATGACCCTGTCTTGGACAAAATTGATAAAGAACTATTAGGCCGCACAAGCCAGTTTGCACCTGGGGCATGGTGTATTGGGAGCTCATATGGAGGAGCTGACCCATGCTCTGTGCGAGGTAATGATACTGTGTTTAGGCCAGGACCTGGTGCCGTGCGATTGCAAGAGTTACTACAAACATTGTTGTCTGAAGAATTTCGTAAAAAGCAGTGTTCATGATGAAAGGTGAGTCTTTCATATTTTGATAAACGCAAGTGTACATTGGACATAGATCATACAGCTTATGTAAAACAGGCTGAATTGTAACTTAATATAAGACTTGAGCACTCAAGTTATAAAAAAAGTCAATGTCTATTTTAACGGGAAAAATATTAGGATTGTTTCTGGGTACATTGTCTAAGTATGATGGAATAATCGCTGCGGGCTAAATTAGCATCCCATATTCTGGGGAACGAGAGAAAGTATCCCATTATTTTGTTAAAGACTCGCAACATATTTAATAGGTTCCAGTGGCTGTGGCATGTGGTTCGAACTATAAATATGATGAAGCCTACGCTTGTTCAATTAGTTTCTGTCGGCAGAAATCAAATTCAGGTATTTTTCAACAATCATTTCTGGAGAAAAATCAGTAAAATAGCCCTTCTCTACATCCAGCCCTTCTTCAGCTGCGAGCATTTCAACCCGGCTTTGGACCCTATCAGCTCCAACTTGATTGGGCTCCAAGAGCATGCAAGCGATCTCGGTGGAGTCCTCACCATGAACCAAGCCCAGCGTTTGCACTGTTGGCAGTCCACCTCCGCGGGCACTCACCATTCGGGCTATCCGACGAGCAGAGGAGAAGTCTGTGGACATGATGGGAATGTTGTACAATGCAACCCACGGACGAGCTCCAATCATTGCTATACCCCTCGCCCGTGACACCTGGCTGGGGCCTTCATCGGGCCTTTCGGGGAGGGTTTCAGGCGTTGTGCAACCTGCCCATTGGTTGCCCATGAAGTTAGGCCTGTAGTAACCGAGCTCACGTCTGATGGTGTCCAATGCCTTGCCTGTTGGGTGCGCTGCAGCATACAAAAACACAGGCACTGCAATATAACAAAGTGAAGGACAATGTCAATGATTTTGATAGATATAGGTATTTTATAAGCATTCATACCTTGAAATCTGCTGCCTATATCTGCAGCAACTGCTTTGGCAAGCCAAGCAGCTTCATCCAAAGATGCCCGAGCCAGTGGATGGAAAACAATGTCATCGACAACACCAAGCCGAGGGTGGGCACCAGAGTGCAACTCAAGGTTTATGGCTCCATAAGCAGCCTCAACCATGGCTAATACACACTGTTGCAGTGGACTGTAAATGGCAGTACCTGTGCTATCATGAACAATGTAGGATACAAGTGTGTAACGGACCCTATTGTATGCTCGATCCTCAAATTTGTTGACAATCACAGTTTCTGTATCAAGCCTAGCCGCTTGTTCTATTGAGTTGAGAGCTGAGAGGTTTCGTGATTCAGAAATGAACAGCTTACAACACAGTAGACTGGATTGCTTTGTAATCTTCTTGCTCTGGAATAAATGAGATGATACATATAGCGTTAAAAATCATTCGGGTGAATTATAAAAATCGTTTCCCCTATGAAATTGGGAAGTTCTTACCTTGCAACCGGGGCCAAACTCCATAGCTTTTAACTCTGTTAGAGATTGGATGAGAAGAAAATCCCACTCATACATCATCCATTGAAGCAAGTAATGACTAAGCTTCTGTGAGTCAGAATGGTAAAATCAGTGACGATAAAAAGTTATGTCCCTACGTCTTCACGCGCTGTTAGATAATGAATACCGGTTACCTGTTAGCTAAAGCGTGATCCAGATGGAATATCAAACTATTTTATCTTCAGCATTTATTTATATATATGGTTTTAATACTAGAATTATTAATGTGGATCGGTCTCTGCAGTTCACCTAATCTTTTATGAAATTAAATAAGACGTCGAATATGAAGTAATGATGGGAAAAGTTCAGAAAGTGGATCATAATGGATAAGATCAGCAAAATAAGACAAAGAAGCAGATATTTTCAATGCTAACAAGGCAGTTCCAGCCAACACCAATCGAACCTTTTTGGCGTCAAGAATATGAAACCTGAGAGCCTAGCTTTACATGAGAGATGTTTAATAAATTTGTGTTTTATTTTTTCAAATATTCACCTTTTATCCCTCTTTAATAACTGGGATTCGATTAAAACAAGGACAATTGCAATCAGCTTGCTGGCCTGGCCGAATGGTGTACACTTCAGCAAGCTTGTTTCTGCATGTTTTTTATGTCAGTTAGCGCGGCCTTCATATGTTCCCTTTCATGAGCAAGAGAATGTAACATAGATATCTTTAGTTCAGGTATAGCTATTTTCGAGTGTGATACATGTTTGCACATCCCCTAAAATCTAACATTATGGGGGTAAATTTATAGATATAAAAAAGGACCTTTCATTATAAAATTTCACCCTCAAATATTTAAACATGGAGCAATGTGTTTCATAAATGTATTGTATATATTACATAGATGAATTCAGTTCCATATAACTTTCAATAATTTTCTCTTTCGGAAGATCAGTAAAATATCCCTTCCCCACAGCCAAACCCTCTGCTTCTGCAACCCTTTCAACTTCTAGCTGAACTTTATCTCCTCCTACTTTACTTGGTTCCAACAAATTACAAGCTACCTCAATGATGTTTGCACCATGTACTAGTGCCATGGCTTGCACTGAAGGAAGTCCTCCTCCTCTCCCACTTACTCGTTTTGCTATTCTACGAACAGCACCAATATCTGTAGAGAATACAGGGACGTTGTAGTTATCAACCCACTTTGTTGCTCCAATTACGATTACACCTTTTGCTTTAGTCACTTCAAGTGGACCCTCATCTGGCTTCAGAGCCAAGGACTCTGATATTGATCTTCCAACCCATTGGTTTCCCACTGAATTTGGCTTAAAATAACCCAGTTCTCTTCTGATTGAATCAAGTGTCCTACCTTCTTCATGTGCAACTCCATACAGAAAGGCGGGGACTGCAGGCTACGATAACATACATTAGCAAGACGAAATGGAAAAATTTTGGAGTAAAAACCTAAATATATGAACATAGATGATATTATACCCATTACACTCCCATGAAATATATTCTGATCAGAAGTAAAGTCTACGAAACACAAATTCTGTAGTAATACAACTGAAACGACATATTATTCTTCCTGTTCAACAAAAAATTTCACTGAAATACAGTCTCTTTTATTATGAACAAGAATTAAAGGTCAAAGAAAAAACTATTTTATGCTTTCAAGCAAGAGACTGATTCTTGTCCAAAATTTAATAAACCCTCTACTTTTACCTAGAATACCTAAATGTCACAGTGAAGAAGCTTGAATCTATTCATATATTTCATCTTGCATATACCAAAGAGTAGGCGACGTCAATGCTAAAAAAAAATCCGATGTAGATAAAAAATCAATAGAATTATAGAATCCTGGTGTGTTCAAGGACTTGTTTAGAAAAATACCAAACATCCTACCCTCTTCAGCCTGTTTTTAGAGAGTGCTAGGACTGAGATATCTTGCAGTTAAATTACCAATCTTGGCTATTAATAATTGAATGAAACTTAAGGAATGCATTTCCTGTTTTCATCAAAACGTCTGCTGACAAATTCTTATTATCTACTTTCTTTAACTCTGGTGATTACAAGGACACAAACCTTGAAGACTAGAGCCAATATCTGCCGCCAATGACTTCGCAATCCTAGCTGCTTGGTCTAAAGAAGCACAAGCCAAAGGGTGAAAACATATATGATCAACCACTCCAAGCCGAGGATGACTCCCAGAATGCATCTCCAAGTCAATGTTTTCAAAAGCAGCTTTAACCATGGCAAACACAGCCCTCTTCAAAGAACATGAATCTACTGATAGGTCTGGTGCCAATTTGGAGACAACAGTATAACCAACTCTATTGTAAGTCACATCTTCAAATTTGTTTACAATAGCAGCATCTGGGAATAGTTTGGCTGCTCTTTCAATTGATTCCAGTGCTAATTTGTTTCGACTCTCCGATATATATACCTTGCAGCAACCAAGCATCAACCTCGACATTTTTCTCCTCTTTGCTGCTTGCCACAAACTGCATAAAAAGAGAGATTGAGCTACTGAAATAGCATTATCAGGAACATTTGTGGCCATGAGTTTTGGGGGACCACATTATAGCAAATAGCACGAGACAAATTTTAAGCAAAACCCTATAAGCTAGTTACTGGTAAGACAGAACACTCGAAAACTGCAGAGTTTAGCACATAAACAGAAATCTAGGTCTAGATATAGTAGTCAGCTGCAGTTAAATCTATATCATATTAGAAGTATCTCACACACCCATATAAAAGGCCATAAACAGTAGAACAAACTCAGTCAACTAAGAAACGTTTAGGCAGTCAACTAAGAAACGTTTAGGCTGTCAAGTCTCTCCCCAAAATGATGTTCTGTTGCCGCTATATGCCCCCGCATTTGGTTGAAAAATATTCAGGTTTTTTTAATTGCTCTTTCTTCTATGTTTAAATCAGCTCAAATGGCCGAACAGTTGCTTTTGGATCATGTTTCATATTTCGGGATGCCAATCACTGACAAATCTGATAGTCCAAATCTTGATTTCTTCCAGCTTTCATAAAAATTCGAATCTCACCCAATAAAACTTGAGGAAGCCAGACTATGTTATATGTATATTCAAACAAAATTAATTAGTTTTGGGCCTCGAAATTGAATCACAGATCTCGTTCTCATTGACAACAATGCTTGATGGTGGTTCCGCAGAAAGACATTACTGTAACAACGGGTCTCTATATCCATTCAATATAACTTATTCACATCTTCATATACATGAATTTCACGCCAATTCACTTACTCTTACATTTCATCGGGCTCAAACAAAACAACAACAAATAGAGCTGCAACTGAACGATTCATCTTCTGCACACATATGACACAATATACCACCTACACTGATGGGATTTATAATTATAACCAAAAGATTTCTCCACACAAGCTGGAAAGGTTTTTAGTTGAATCTTGAAGGTAATCCATAGTCAAAAAACTACAAAATCTTTCATGAAATAATTGAGCAAATATAGATAGACAAAAAGAAATAATTGTAAACTAAATGTCCGCTCAAAATTCAATCTCTTTTGGCTTAGGGTACCCATCGTACTCCAACTTCACACCTAAAGCAGCGCGAATAACCCTAAATTTTAGCCTTAAAGCCTCCATTATCTCTTGAATACTCTCATTCTCGGGATCCATAACTGGGTATTTTTCAATCAACTCCTCCATTTGCTTTATACCCTTTTGAACCCGGTTAGAGAACCGGGTGGGATCGACCCGGATGACAGAGTTCCAGAGATCGACACAACCCTTGTAAAATCCAAGTTCTTCGCCGGTTTCAAAGCCAAGTTTGAGGCCCACTTGTCGGCCTTCTTCTTTCCCAGTTTTCAGGCCGTGGTTGTAGCCTTCGCCATAGCCTTCGTTGATGAGAGACTCTTCTAAATTAAGCGAGGAGTCGAAGATGTCGTCATTGGAATTGTTAGAATGTGGAGGATCCATGAAAGCAAAACTTTAGGGCGAAAAGTAGCAACAACACAGAAATTAATTGTACTTGTAAAATTAAAACTTGTACAGCTGAATGTGGAGAGATAGCGATTGCAACTACCTGTTTGTGAGAAAGCCTCTAAGAAATTGGGTGGCGGTTGTCGTAGATGGCGTTTTGAGGCTGCCAACAAATTTGATGGGTCATCAGGCACGTCCCTTTACTATTAGAAAATTTGGCCCGTCCCGTCTCTGTTAGAAAATTGGACCCGTCTTTTTTACTATGCGGCCCTCCTTTCAAAGGGAGGAGAGAAGGATATTTTTGCAATTGTTGAGATATAAAAATTTGGATCTTTCTTGATAGGAATGACAGGAGCAAACCCCGGGACACAATGTATAATTTTGTGATACATCGTTTAACTGGCTTCTTTCATCATTTAAGTCAACCCAGGATTCATACTTATTTATTATTACTGTAAATCTCAAGTAATTTTGGCTGCTTTTAGGCTTAGTTGGCTGCTTGTATTTTGATAAGAGTACAAGTGTTTTTTAGTTTCTTCCAGGGTTTATAGGTAATTTCAACATAATGTAACGCTTGTCTAGTAAATACCCCCATCCTCTATCAAAGTTTGAAGAACAATAGGGGGATTATTAAATGAGTATAAGATGGTTGGAACTTGCGAAATTTGTCAAATGGTGTCCAGAATCAAGGCAACACTTGCCATATGCTGCTGCTTCTTCACCTTCTTAAATCCGCTCTGCATCCAGGGTGGGCTTGAGTTGAGGGAGTGAATGATCCAGCTAGTCGCTTCGCTTCGCTTGGTTCTTTTTACATGACAAGCAACCACCATCCCACCCCACCCCACTCTCTCTTTTAAACCTTTAAATATAAAAAAAAAAAAAACAGACTTCATAACACACACACACACACACATTGCTTCCTTCCTCTTAGTTTGTTTGACCTCAGAAAAAAAAAATTAAAGATGGTGGTTGGATCTCACAAAGTAATGAGCAGTGGCAACAGAGGAAGGCAGTATGGGTGGATGTTACTTTTGGCTTTTGTAGCTGCATTGCTCGGAGTAATGGTACTGCACAAGCTCCGGGAGAGACGCATCTTGAACCTCCTGGTCAAAGAAAAGGATCATCAGCTCTTTTCTCTTCAACTTCTCTTGCAGGTTCATTGACTTTCTATTTCTCTCTTCCCTTGCACTTGCATGCAATTTCTCCTTTTCACAGTTATATTTGTCAGCCTACTTGCATGCCATTATGAATCATCATGCAACCATTTTTTCTTTTATTCTTAATTACTTAAAATCTTTAAGGCAAAATGGCCAAAAATATGGTCTCTATCATATATTTCTAAATCGAAATAGTTCAAATCATGTTGTTGAATATACAATAGATCAAATTATTCGTAGGATTCTCAATCTTCAGTTTCCTTCTTGGTTATTTTTTATGGTGTGGGTGGAGGCAGATCTCAATGCTGAAGAAGAGAAATCTTACTTAGTATTCCACATAATTAAAAATGACACTAGGGCGCTTCTTTTTCGAAACACTGAAGTTGCTGTTATAATTTGTTCACACAGAAGGAAAAGGAATATAACAAAGGAATGAAGAACAAGAATGAAGAGATTAAAGCAAAGATGTATACCCTTAGTGCCCAAAAGATGGAGCTCAACAGAAGGCTCCTCGAGATGCAATCTACTATTGATTCCCTAAAAGATGAACAAAAAACCTTGGAGTCTGCATTGGAGGAGATGAAGAATGAGATCAAAATGCGGAGAGAAGCTGAGATGGCTGCAGCTAAAGAATTATCTCAACTGACACTTCTAAAAGAAAGCTTGAAGCAAAAGGAAGCTAATATTCAGGATTTGAAGCACCGTGTTGGGTTCCCCGTTCAAGTGCCTGTAAATTTGACTGAATCAGTAGATATGGTGGACAAGGATAAATCAGATTTGAGTTGGAGCCAAGATAAGGAAAGAGAGTTAAATGAATACAGCAATATGAGGGATGGTGAGAACTCAACAAGTGTAGAAGATGGAAGTGAAAAGAGGTTGGGAGCAACTAGTACCAGGGAAATGACAGTTGAGAAGCTGCCTCAAGTTGAGACTTCTCAAGAAGAAGATTTTAAGCATGAAGATACTGTTAGAAAAAGCGTTGATGAAGGTGGGTCTGACGTAAGAAAGCAAATAAACATCACAAATTGGATGGAGGCAATTGTTAATGCTGATGAAAGTGTCTCAAAACTAAGAGAGAAAAATAGTGATGAAAATGACAGTAATAAAAGTGAAGCCGAAATCTCTCAAGATAAGAGCCAGGAAGTTCAATCGAATTCTAAAAGTAGGAAGAAGGTAGAGATTTTAGATTCTAGAATTGATGCTGCTTCAAGATTGAAAAGGAAACGTGGCCGTGTGGGTCGAATGAAGGGAAAGAGATGGAGAATGCTTGCTAGAAGCAGAGATCCTGAATACAATAGACGACTGCCGAGCATGAGCAGAAAATTTGATAGACTTAATCTTGATGAATTAAGGATCAAGACAGAAAGTCAGACTTCTAATGAGGGAATAGGAAAAGGAGAGAAGGGAGCAGCGGATGAGAATCCACAGGAAACAAGGCAGGCATTGGATTCTGAATATCTGGAAAACAGAGATGCAAGGTCTGATCCACAAAAATTGCAGGAGGAGCAAGAAAATGAAATGTGGAAGTCCCATGATTCTCTAGACATGAAATTGCAGAGGAATACAACAGGTGATGATGAATCCATTAAAATTTCAAGCTATGCTAAAACACAGGAACTGGATGAATTTAGGCAACCGAAAGAACAGGAAGAAGCCAGTGGCACCGAGCAAAAGATGAGCAGCAGAAACAACCACGAAGAAGAAAAAGAAGACGTAGGCAAAGAAGTGAAAGACAACAACAAACCTGTAATGACAGATGAAACAGAGGCTGGAGACACGCGAGAAAAAGAGGCTGAATCAACTGATGGTGATTCTGTCAGGGAATCCATTTCCAATCCGGAGGTAGATCAAGAAGCGCACGAGGATGGATTACAGGACTCCCAAATTTTAGCTGAATATTAAATTTTAAAACATTTTCTTTCTTTCTTTCTTTCTTTCTTTTTGCAATCAATTCCAGTGTGCTTGCAGTGTTGGAGGCAGATAAAGCTAGATATCTTTTATTTTCTGTGTTTGCTTAGTAATCAAATTGCAGCTTCAAAATTTATTAAATGGGTTATCTATTCCAGTAAGAGGACTTGGTGAGTAACTAATAAGCACCATGTCTATCAACAGTATGATAAAAGGTCCAGTTACGCGACCAGTCCAATGGGAAGTGAAGGCAAATAAAAAGTCCTTTTCCAACTTATGCTAGAACCTTGTTTGTCTGTTCTTGTCACAGGCACCAACCAAAGAAGTCAACATATGTCAAAATGATTACCAGCATACAGGATACAGGACCAAAGAAGTCAACCTGCTACTGCAAATTTGGTTAAAAGAAATTTGACGAAGTATTTTGTGCTTCCAGAGTAGTCCTGATAAGTTGAATTTATGTGCAGAACACAAAGCTGAGAGGGGCATCATGTTTGGATAATAAGAAATAATTTACAGAAAAAACTTAGTTATTTGATCATCACTTGAAATAACATGGTTTGCATTATGTTATTTCCATGTAATGCATGTATGATCACAGTTTACAACCACAAGTGCAAATGTCTACCATCAGAATTTATAAAAGTCGACATGGTAACTGCCATTCTCATTATTAGAACGAAAAATTACTTGGAAATGATAAGCAAACGAAATAGTTAATTGTCTCCAATAAAGCAATCACCCTTCATGATTAATCATCTTTAATCTCCAAGAAAAAATATACACTGGCTAGCAGTGCTGACAAAGAAAGAAAATCTTGAGACATTAAAGCTCCAACAATGCACATTATTACCAGGAAATTTGGGAAAATTTGTATCTCCAAAACTTTTACTGTGCAGCTCCAGCCAGTTTCTGTAAATAGACCCCCAAAAAAAAAAAAAAAAAAAAAGAATAAGTTGTAATCCTAAAGTACCACACCAACACAAATGTTGGTTATTGTATCAGAGAGTCATACATCCGTAGCAAATTAATAAAAAAAAAAAAATCCAATTTGGCCACTTAAATATTTCATGCTTCTTTCTAAAAACTAATGCCCATCCAAGTAACCATTTGGATTGTCCAGAATATTATTTTTATCACTTTATATCAATCAATTCAATTTTCTTTACCAATTAAAAAATGGGCTATATAACCATCTTATTGGGAAAAAAAAAATTCAAGTTGGGCTGCAGAGGACATTATTTCATGTTAAAACAAATGTCTTGTATACGGTAGGAAGTGTCTTAAAGCATATTTAGGCAGGGTACAGATTCATACCATATACACATTTTCTGATCTATTGGTGTAAGAGACCAAAGGCAAAAGGTTTCACCTTTGTAAAGGAGCTTCTTTGACATGCAGTGATTCATATACAAATAGACGTGATGAGCTTGATTGAATTTAATTTCTACATCACATATGCGTACAATATTATGAGTTGGAAAAATTGTGAGTATTTTGACTATGGATGATCTTATTCTACATAATTGGATGCTTAGGATGTTATTAGGCCAAGGTACGACATTACCATCTAAAGCATTATATTTCAATTTATTGCCAAACATTTATTTCAATACAAAGAATAGTACTGTGGTAGTAGCATGGCAAATGATGGAAACC
The DNA here is from genome assembly GCA_026122585.1 of Anacardium occidentale. Taxonomy (NCBI): domain Eukaryota; kingdom Viridiplantae; phylum Streptophyta; class Magnoliopsida; order Sapindales; family Anacardiaceae; genus Anacardium; species Anacardium occidentale. The sequence goes on along the minus strand of JAJEJH010000099.1, from coordinate 282,974 downwards.
ATTGCAAAGACTATTCATTTGAAACTGAAGAGAAAAATCTTTGACGCACTAAATTTGCTGATGCTAGGCCAGATTTTTCATGTTTGCAGTTAAATTATTACAAAATTACCTCTTCCTTCTTTTTGCCTCGAGTAAACAATTTGTATCCTCCATAGAAGAGTAAGCCCCAACCAGACAATGAGACAATTACAAACTGCGAAGGAAAATATTCCAGTCAATTCTGTTAGTTTCTCAACATATATGTCTCCCCTACTCCTCTGTAATACTCTACGTTATAATTTGCTAAAAGAAAATGGCGCATTTGGTACCTTTCTCTATATCATTTTCTCAGTTTTCCGCATCAAAAAAAGCCAGAATTATACAAATATCATTTTCTAGAAGATTTTGATATCTGGAATGCATTTTCACTGTGTTTGTCTCATATTTATTTAAAAAATTCTCAAAATCATTTTTGCCAAACAATAACAAGAAACCTATATTCAGCCAAACACCTAACTATGCACACACACACACACACACACACACACACACACACACACACACATATTTGAAGAAGAACAATAATGCTTACATGCTCTTCCTTCCACTTAGAGGGGCTCATCGGGTCTTCCCAGCAATTGACCTTTGGCGGGCCATGGTGATCTGCGACAAATCGGCAGAAAAAGAATCACGAACAATGAGGCTGTGTACTTAACTTTGGCAGTAAACAAATTAGATCGGCATTCAATGGAATTTTAAGACGCAACAGAGATAATTGATATGCAAAGATCTACATCAACAACGGCGAGTTTGAGTAATAGATACTACCTGCAGCGCCGGCAAGGCCACGCCGTTGAATAAGAGAAGTGGCTTGCGCCGATGTTCTGGAAGAGGAAAGTCGAGCTAGCGTCGATGCGGCTTGACGAGCTGAGATCGTAGCCATGAGGACTCCTGTACTGTGCTAGGTGATGATGGACGGCGGAAATGGAAGAGATTAAGGAGATAATGACTAACGTATTTGCGAATACGGTGCCGTTTTTATGGTCACGTTGGTCATCTTATTGAAGCGTTAAAACGGTGCGCGTTGCGGAGGATAGTAATAAATAAATAGAACACATAAGCATAAATTATGAAATATTATAAAAAATTAAGTGAAAACGGGAAATGGTTTCATTGTACATTCAACTTTTCTAAGTGCAGAATGTTTTTTTTTAAAGAAAAAGAAAAATTTCTCCAGGAAACATGCTTGCCCAGAGAATCAGAAAACAGGAAGCTGTGGAAAACAAAGACAAGAAACAATGGCCTAAGGGACATTGTACTTGTAAGACTACTTCTTATGAAGTAAAACCTGGAATAAAACTGGGAACAGAAGGACAACAATGAGAATAGCTACTAGCATTATAGCTATGCAAGTCCATTTCCTGCTGCTTTTCTGGGTCTCCCTGGCTATCTCCAGCTGCTCGGTTCCTTTCCTTACAAAGGAATTGGCATGTGCAACGTGGCTCTCAATGTCATTGAGCTGGTGTCCTTGTGCCTCTACCAGTGCAAACATGTCGAGAAAAACCTGGTGAAGTTCAATCAAATTCTTTTCAATCTCCTTGACAGCATCATGCCTCTCTTGAATCTCTGAAATGGTGTCCAAAATTTGGCCACGGCCCTGTTCTTGAATTGCCTTTTGCAGGAAATTTTCACTTTCACCACTGGATATCAAGTTTTCAATCATTTCTTCGTCTGGTTTCTCTCCTGTTATGGTAAAATACCTTCTCTCAACTGTTTCCTTGTATTCAGCTGTCATTTTAGCTCTCAATTCTTGAAAATCATCCATCATGTCTTTAAGCTTCTTCCCTAAACCAGCAACAACAGAAGTCCTGGTTCTATCTACGGAAGAGCCTGGACCACACCCTGGAAGCTTTCTATTAGCCGCATTGGATTTTTCAAGTGCCTCTAGATTACCCTTAATCACTTTCACTCGTTTCAGCACTTGCTCGACGTCTGAATCCATTCGGGATCGAACCTGTTTAATGGTTTTTGCAGTGTGGGCAGTTTTGCTCTCTTCATGTGATTCCTGTAATCTCTTATACATCTTCTCTACGATTTTCATGTCATCTTTGACATTCTCTACATCTTCAAAGAACTTATCAAGATTTGTTGTCTCTTTCCCAGCCTCAACTCCAGCCTCCAGGTCCAAAGGAACCTGGCTCTTGAAAGAACTTGAAATAAGATCGTTCATCTTCTTCTGTTCTTCTTCTTCTTCTTCTTCTTTTTTTTTTTTTCTATCAAAATGAAATTGTTTAATTAGGGGGGAAGCAGAAGTCCCCCGGAGCGAAGGGACTTTTACGGTGTATCTAATTATATGTTGTTGCTGTTTTTCTTCTATTGATTTATGTAGCTATAGGTTGGATTCTTCTCCATGAAAAGTTAGAGGGAGAAGCAGAGGTGTCAAAAGCAAGCCTTCATGAAGAGCAGCAATGGTCCCAGGTTGGGAAGGTACGGAAATAATTGAGGCTTGGACTGGCTACTGGTTAGAGGCTTACAGTCATTATTCCATTTTGACCGTCCAAATTTATCATGGGACGGTCGTTGAAACAGGACAATTTTACCACATGGCAACTTATCCTTCGTAAATTTACTTTTTCAATTGGATTTGACCTGGTCTTTCATTCACCTTAATCAGATAATTTTAAGGATGTTGTCTCTATAATTAGATAAATGATTTCTAAATCCAAATAAACAAGACCTGCCTGCTTTGGTAAAAATTCTCCATTAAAACGCCAACTCTTGCTGGCTGCCATATTTAGAATAAATAAATCTTAAATTAATTACTCCCGTAAATGTAAAAGAAGCATATTTCTTAAAACTCCTCCCTTTCAACAACCCGTTTACATATCTTATAGAATACAAGTCATGAAGATTCTGTTTATTACCTCTAGCAGAGCTATGCTCCTAGAAAGTTCAAGGCATTCCTCCATGAGCAACTTCTCTTCTGCAACTGTGTCTACCAATTCTGGAAGTAAAGAAATGGCCTTCCCTGCCTGCAAACGAAACAGCTTGAAGGTAAGTTAAGCACATGCAGTATTCAAGTAATTGTTTTCTATGCCTCGTATAAACAACTTACTGACGGCAAAAAATTAGCTAGTATTGACTTGATGGAAGCTGCAAGATTTGATGCATGTCGAAGCTTAGTTTTGTTAGTCATAACACTAAATTTTTAGGGCACTAATGATTCACAATCAGCTCAGGCGTTCATGTTTACGTTGGCCTACCTTAGCTCCTTCGGTAAGAGGTATTTTGCAAACAACAGAATGCAGACACTCTTTCATCAGGGAAACTGCTGATAGGTGTTGTCTTTCCAGATCACCCCAGGATTCCAATGGCTTAATCTATACAAGTATCAGACTGTGCATAACAATGATTCTTTCCAATTACCACATCTCAATAAGCGTCAAATTTAGTCTTAGTAAAGTTGTAGTAAAATAGAGTTTGTTACTGACTTGAGACATGAGTATAAAGTCTAGCTTCATTTCAAGTTTTTCCTTCTGAAGCTGCAACTTTGATCCAACTGAACATGCAGCACTGAACGTTCCAACTTTGTAGTATAAGACAGACTACTACACAAATCTGAAAAACAATATAAGCTGACAATTTAACTATGTCATCTCATTCCCAACTTAAACTTTTACTGCTCAAAATGTATCCCTTGATGTTAGTTAATCAAATCATGTATGTTGTTGAATGAGTAGGGTGGCGAAATTGCATACACATGAATATTGCTAGTCTTGTATTCTACTAAGATCTCTGCATTCTTCAAGAAGTTATAATTATCAGAAGTTGTAGTAGAACTGCTGATTTTTTGGACATGGCGATGCAGTCTCACCAGTCCTATTCTTGTATCGAGAATTACTTGGATTTAATAATAACTAAACTATTCTAGCTAAGTCCAATCTCCCTTGAGTCACATCGAATTTGAAGGCCTAAAATTTCTAAATATTACTTTAGAATTTTTTGTTGGGTAGTACTTTCAATCTGCCATTGAACAAGAAACAGTATATATACAAATAAGTCTTCTCAAATAAGCAATGATATACCTGTGGAAACTAAATAAAAGTCTAATAGGATGCTAAAGATAGGTCAAAGGTATACAAAGTATAAACTAAATAAATTTAAGATATCTTACTTAAAGATATTCTATCTAAAATTCTAAGATTGACTTTAATAGTGAAATAAGTGATAATGATAATTCAAATCGTAAACAACATATCACAATAAAGTTATACTCTTTTTTAATTGGTGTTATGATTATGAGTTAGATCACGATGTCTTACCGTGTTTGCTTATCCAAGCAAAACATGAATCAAGTTCCCTTTGGTCAACAGAAAAAAAAAAAAGATATTCTACCTACATAATACAAGATATTTTACCGAGTTTGGACAAGGTTACCTACAAGTCACCAGGCAGAGAACGAATCCATAACGATTCACTGGTAGCATTAGCCATAGCTCAATACTCTGCCTCAACTGAAGATCTAGTAACTGTTTGTTGTTTCTTTGACTTCCAAGAAATAGGACTATCCTCGAGAAAGACAACATATCCTGTAGGGGAAGGTGTGGTCGTCAAGCAAGAAGCCCAATTCGAATCAGTATACGCAAACAATTCAAGGCTGCTTGAGGAAGAAAGAAAAATACCTTGCCTGGGAGAAGTCTTTAGATGGGAAACTCGTGAGTCTTGCAGGAATTCACTAAGAACTTGCACCGGGTCAGTGATGTTTGGTTTAAGGGGTCGATAAGTAGAGAAGTCTACCAACAAGACACTAATATTGACTTGGATCAACCTTTTTTTCTCCTGAATCAACTATCAAAGCATGCTTGGTATCCATAGGATAAGAAACTAGTTTAGCACATGGGTCTGATGGGTGTAAGGCACATGGGTCCAGCATATGGTGAGTCTTGTCGGACCCTTCTTCTTCTATAGTTTGAAGACTTGTTGCAGTCTTGGTCATGCTAGATGATGAATCTGTAGCTCTGATACCATGAAGAATTTTATATTGGGTAAAACTTTCAATCTTCCATTAAACAAGAAACGAACAAGATATATACAAAGAAGTCTTCCCAAATAGGCAATGATATAACTGTAGAAACTAAACAAAAATTAAGCCTAATAGGATGCTAAAGATAGGTCAAAGGTATACAAGATAGAAACTAAATAAATTCAAGATATTCCACCACTTGATTAATCATCTTTTCATTCACAGCATCAGCTCTAGCATTCGCGTAGTACCACTGAATCAACCGACTTTGAAGCATACTCGGCTGATGCAGAGTCTCCACATCTCCAGACCCCATTGGCGATAATGAAGTCTTCTTGCTCTTAAACAAGTCTAACCCCATATTAAGCAATTTTTCCTCACCTTTGGCCTCGAAGGACTACTAGGTGGCTTCAAACTGGAGAACGACATTGGCCTGTGCTTACTCTCTGCAAACATAGGAGGTGAACCTGATCTCCCTGGCGACAAGGCCCACTGTGACGTTGCACTTCCATACCCATTTAGTGAATTAGTCCTCTTGATAGCATTTTTTTATTGTAAAATTTTATAATGACACAGGGTACTGTATATTCGAATCTGAGTTCAATCTTCTGGGCCTATTAGGTACATCCTGCAAATGTTTGGAAGAAACATCTTTACTAGATTTTCTCGAGTGAAAGGAACTTTTGCCCATCCCTGGAGAGCTAAAATCCACAGATGAAAATATGACACTGTGCTCTAATTGTAACTCAAGAGTGTCCATGTAAGGATCTGATCTTCGTCTATGTGATTTTCTATATAGAGCATTTTCATCAACAGACATTCTTCCAGGAACCATACCTGTAAGAAAATGGGAATAAATATGTTTTCCTCTTGATGATAATTGAATTTAGGATGAAAATTCTTGAGATGATTAATTTGCTTCTAACTTTTACAAGTCGAAAAATTTTAATAACTTTTCTAACCCGGTGGGTTTGATTACAATTCTCTAAGTCATTTACAGAAGTCTATATCAGCACTTATAATTTAAAATAAATCTTATATGATTAGAAGAATTTTTCTTTTTTCCTGTTGTGGGATTCAAAATAATTGCTAGCAATACCTGAATTATTGGAGGAAGAATTGGATGAAGAAGATGACGAGGAAGAATTTCTACCTCATGGACCTTCAAGGAGTGGTTTATGATTCTCTTTCTCATTTTCAAAAGTACTAAATTCGATGCAACTTCTTTGTCAACTAAATGAGAAAACACTAGAACCAGACGATTTTTTGTCAGATTTTAGGTCAAGAAAATCTCTTAATCTCTGATTTCCAAGGTGCTTAGCAAAGGTGCAAATATTTTTGTTGGAAGACTGAAAACTAACACTAGTGGAAGAAGGCCAAAAGCCTCGAACAAAACCGAGGCTACGATGCTTTGGATTATCAGGCTACATTGATGATTTTACTGAGCGGAGTGGCATGTCAGTGGACAGTGTTGAGTTTAGAGAGAGGAATCTTGAACTGACGTCTCTTGACTGGAGGTGTGCTTCATGATGAAGCCAATGGACATGTTCTTCGGAGACGTTAGACTGATACTCCAGATCGGGGGCTCTTGGTTTGTCCCACGTGGCTAGTGTGTGATTTGTATATTTCGAAAGAAAGAGAAATGGAAAGTCAACTTTTGGCCCCAGCAGCCCACTAAGCCCAATTGGAATTGGAAAAAAAAAATTAGCAAAAGTTACGCCGTTGCCGGGGATCGAACCCGGGTCGCCCGCGTGACAGGCGGGAATACTCACCACTATACTACAACGACTGGTTGGGAAGACTTGAATATAAATTTTATTAGACACAAAGCAAATCATTATAAAAACTTGCACATCTCGATAGCTGACCGTTACCGCAATCGATACTTCAAAAGGAAAAAATTAATGGAGTAACCCCATGTTACAAACAACAGCTATGCTTGATCTTTGTAAAAATCATACAAGCATTCTTGATCACAAAATCTAGTACACCTGATTCACCAAGTTCATTGTGGAAAATGTGGAACTTGACTAGTATCAATGAAAGTTGCATTGTTGTAACAGAGGATGGCTATAATCAACATACTTATCCCACAAGGGTTTGTACTTCTCCATTCCAATCTTCAACCACGGCTTTGAATTTCCATTGAAGTGCAACACAGCTCCCTTTTCAATCAACTGAGGATCAACATTTGTATAGCCCAACCCAAGTACATGCCAAGCAGGATTCAATGGTTCTGTCAAGCCATAGAACGTCAGAAGTCCTGGTGGCAGAGTACCAAGCTTCCACAATGTCCTATCTATATTCTTTTCTTGCCAGTAATGGTAGATACCAGTTACATTCCTTTTCCTCCATTCAACCAGGTCAAACACGTTCATCCCAAATGCCCACCCGCAGGCATCAGGATCAAAATGTTCCCGTATAAGAGGGTGAGAGTAATTCAAGTATTTATGGTATCTATGAAATGTTTCCATGCACGTCTCAACAGCTCCATTGACATTACCATTCAAATCGATGGAAAACAAACCAGACAGGTCTTTCTGAACAACAACGTCATCATCAAGAAAAACCACTTTCTTCAATGCAGGGAAAACTTCTGGAATATAAAACCTCAGATGATTAAGCATAGACAGATATTTAGGGTTCCGAAACTTGATTGGAGTCCTACCATCACCACTACTGCCAGAAAAATAATAGCTCTGTGTGTCAGCATCTTGAAGCTGCTTAAGTACTGGAACATAAGAAGCATTTAACCATGTGAAGTCCTCAAACTTCTGAACCTCAATGGTTACTCCTCTAAAACTGTCAAGAGCAAACCAGGCTTTCATTGCAGCATAATTTATTTCATCAGTCACAAGATGAAAGACAACCATATCTGGATTTTTTGAGTTTAAAGCCGTTGAATTGACCACTACTGAAGTTGCCAGAATGTTGTCAGAAAAAACACAGAAATGATAGAGACTGTTATCTATAAGTTTCACTTGTGTTCGTTCTCTCTTAAATTTCCTCTGCAATTTTATATTTCCAAACCATTCAGTTGTTATCCTAACACCAAGACAGTACAAACTTTTTGGGACTTCCTCAGCAGCAATTTGTCCATATTTTGAACTCTTCTCATTCAAAGCACTCATCTGTTCTTCTAGAGCTTGAATTTTGGCTTTCAATCTCATGATCATAGTTGCACTGTCATAATGAAGTTGCTGAGCTTGATAGAGTAGAAGTGCCATATCACGGACAGCAGTTTCTGATTCTCTAGTTGTCAAAGGAGTTCGTCTTGTTGCAGCACTAGAAAGAAGGGACTGTGAATTGCGGATCTGGGCACTTAATTCCCAAGCAAATTGAAGATTGTTGCTTTCTTTGGAAATCACAACAATTGCTTTGGCAAGAGAAATTTGATCAGTAAGTTGCCTGGTAACTGAGTCAGCATTCAACATTTCATCAGTGATGTTTAGACCTTCCATTATCCTTTCATGCCTGTCAAATCTCTGAAAAGAACAAATATCCTTTAAATTTTTATAATGGAGTTGGTAAAACTTAGAGAGCAGTTGCCACTGTCAGTATAATAGATAGCAAAATTCAACATGTTTCACAAGATCCCTTAGGACAATGTCACCAAACAGCAGGATCCCAATAATTCATTATTCAGACCACATAATTGAAATCATAAATATTTTGATAGACTGTATTATTGAAATCATGATTTATTGGACAGACTGTATAATTAAAATCATGAATTATTTTGACACAGATTGTAAGACTCTAAGTAGCACAAAAGATTTATTTTATTTATTTATATATATATATATTTTTTTTTCATTTTCCCCTCAAAAGCAAAGCAATAAACACCATTGACTTTGAATTTGACAAACATCTTCCGCCAAAAAGAAAAATTGCATCAGAAGATCATCACATAAAAAAGATTAAAATGGCACTGTGCTCAGTGCATAAAAGCTCCAAGGAAAGTGGCAAACAGTTGAGTTTACAACATTTTATATGCAACATTTCTGCACGGACAAAGAAATAAATAAAAAAAGCAGTAGGCACATTTGCAAATGCCCCTTTACATTATCTATGTGAGCTTTACCACAATCTTGCTACCATCACATGAACATAAAAATTAATTAAGATGAAGTAAATATTTTTCAGGCACAAAATGCACAGCCACTTTGTTTTCATAAATGAAGATCCAAGATCCAACATTGAACATATTAACTTAACAAACTAAGTTGTAAGAGAGGAAAAGTATATTATTGCGGTACCCTCGTATGGTCCACATCTTTCCTCTCAAGATTTTTAACTGTAAGAGGCAAAACCTTAAGGGCCTCCAAAATGTTTGTAAAAATCAGAAGGATGGTATAAATCAAGTTAAAATTTGCTTCACAATATGCACCTAATGCAAATCTTGACTTAAAAAAATTCAGGGAACACATAGTATATAAAATGGAATTATAATAGTAATTAAGGAAAGTAAAAATAGAATTTCGGAAGTCAGCCGCCTAATTTATGAATCCAGGGGTTCAACTCTCATGTCCAGTTTCACCTGGTTTGAAAATTTTTTTATTGACCACTTCATGAGTTTATGTTATTATAAAAATAGAAAGTAACCGAAGCCAGACAAAAACACTTGCTTCCTTGAACCATGTAAAGATTGAGAAGATTTAAGAACTTCTATACGCTCAGAACATGTAATATGAATCCAGAAATCCTTGCAGGAGACCCATGTAACCTAACAGCAAAACCTTCCCTTTTCTGGTCTCATGGCCAAATGCTGTTCTAAATTGTTTCCTCAATAAATCAACTGAGAAAATGACAAGAATAAACCCATTTCACATTACTAAATAAGAACTTTGTTCTTTCACTCTGTACGCTCTACATCAAATTCTGTTAATCACAAACATATTGTCTTCATAAATTTAATCCCAAACTAACCATGGTTTACCACAATGTGCCAATTGACAGTTCAAATTTCCTTGAAACAATGAAAAAGACAGATAGAATAGAATGGAAAGAAATTCAGCATTGGGAGGGAAAATTCAGCGAAAAAATAATGGAATCACCACACCCTTTACTAAAGCCCCACAATTCACTCTTAAAATATTTGAATATGTATAGGACCCAAAACTTCTTTCCTCCGGACACCCTCTAACCGATTACTATAATTCCAAATTTTAAACTTGACTTTATACTTATTTATTTTGTGAGGAATAGTCCATGTTTGGTCCAACGACTATTCCATTACTAATTTCACTAAAAACATCTTTAGACTTGTTTCATTTTAATCAAGCACTCCATAGATTTCAAGATAACTCTTGCTAACAGATATACCTGATATCACCACAATACTGAAACACTTTTACCTTTCCTTTTTGTACCATCCTTAAAAGGTAAACCTGATATCACTCCTATTACTGAGATTTCAAGAGATTTCTTGTAGAATACATCAAAAAATGACACATGTAACTGCTACTTTATGCACTCTTCAAGCTTCCTAAAATAATACGATTTCATCTTAAACATCATCATATCATAATCATATGCAGTTCCCATTTCAAATACGTGTAACCTTTTGCCAGTTTCCAGCTCTATCACCCACTGTACCTTATATCATCCCCAGTTACACTAAGCTTCATTTACCTACTACAATATTAAAGTGTCCTCATCCTTGACGGCTAAACCCTGTCATCAACTGATCCAGGGTCCCAACCATATCTGTCAAACTTTTAGTTCAATAAAATCATGTTGTACTTAACAGTTCTCCTCTGTAAACATATTACAGTCATCTACTAGTCTGTACCCTCTTGATATAACTTACTACAAGTAGATAGTATACACAAACTTGGCCTAAATTATGGATCACCTAAATAAAATTGAACCTGTAAAAACGGGGAATCCGTAGGAGCTCTTCAATATGTCTCCCCAATTTTGTTCCAGCTTAAGCCTCACTGTAGATGGAAAACTTAGAACTGCATATGGCAACCTTAAGCAAATTTGAAAGGCAATCACTTATTCTATCAAGGATTAAAAAGTAATCAACTACTGTTCAACAAAACAAAACAAAACAAAAATCATTAAAAAGAAAAAAAATTCTTCGATACTTAAAAAATTTATAACTAAATGTACACCAAGAAGAAATCTGATTAGGACGAAAATAAATAAACTCATACTAGTCTCTATATAACCTATTCAAGATGTACGCATCGCCTAGATCCAATATAACAAATAATAAGCCACACAAATCACAAAGAAAATGCCACATCAAACAGAAATTCATGTGTCGCATAAGCATAATTGTGGTTTAATCACTAAAATTGAATATTTCCGAACCCGAATGATAACAGTAAGTACGAACCCAGTTAAGCATAAAGCTTTTCCAAAACTAAAAATTATAAATCTTCCCATATCCATATATTTTCTCAGGAAGAATCTCAATATATATATATAAGTGAAGAGAAAAGATCTTGACCTTCGGAAAAGTGGGTTGGGATTCAATGTTAGTCTGTTTGCTCAAAATAACAATGAAGATCAAAACGAAAATCCCAAACAAAGTCCACACCACATTTGATATCCTCCTCTTCACTGGCCTTCTGAAATCCGCTGCTCTTCTCCTCATCTCAAGTGCCAAACTTCAATTCAACCTGTTTATTTTTCCCAGGAAAATTCCAAAGAAAGTTGAAGAAATATCGAAACAGTTAGGTGGATTGAGCTAGGACCTGTACAAGAGAAGTTTCAGAGGTTGTAAAATTGAAATTGATTGATGTGCTAGTGAATCACTAGCAAGTGAAGTATAGTTTTTGTAAATGATTGTGAATTCATGAATTTTCAGATTTTATTTTATTTTTTTAAATGGTCAATGCCAGTGAAGTTGACTAGAAAAGGTAAGAATGGCTGTGATCTTGCCATGTCATTAGCTAGATGACATTGCATTATAAAATTCATTGTATTCCATTTTAATCACAATTTGGATCACACAAATCACAATTAGATAAATTGATACCAAAAAAGGAAAAGGACAATCATAACAGGGAGGCCCCCATCTGCAGAATTATTATAATAATAATAATAAAACCAGAAGGATTGCTATCAGTAATATATATTTAATTTCTTGGAAACAAAATATTCTACCATCTAAATTACTTTCTAAGATGGCCAGATGGCCACTTTACTCAACCGTAATCTTCCATCCAGTAGCCCTTCTCCGGAATCCCCAGTAATTTCCAAGAAAGGCCTGTGGTAGCCTCCTGTATCGAGCAGTGTGAATAATTTAGACACACGACCCAGAAAGAGCACACCTCATGCACTGCAACAAGGCGAATGAATGCGAAGCCCACATGTGCCCAAGGTGCACACCTCACAAATCCTTGCTCTTTACAATTCCTATATATGCAAAATAGCAATATACCAATGCGAATCAGCTTGGGAACCTAGTAATGGCTCCAGGAACGAGATAAAGGGCAAGTCAAACACTTGATAATGTGATGACTAATTATTGAGTAAAGCTATTTTCATAAATAAATCTTACAATGTTATTTATACAGATTAAGGAAATAATATATGATAATGTAGTTGTTTTTTTAACATTTATTTGTGCATATAGAATTGCTCTTTTTCTTATTTTGAAACAGTGGATCATAATAAAAACTTTTTTTTTTTTTTTTTTGTTGGAGGGTTCAAAAATAAAACTTGAAGCATTAACACAACAGGACAATACAAAACAATTTTGCAAAGTCTAAATTTCTTTTCTATATATAGATTGCTTCATCAGTCTATACCGGCTAGCGTTCTACACGAGCAACTAGAATTTCTACTCGAGCATTACATATTTGATCCAACAGAAAATCAGGAAAAAGGGCACTTCAATGCAACCAGATAATGTGTGCGTCCTGGTAATTACAATTACATCTAGATAGAATCTCAACACAAATAACATAAAAATGTGGAAAGCACATAAACACTCATATATTGTGGTTCTTGGCAGCAACAGAGCAATACAGAAAGCAACAGAAGTGGCTTCGTATTCAAGGCAACTTCACTTCCATCTAAAAATCATTTTACTCATTCACACCAAGGATCGCAAAGAATGTATTTATTATCAACAAAACGTAAAGGATGTATTCCTATACTCAGATCCAAATGGCTCCATGAATGAAAATCATCATTTTTTTGGAGGTGTGAGCATACCTGTAGACAAAGCATGATTTTTAAGAGAACATTGTAAAGTTATGATGCAAGACATACAAACATATATATCTAATAATAATCAAATAATCAGAAATTTTAAGATTAGAAACGTACCTCCTGTTATGATAATTTTTTACGTTCTAAAAAATAGTTGTTGCAATTTATCGCTCAAGAGATCATCTTAATTAATATTGAAAGCCAACATTTTCAATTTTTCATTGAAAACCTTTGATGAGATGAGTTTTGTATGCAATGAAAATTGAAAACTAGTTTTCTGCATTCCTGAAATGCTTATGCAAACCCCATCAAATAATTGCAAGCGCTATATATATATATATATTATCAAATAACAATTTTGCTCTTATTTATAACGAATAAACAACACATTACCCTTAATAAATTATTAGAATTAAACCCTTTAAGCTTTTAAATAATTCTAACATCTGATAGTTGACAGAATCGGATAATCTGACACATGAATTGCACGCTCCAAGTGAGCGCTTACAAGACCTGAAGGTCTGGGAAACTCTTTCTCCAACCACATTCTTATACCTGCATTCAGCCCAGGATGCAAATGAAGAATGAATCCTGTTCATTTATTTATTTTTTTCAATATCTAGTCTAACAATATATATAATTGGTGACAAGCAATAAAAAATAAAAATAAAAAAAAAAAGACAAGCATTAACGCACAAATGGAGCATTAGTTACAATATCATAATTAAAAGCCAACGAACCTGACTTCAGGAGCAAACCAAGGTTTCAAACACCAAAACCCAAAATCATTGACAAAAGTTAGAAAAGAAATATGCACCAATTACTTTCAAAACTATAAAATTTTGCCTTCTCATAAAAGGTAGTTCTAGAAATAATTTCACAAAGTGGATAAAATGCGGTCTTGATGCAAGGCCACCAATCTGGTTTTCGATAACTTTGGTTCTGATTTCCTTGGGTTGAAGTAAAGGGCAGTAATCGCACACTAAGTACTTAGCTTTTAGTGTTTATTCGTGTTTGCTTATGATGTTTGATTCATCATCCAGAAACAGAACTTAAAATTTAGGGTTTCAGAATGCAGTTTCAATTACAATCTTATTAGAAAATGACGTGAAACAAAATTTCTCTATTATTTTCAGACTTCACGCTAATATTTAAGATCATATACCATTTTTTTTTTTAACTTCCAACGCATGGGACATTTTGTTTACATCAAACCCAAAAAAGCAAGAAATGATGAAATCAATTAAAACACCGAAGGCATGAAAAAACATACTGGAAACATAACCCGTGGAACAAAAGGAAAAGGCAAAAATCAAAATTATATAAAGAAAAAAAGCAAAAGCTCCAAGTTGCCTGAACCCTAACTAAAATGTCAAACCATTCCTAATATGTAAACACATAAAAGAAACAGAACGTTGAAACCTGTGAACAATCGAACACAGCTTAAAATCCTTCGACTCCGATGGTCAAAACCTAATCCTAACACCAAAAAAAGAAAGAAACATGTAGCAATAGCTAAATGCTTACCGAGAAGCGGCGTACGCGGCGAGGATAATGAGAGAATGCTTGAGAACGTTGCGGCAGCTCTGGGCAGAGACCCTGGCTGCAACAGCATTCACCATACGTCCGTTTGGTTTGTCCTCAAGAGCAAAAGACGTAGATTGCTTTTCATGCAAGAAACCTTAAACTTCCCCAACGATGAGGTCAGACACTGTAGGGGCTGAAGTGTAAATTTATTGGTTTGGATTTATAATAATAAAATAATATTTTATTTCTTCTAAGGCAAGTTAATTAAGATGACAGCGCACAATTAACAAGAAAATTAATGTTGCATGAATGTCATAATATTAATTTTCACAAATATAGAAAGATGAGTTAACTCGGTATTAATGCTGATGTGTCAATGGACCCCGCTGCATGAATTTGCATGCTGCGCTAACGAAGGACAGTATTGGCTGTGATAGTCCTACAGACTCTTCCATTGGCCAAGTTTAGACTTTTTCCTTGAGTCTTCACATGTCAAAGCCCTTTAAACCTCAACGTGTTTCTTATGTTATTAGATCCGATATTTGGTGCGGACTCATTTTCAAGTTTTAATTTGCAATTTTATGCAATTAAATATGTGTAAAAAACATGCCCATCCCCTATTTCATTGCCGCATTTCAACTATTTTGTTGCCATATATAAAACTAGATTTGATGCTCACTGATTGTTTCTTCTATACGTTTTTTTTGTTTTCTGATTTGTCCTTCTCTTGTATTGTAACTGTTTCTTCTTGCTCAAAGATCAAAACCCTAGTGCAATTTTCAATATCTTCCCACACTGACCCTAAAACCAGCTTTGTGAGATATATATAATATATTTTATATATATAGAGAGAGAGAAAGATATTGTGTAACTCAAATCTGCGATGAGGCGGAGAAAGAACTTGCAGACGTCAATGGGAAAAGGGGATATGATTTCGGATTTGCCCGAGCACATTATTCATAATATTCTTTCATTGCTTCCAACCAAAGACGCTGCAAGAACCATTGCCTTGTCTAAGAGATTCAGGTCTGCGTGGAATTCTTTTCCGATTTTTGATCTAGACTTCACGAAATTTCACAACAATACTTCGATAGATCAGTTCTTGGATTTCGTGCGTGATTCTCTACAGCGTCGTGCACTGAACATATGTGTAGAGAAGTTTAGGCTACTCGTTCTCCTTTCTAGTATGGAGGCTGACAGTCGCATTGATGGGGCTATAAATTATGCAATCGAGCACAAGGTGAAAGAATTACATCTTCTCTTTCTGCATAACAATAGTTATAACGATTTATACTACAAATTGCCATCGGTTTTGTTTGCTGTGGATTCACTCAAGGTTTTGAAGCTAAAAGGGTTCAATTTGGAGACCCTAGATCTTGAAAAGTTTCCTTCTAGTGAAGAATTGAGTCTCGTAAGCTGTGGTAGGTTGAATCGTTTGAGGGTTTCAAATGCTCAACTTAAAATTTTGGAGGTAAAAAGTTGTGGTGGGCTATTGCGGATTGATATTTCAAAGTCGAATCTTCGATCATTTTCCTTCACAGGAAAACGTTCGGGTGGTGGGGAGTACGAGATTTGCCAGATTAACCTAGCAGATTGTTACTCGCTTACCAACCTAGCAATAAGGGGAGCTCCAGTAATTACTAGTGAGTGGTTTAATAACCAAGTTTCTAAGCTTTTTTTGCTTGAAAAATTGATACTGTGTGACTGTAACAGATTGAAAAAAATATATATTCCTAATCCTGAAGTCAAAGAAGTGGAGATTAAAAAGTGTGCTGGATTAGGAAAGATTGAAATTGTTACCCAGAATGTTCAATCTTTCGTGTATATTGGGCAGTCCAGACCGTGTGAACTTAAGATCACAGCCTGTAGGTTCATTAGGAACCTTCAGTTATACGGCGCTAATGTAGAAGAGAGGTGGGTTGAAGAAAGGGTCTCTCAATTACCTCTTCTTGAAAGCCTTCGGTTGGGTTACTGTGATATGTTGAGAACTCTTCAGGTTTCTCATGAACGACTCAGAAGTTTCCAGTTGATTGCTTGCTCCATATTGGAGAAAGCAGTAATCTATGCTCCGAACCTCATTTCCTTTAGGTATGAGGGTAAAGTGCTACGGTCGCCTCTATCGGTTGATTCTCCTCATTTAGAAGCTGAACTCGTACTGGATTCTGGTAGACATATGGCCTCATCAGAAGACTGGTACACCGAACTGAGAAATTTTTTGGGTTACTTCGATCATTGCAAATTGTTGATACTTAACTGCATTGAGAGGAGAAACCTTAACGCTACTGTATGATTTTCTTCTAACTTTTCCCTTCTATTGTAAACTTCTTTTTATAACATGCACCATAAGATTCTATATACGCTTTGTAGTTTTTCCTGATAACTAATGATCTAAAAATTCTTTAAAGGAAGATTGTAAAGTCTTATAAGTATAGGAATCTAATAATATATCTTTTTAGGAATCTTTGATGATGGCAGACAGATTAAGGGGACTTGTGTATATATAATGTGCACATTACATTTCTCAGACTCATTCATTTACAACTGTACAGTTTTTGATCTTTCCTGAAGATCTGAGAGAAACTTTACTTCCACCCTTGTTTGATGTCAAGCATCTGAAGGTAAAAATAGACTCACAACCGAAGGATATCGTAAGTTTGGTGGATGGCTTGCTTTGGCTTTCTCCTCGTTTAGAAACCATGTCGATTATTGTTTCGGGCTTTGGTGATGAGAAGAACTCCTTGAAGGTAATTTGGATTTTCTACTTACGAACTAGCACAAAACATTCTTAATATAAATATGTTTCAGATTTCAATTGTTTCTATCATTGAAATCAACAAATCATGGAACTTTTTGGCTTTCAAAGAACATCAACTCCAATTATCAATTCTGAGGAGTAACATAATCTAAGTATTGTTTTTTCTTTTAGTTCCAATATGCTAAGCCTTCAGTTATGGAAGAGAAGGACCTAATCTGCTGCCATTCACGGATTATAAAATGTTGGCGACATCATTTGCAGAAAGTTTCAATGGAGAACTTTCGCCATGGTGATAGGCTGAGGCTTATGGATTATTTTGGAACAAAAGCAATGAGGTTGGAAATTATAGAAACATGATGCTACTGATTGTGACTCTCTTTCTGATGATGCTATTCAACATGGTGTAGTCAGATGATAAAGCACTCTTAGCTACATCTTACAAAGCATAGTCAGTCAGCCAGCCAGCATTTTGAGACGCGTGTAATTTGCACGTGTAATGTGAATGCCATCCATCTATGTATCCTGTTGTCTCAGCTTTCTGTATTTTGTATGAGAATGTTTTGAGAACAGTTCAGTATGATTTATATGTTGCTTTAGAATTATTATTCTTCTTCTTTGTGGGCACTCGCCATTGTATCAGGAGATATTATAGCGACCATTTTGTGAAGGAATTCTCAAGAATAGTTACTGGCCAAATCACATACATAATTGTGTGTTATAAGCACACAATATGGTGAAATTTAAAATTATTAAAATTATAAAGCCTAGCACAGATAATACATAGTATAGTGTGACTTAGCACACATGCTTGCAAAAACGCACTACACATGAATGTGTATCTAAGATACATAACTACGTATTTAGGTAAAACTTGTAAAATTAAATTTTGTATATACGTACTCAAAAATGGTTTTCAATAAGAAATTAAAGTAATATGACTTGAAAAATAAAAATCCAAGTAAAAAAGGTAGGCGAAAGTACAAAAAGTACTTTGAAAAAGCGTGATCAGTGGCATGAAAATGCCGAAGTGCAGAGAAGAGATCTCTTTTGACTCAAATGTACAAAATTTGAAGTTGCCAAAAATTTGAGCGGAAATTATATTGGAAAGCTGAGGCCTAAGATGGTCGTCTGAAGATTGAATGTGTTGTATTATCAGTTCAATTATCGACCAAACATGAGCTATTCCTCAAATTATCTGCGCTTATTATCTTTCACCAAGCAGCTATCCTCTTACGTTAGCAAAGGCCTGCATGACCAAGCCCTTTTTCTCTTTCGCCATATCCAAGCCTCACTCGCTCTCACTCTCGATCCCTTTGTTTTCCCTCTGGTCCTCAAATCTTGCGCCGCCATTACCCGCCCTCAGCATTGCGCCACCATTCACGGCCACGTCACCAAGTTGTCTCTGCTGAACAACCCATTTGTGTCGTGTGCTCTTGTTAATGCCTACGGAAAATGCTTGTCGATTTATTCGGCGCGCAAATTGTTCGACGAAATTCCTCTAAGAAATGTTGTTGTGCGGAATGCGATGATATCACTCTATGCACATAATGGTTATGTTATGGATGCTTTGAAATTGTTTCAAGTCATGGATGTTGCGCCTGATGAGTCCACATTTAATTCTATAATAGCGGGTTTGTCTAAACTCGAAGATGGGTCGTTTAAGGCTATTGCGTTTTATAAAAAATGTTGGTAATGGCTGGAAGGTTTTCCTGCTACAAATGTTCTAAGAAATTCAGAGAAGAAAGAAACTGAAGGCCAAAGGATTACACTTATTGGAATGCAAGAACTAACTCATTTTTTATTGAATAGCATATATATATTACAAAAAAGACAGCTTCTAGATTTACATTTCAGGTTCCATTAATACAGTCTCATACTTTAGTACCAAACCAATGCATTGTAACCATTCAAATAAACCTAACATTACCTAATGATTTATCAAAACAAGACAATACATATCACACTTAAATTATGCTGCAATGTGGTAAGAGTTGTCACAATTTACATCATTCAAAAACATCCAGTTCAGCTTGTTTTAATAGCAAGAAACCACTGCCACCATAGCTTCTAATTTTCCAGCATTCCCATCACTCCTCCTTGACACTCTTACTACACATACCAAGCATTTGCTTCAACTGAATGAACCTTTTAGAATTCAAGGCCTTGGTGAATATATCAGCTAACTGAAAATAGGAGGGGCAGTGAACTAGCTGCACTTCACCTTCATCTTTAGCTTGTCTTAGGGAATGAAACTTGATTTTTATGTGTTTTGTTCTGCTATGGAAGACTGGATTTTTGGCTATGGCTACTGCTGACTTGTTATCACAATATATAATGGTGGCATTAGATTGAACTTGAAGTAAATCGCTAAGGATTTTTCTCAACCAAATTGCTTGATTCACGGCTGAAGCTGCAGCAATATACTTAGCTTCTGCAGTGGACTGTGCCACCACTTCTTGCTTTCTGGAATTCCAACAAATAACACCAGAACCAAGGGTAAAAGCATAGCCTGAAGTACTCTTAAGATCATCTAGAGAACCACCCCAATCACTGTCTACATATCCTATTAGATCAACTTCTTTTCCTCTCTCATACATGATGCCTTGCTGCTGAGTCTGCCTTACATACCTGAGTACCTTCTTTGCTGCTTTGAAATGAATTTGAGTTGGCTTTTGCATAAACCTGGAAAGCAGGCTTGTTGCATACATAACATCAGGCCTAGTAGTAGTTAGATAAAGCAAGCAGCCCACCATACTTCTATACACAAAAGGATCACACTCTTCAGCTCCATCCTCCTTGCATAACTTCTCATTTGGAGCCAATGGAACATTCAACCCCTTTGAATTTTGCATGCTAAAGTGGCTGAGCAAGGCTGTAGCATACTTTTCTTGACAAATGAATGTTCCTAATTCCGATTGGAGCACTTCGAGGCCAAGAAAGTAACTTAACTTTCCTAGATCAGTCATCTCAAACTGGGTTTGCATTTCGGTCTTGAACCAAGCAACCAATTCAGCTTTGCTTCCAGCTATAAGTAAATCATCCACATAGAGAGACACCACAAGTAATCCTTCCAGGTCACTTTTCACATACAGGGCTGCCTCACTCAGGCTTTTATTGAATCCCAATTGAAGCAAATGAGCATTAATTTTGCTGTACCAGGCCCTTGGAGCCTGCCTCAAGCCATAAAATGTCTTCTTTAATAAACACACTTTATCTTCATGTCTTTTTTCTATAAAACCTGGAGGCTGCTCAACCAATACCTCCTCATGTAAATCACCATTTAAGAAGGCTGATTTCACATCCAAATGGTATAGCAACCAACCCTTTTGAGTTGCAAGTGTAATTAGCAACCTAATGGTGTCAAATCTGGCCACTGGTGCAAAGGTTTCTACAAAGTCTATACCTGGCTGCTGAGCATACCCCTTTGCCACCAATCTAGCCTTCAATTTATTGACTGAACCATCAGGATTTAATTTGGTTTTGAATATCCATTTGACCCTTATGATGTTCCTTCCAATTTGTCTCTTAACTAGCACCCAAGTTTTATTTTTCTGAATCATATTAATCTCCTCCTGCATGGCTGCTCTCCACTCAGCTGACTTTGCAGCTTCTTCATAGCATACAGGTTCAATTTCAGCTATATTACATCTTTCATAAATGTCAGCCAACTTATGCATTTTCCTAGCTGAACTCTCACCTTCTTCAGAGTCACTTGATTCAGCCTCTGAAACAGAAAATTCCTTCCTTTTCTCTTCACTCTTGGTTTCTTTTCTAACATTTTTTCTTTCCCAATCAAACATGGCAGATTCATCTACCTTAACATCCTTTTGTGCTGTAATTTTTCCAGTTTCAGGATTAAACACTCTATAAGCTTTTGAGCAGCTGCTGTAGCCTATGAGTATTCCTTTTTCAGCCTTTTCTTGCAGTTTGTCTCTCATGTTCTCTGGTATATGTATCCAGCAAATGCTTCCAAAGACTTTTAAATGATTGAGATCAGGTTTAATGCCATGCCAAGCTTCAAAAGGAGTGGAGTCTTTCAATGCTTTAGTGGGCAGTCTATTCAGCAAATAAACTGAAGTGTTAACTGCTTCTGCCCAAAATTTCCTTGGCAAATTTTTTTCATACAGAAAGCATCTTGCCATCTCCATAATGGTCTTGTTTTTCCTCTCACACACTCCATTTTGCTGTGGACAATAGGGTACAGTGAATTGATGATGAATGTCAGCTTGAGTACACAATTCCTTAAAGCTTTCACTTGTATATTCCCCTTCATTGTCACTCTTTATTGCCTTAATCCTCATCTCACTCTGGTTTTCCACCAATCTCTTGAATGTGTTAAACAAGGCTGCCACTTCAGATTTAAACTTCAAAAAATATACCCAACAAAACCTGGTGAAGTCATCTATGAAGATCAAGAAGTACTTGGAGCCATTTAAGGATAAAGTTTGCATAGGTCCACACACATCAGTGTGAATAAGCTGAAGTTTTTCCTTGGCTCTACTAACTGCTGCATAAGGGAATGGAAGCCTTACACTTTTTCCTTGTTCACAAGCTTTGCAAATACTGGAAGTTATTTGCAAGTTGGGAACTCCAGTAACCAGGTTTCTCTTAGTCAATAAGTTTACTCCATTCGAATGAAAATGGCCTAATCTCTTGTGCCATAACTCATTTTCATGCAATAAGCTTGAAAATACTTGAGTCTTCATCCTTCGCAGGTCACAAGGAAAGCTCCTGTTTACCATCTCAATTTCCATAATTTTTACTTGCTTATCATTTTTTATAACACAACATTTATCCTTAAACTCAAAGGTGTAACCTTCCTCAGTTAACTGCCCTATGCTTAGAAGATTTAAGGCTAGCTTAGGGACATACAAGACATTGGAGATGAACTTAGTACCTTGTGGAGTACATATTGCAATTATACCTCTTCCTTTTACTGGCATTAGCTGGCCATTTCCAATCTTTACTGTAGCACCATCAACCTTTTCTATACTTATAAATAATTTCTTATTGGCTGACATATGGTTGGAACACCCACTGTCCGATAGCCAAACCTAGTCTTCAGCACCTACAGCATAGCAGCTTGTTGTGAAAAGTTGTTTTTCTTACTGGAGATCATCTTGTTGCTGTTGCTCCACCACTTGGGCTTGTGGTTTGGTTTGGTTGCTTTTGTTCTTGCATACTCTTTCTATATGACCATATTCTTTGCAAGATCTACATTGTATCTCAGGTCTGAACCAATAATGAATTTCAGCATGATTTGTTTTCTTGCAATGGCTGTATTGAGGAAATTTTCCTCTCCTAAACTTCTGCTTGCTCTCTAGATGACTTCTCATTTCCTTTTTATAAGCTTGCCTTCTTGCATTTCCAGTAAATGTCTCTCTTTCCAACTGGTTTGCTATATATGCTCCTTCACTGTCATTTCCAATTCCATCTCTATATGTTTTCCTTTGCTCCACTGCTTGTAATGAATTTGAAAGCTTTTATACTGTTAGCTTAGTCAAGTCTTTTGAGTCTTCTAGTGAGGAGATTTTTGGTTCAAATTTTTCAAGAAGGCTGACAAGAATTTGTTCCACCAACTTGGCTTCAGTGACCTCTTCACCCAGCAAAGCTAGTTGGTTTGCTGTCTTCATTAGCCTATTTATATAATCCTTAACTTGCTCAGTCTCCTTCATCCTTAGGATAACAAACTCCCTCTTAAGATTCAGCACTTGTATCTGTCTTGATTTCTCACTGCCATAGAACTCTAGCTGAAGCTTATCCCACACTTGCTTTACTGTCCCACAAGTCATTATCTTGCTAAACATGGTTTCAGATACAGCTGAATGTAAACAAGACAATGTTTTATACCTTTTTGCCACTTCTTCTACATGGTATTTGATCTGATTTAGTGTAGGATTTTCTGGTAGAGGTACAGGTTCCTTTCCAGTGTCTACAACCTCCCAGAGATCAAATGCTCTAAGGTATGCTCTCATTTTTACTGACCATGCCACATAATTTTCACCACTGAACACAGGAGGCTGACCACTATTGAAACTGCTTGAAGCCATGTGAATCAGAAAATGTCTTCCTTCTTTTCTTCAGTCCACAGGTTTGTAGGATGGGTGGCTCTGATACCACTGTTGGTAATGGTTGGAAGGTTTTCCTACTGCAAATGTACTAAGAAATTCAGAGAAGAAAGAAACTAAAGGTCAAAGGATTACACTTACTGGAATGCAAGAACTAACTCATTTTTCATTGAATAGCATATATATATTACAAAAAAGATAGCTTCCAGATTTACATTTCAGGTTCCATTAATGCAGACTCATACTTTAGTACCAAACCAATGCATTGTAACCATTCAAATAAACCTAACCTTACCTAATGATTTATCAAAACAAGACAATACATATCACAATTAAATTATGCTGCAATGTGGTAAGAGTTGTCACAATTTACATCATTCAAAAACATCCAGCTCAGCTTGTTTTAATAGCAAGAAACCACTGCCACCATAGCTTCTAACTTTCCAGCATTCCCATCAGAAAAATACAGGAGTGGGGTTTGAAGCCGAGTCTAATTACTCTTCTTGCTTTATTACGTGCTTGTTTTGGTGTTGCCGCTTTGAGTTTAATTAAAGAAATACATGGTTATGCTATTAGAAATTGTATCGAATCGAGTAAGCAATAGAGGAGTGGGCTAGTGGAGGCTTATGGGCGATGTGGGTACGTTGATTATGCTCAAAATGTGTTCAATAGTATCAACGACAGAGATGTGGTTACATGGAGCAGTTTGATATCAGCCTATGTGATTCACGAGGAAGCAAGAACTGCACTGGAAATTTTTTGACAAATGGAGAAGGCCAAGGTCTTGCCTGATCATATTACTTTTCTTGCGGTACTGAAAGCTTGTAGCCATGCAGGATTAGCAGATGAAGTATTGGAATACTTTTTAAGAATGAATCAAGATTATGGTGTGCAAGCGAGTAGTGATCATTATTCATGTTTAGTGGATGTTTTAAGCAGAGCCGGGAGATTATATGAGGCATATGAGGTAATAAGGGATATGCCAGTGAAGGTGACCGCAAAAGCTTGGGAAGCCTTACTCGATGCATGTCAAACTTATGGAGAGGTGGGGCTTGCAGAAATTGCTGGGAAAGCTTTGGCAGAGATAGAGCCTGAAAATCCTTCCAGTTATATACCATTGGCTAGAATTTACACTAATTTTGGGAGACATGAGGATGCTCAGAGAATTAGAAGGGAAATGAAGAAGAGGGGAGTGAAGGCAGCATCAGGCAGTAGCTGGATTATATATCAACACTGATAATCAAGGATTTTTGGATGAGTCTAAGATGGCTACGGTCAAACTGTACATTGCTATTTTTAGTCAGCAAAGGCAGCAACCTTGCACACAATAACTGAAGTCACATCACAATATTCATTTGCAAACTAGTTTTCGGGTTGACACTGGTGAAACTTTCATCCACACACATTAATCTAGACAATACTGGATATCAGGGCAACAAAAACGGTGGCACGAGAAATGATATCACTTTTGTTGGCAAGAAAGGTGGTGATTGAAGTTGAGGCACTCCAAGTGTCTGTTTTTTGCAAACCTTTTCAAAATGACCGTAGAGTCTATACCATGTACATTGAAACCTTCACTTTACGAGGATCTTTCAGTTGGCTTGAGTTTAGCTTAAATGGTGGGAGAACAATGTGATCACAACAGCTGCCATCCTACCCATTTCGTTGACAAGTACAGTTATATTATATTTCAAGTTGTTTATATATATATATATTTTTTTTATAATGAACAGCTATATTCTATTTTGATGATGGAGGACAAATCAAAAAATGTTCTATACATTTTTTTTGTTTTCTGATTTTTCCTTCTCTTGTATTGTAACTGTTTCTTCTTGCTCAAAGATCAAAACCCTAGTGCAATTTTCAAAATCTTCCCTCACTGACCCTAAAACCAGTTTTGTGAGATATATAATCAATATCTAAGTAGCACTCATCTAGTTCAAGACAACCAAGGAAAACCAATCATGCTTTTGCAATGGCTGACTCGATACGAACCTGCCAAATTCGAAGAAATTGAGACACATGAAAGGAACAAGCATAGGTTCGAATCATGTATTCGAATAAATCTCAAGCATCACCAACATTGTTTCTGGCAATCCAAGGTCTCATTATTTATCAAGCGACTTCATACGAAGCCAATGAAAGAAAACAAAAGTCAAATCGGATAAGAATCGGGCCAGAAACGAGCAAAGAAAAAAAAGGGCCCTAGCATGCACGGTCGCGCGCACACCTGTGCGTGCAAGAAGCAAGTGCTATGCGTTGCCTTGCAAAGCAAGCAAGCACACAAGCCTGTGTGCGTTGCGCTCCTGCAGGCAGCATGCTTATGTCGCAGCGCATGCATTCTGCCGTAAATTTCAGTTTTCAGCCTTTTGAAGCCAAATTGCATTTTTTTTTTATTCCATAACTTCTCCAATGCATTCTCCTTGAAGATTTTGAGTTCCTAATAACTTCTAATATGGATTCGAGTGCCAACAAGTCTTCGGATCGAGTTTGAGCAATCAATTCAAATTGAATATTCGATTCAAAAATTTGAATCCAAGATAAATTAATCTAGGGAAAATACAAACATGCAAGATATAATATTTTAGATTTATTTATATTACAATTTTGTATTGTAATTAATATTTAGGCAACTTTAAATACTTTTGTAATTTATCATTTTAATATTTTCTTTTATTTAACTTTATTATATCTTAAGTTAATTAGAGTTTAATTTTAATTAACCATGGTTTGTATCAAGTTATAAAAGCAAATCATTTCTTTGTAAAGAGAGCTTTTGATG
Organism: Anacardium occidentale; assembly: GCA_026122585.1. Taxonomy (NCBI): domain Eukaryota; kingdom Viridiplantae; phylum Streptophyta; class Magnoliopsida; order Sapindales; family Anacardiaceae; genus Anacardium; species Anacardium occidentale. The sequence continues at coordinate 256,665 of JAJEJH010000099.1, read as the reverse complement.
AAATAAAAATTTAGATAAACTTTGTGCTTTCTTGAATTCCATGAAGCTTGGTGACTCATGTGAATGTTTATTTTTTTATCTAAATTTTCATTTGTAAGAAGGAATTTGATGGTGGAAAGACATTGATAGTGAAATTTTCTTTATCTTTGGTTCACCTTCAAGTTGGTGCAGGAATCCTTCATGCTTAAGGTTTGTTTTCTTATAATATTTTATTTCTATGTTTATTGCGTCTAGTGACTTTTATTTTTCTATCTCTCTTGTTGAAGAATTAATGCTGGATTTGGGTAGAAAAATTATATGAATTTGATGACTTTGAGACTTATTTGGGATTGAAATTTTAGAGGTGAATTTGGGGGATTTTAGAATTAATCTTGGGAGCATTAGCAGCCTGCCCTTGTTGATCAATATATATAATATATATACAGAGAGACAAAGATATTGTGTAACTCAAATCTGCGATGAGGCGGAGAAAGAACTTGCAGACGTCAATGGGAGAAGGGGATATGATTTCGAAGTTGCCCGAGCACATTATTCATAATATTCTTTCATTGCTTCCAACCAAAGACGCTGCTAGAACCATTGCCTTGTCTAAGGGATTCAGGTCTGCGTGGAATTCTTTTCCGATTATTGATCTAGACTTCTCGCAATTTCACAACAATACTGCGATAGATCAGTTCTTGGATTTCGTGCGTGATTCTCTCCAGCGTCGTGCACTGAATATATGTGTAGAGAAGTTTAGGCTACTCGTTCTCCTTTCTAGTATGGAGGCTGACAGTCGCATTGATGGGGCTATAAATTATGCAGTCGAGCACAAGGTGAAAGAATTACATCTTCTCTTTCTGGATGACAATAGTTATGACGATTTATACTACAAATTGCCATCGGTTTTGTTTGCTGTGGATTCACTCAAGGTTTTGAAGCTAAAAGGATTCAATTTGGAGACCCTAGATGTCGAAAAGTTTCCTTCTAGTGAAGAATTGAGTCTCGTAAGCTGTGGTAGGTTGAATCGTTTGAGGGTTTCAAATGCTCAACTTAAAATTTTGGAGGTAAAAAGTTGTGGTGGGCTATTGCAGATTGATATTTCAAAGTCGAATCTTCGATCATTTTCCTTCACAGGAAAACGTTCGGGTGGTGGGGAGTACGAGATTTGCCAGATTAACCTAGCCGATTGTCACTCGCTTACCAACCTAGCAATAAGGGGAGCTCCAGTAATTACCAGTGAGTGGTTTAATAACCAAGTTTCTAAGCTTTTTTTGCTTGAAAAATTGATACTGTGTAAGTGTAACAGATTGAAAAACATATATATTCCTAATCCTGAAGTCAAAGAAGTTGAGATTAAAAAGTCTGCTGGATTAGGAAAGATTGAAATTGTTGCCCAGAATGTTCAATCTTTCGTGTATATTGGGCAGTCCATACCTTGTGAACTTAAGATCACAGCCTGTAGGTTCATTAGGAACCTTCAGTTATACGGCGCTAATGTAGAAGATAGGTGGGTTGAAGAAAGGGTCTCTCAATTATCTCTTCTTGAAAGCCTTCAGTTGGGTTACTGTGATATGTTGAGAACTCTTCAGGTTTCTCATGAACGACTCAGAAGTTTCCAGTTGATTACTTGCTCCATATTGGAGAAAGCAGTAATCTATGCTCCGAACCTCATTTCCTTTAGGTATGAGGGTAAAGTGCTACGGTCGCCTCTATTGGTTGATTCTCCTCATTTAGAAGCTGAACTCGTACTGGATTCTGGTAGACATATGGCCTCATCAGAAGACTGGTACACCGAACTGAGAAATTTTTTGGGTTACTTCGATCATTGCAAATTGTTGATACTTAACTGCATTGAGAGGAGAAACCTTAACGCTACTGTATGATTTTCTTCTAACTTTTCCCTTCTATTGTAAACTTCTTTTTATAACATGCACCATAAGATTCTATATACGCTTTGTAGTTTTTCCTGATAACTAATGATCTAAAAATTCTTTAAAGGAAGATTGTAAAGTCTTGTAAGTATAGGAATCTAATAATATATCTTTTTAGGAATCTTTGATGATGGCAGACAGATTAAGGGGACTTGTGTATATATAATGTGCACATTACATTTCTCAGACTCATTCATTTACAACTGTACAGTTTTTGATCTTTCCTGAAGATCTGAGAGAAACTTTACTTCCACCCTTGTTTGATGTCAAGCATCTGAAGGTAAAAATAGACTCACAACCGAAGGATATCGTAAGTTTGGTGGATGGCTTGCTTTGGCTTTCTCCTCTCTTAGAAACCATGTCCATTATTGTTTCGGGCTTTGGTGGTGAGAAGAACTCCTTGAAGGTAATTTGGATTTTCTACTTACGAACTAGCACAAAACATTCTTAATATAAATATGTTTCAGATTTCAATTGTTTCTATCATTGAAATCAACAAATCATGGAACTTTTTGGCTTTCAAAGAACATCAACTCCAATTATCAATTCTGAGGAGTAACATAATCTAAGTATTGTTTTTTCTTTTAGTTCCAATATGCTAAGCCTTCAGTTATGGAAGAGAAGGACCTAATCTGCTGTCGTTCACGGATTATAAAATGTTGGCGACATCATTTGCAGAAAGTTTCAATGGAGAACTTTTGCCATGGTGATAGGCTGAGGCTTATGCATTATTTTGGAACAAAAGCAATGAGGTTAGAAATTATAGAAACATGATGCTACTGACTGTGACTCTATTTCTGATGATGCTATTCAACATGGTGTAGTCAGATGATAAAGCACTCTTAGCTACATCTTACAAAGCATAGTCAACCAGCCAGCATTTCGAGACGCGTGTCATTTGCCGTGTAATGTGAATGTCATCCATATATGTATCCTGTTGTTTCAGCTTTCTGTATTTTGTATGAGAATGTTTTGAGAACAGTTCAGTATGATTTATATGTTGCTTTAGAATTATTATTCTTCTTCTTTGTGGGCACTCGCCATTGTATCAGGAGATATTATAGCGACCATTTTGTGAAGGAATTCTCAAGAATAGTTATTGGCCATTACTTACGTTTTTAACATTTAGTCGATCATGATAATTGATAATATTCAATTGAATTTATGATGAACTTTTAATTGGTATTTCTGGCTTTCCTTTGTATAGATAGGTTCTTTAGAGTAAAAAAGAAGGCAATGAAATAATGTAGGGAGAGATTTTAAAAAGATATGGAAATACTCTGTTTTGGGCAATGTAATAACAACAGATCCAAAATAAAATGGAATAATGGAAAATTCATAACTATATGTCAATCTTTCCTTTTTCATTCATTTGTATACCTGGCAAGATTGCCATTTTGTGGATTTGATAAAATGTTTGAAATTTGAAGCTGGACTCATTATATTTTTCGCCTCTCTATGTCAATGATACATGATTAAAAAGTGCTTAAATAATACTCTCTATCAAATAAAATCATATCAATTCCAAATTCTTTGCCATCTTTCTTATATATGTTAGCTATTAACCATAATTTATGTTTTCACTCAACCAACCTTTTTTACATAGCGTCCTAAATGGAGATTGTATAAGTATACGCTAATATGGGCTATTTGTTTTTCTCCTCACTAATATTTTGTGTTTGATTAAGCGGTGTGTGAATGACAAAGTTTTAAACATAATTGAGAAAGAGCTATATGAAAAATAGTTATATAAGATCTAAAGTATTTAACACTCTCAAGTCTTTACAGATGAGGTTTTTATACTTTTTTGTACATGGTATATAACATTCACAGGTATGATTAAAGGTATTCTGATCTTTTCTTTGTTTTACCATAAGGATAATATTGAAAAGCATAACTATTTAAGAGGTAAAATTGAGATATGGAATTGATGTACTGTCGTACATGCACATGTATGCTCCTATATTAGAACATTATTTGCATAAATATGAGTCTTTGTCATGTCTCACATAATTAACATATGCACAATCGTATATACCCCAAGTGTAGCACCAGCGGATTAATCATTTGTATATGCATGTTGCCGTTGATTTGACACAGATCATCCATGGGTGAACGGCTAAACTGCAACACTTAAGTGTTTTTGTAGCACAATCGTATAACACATTGTTGTGACTTAGCATAGATGATTGCAAAAATGCATTATATATGAACGTATGTCTAAAATACACGATTGTGTGTTTCGATAAAACCTGTAAAATTAAATATTATCTATATGCATTCAAAATGGTATTCGAGAACAAATTAAATATAACATGAAAAATAAAAATCCAAGGTGAAATTAAATATAACGTGAAAAATAAAAATCCAAGGTGTGGATACTAAAGTACAAAAAGTACCACGAACGTTGAAAAAGGGTGATCAATGGCATGAAATGCTGAAGTGCGGAGAAGAGAACTCTTTTGATTCAAAATGTACAAAATTCGAAGTCGCCAAAATCTGAGCGGAAATTATATTGGAAAGCTGAGGCCTAAGATGGTCGTCTGAAAGATTGAATGTGTTGTATTATCGGTTCAATTATCGACCAAAACATGAGCTATTCCTCAAATTATCTGCGCTTATTATCTTTCACCAAGCAGCTATCCTCTTACGTTAGCAAAGGCCTGCATGACCAAGCCCTTTTTCTCTTTCGCCATATCCAAGCCTCACTCGCTCTCACTCTCGATCCCTTTGTTTTCCCTCTGGTCCTCAAATCTTGCGCCGTCATTACCCGCCCTCAGCTTTGCGCCACCATTCACGGCCACGTCACCAAGTTGTCTCTGCTGAACAACCATTTGTGTCGTGTGCTCTTGTTGATGCCTACGGAAAATGCTTGTCGATTTATTCGGCGCGCAAATTGTTCGACGAAATTCCTCTAAGAAATGTTGTTGTGTGGAATGCGATGATATCACTCTATGCACATAATGGTTATGTTATGGATGCTTTGAAATTGTTTCAAGTCATGGATGTTGCGCCTGATGAGTCCACATTTAATTCTATAATAGCGGGTTTGTCTAAACTGGAAGATGGGTCGTTTAAGGCTATTGCGTTTTATAGAAAAATGCAAGAGTGGGGTTTGAAGCCGAGTCTAATTACTCTTCTTGCTTTATTGCGTGCTTGTTTTGGTGTTTCCGCTTTGAGTTTAATTAAAGAAATACATGGTTATGCTATTAGAAATTATATCGAATCGAGTAAGCAATTGAGGAGTGGGCTAGTGGAGGCTTATGGGCGATGTGGGTGCCTAGATTATGCTCAAAATGTGTTTAATAGTATCAAGGACAGAGATGTGGTTGCATGGAGCAGTTTGATATCAGCCTATGCGATTCACGGGGAAGCAAGAACTGCACTGGAAATTTTTCGGCAAATGGAGAAGGCCAAGGTCTTGCCTGATCATATTACTTTTCTTGCGGTACTGAAAGCTTGTAGCCATGCAGGATTAGCAGATGAATCATTGGAATACTTTTTAAGAATGAATAAAGATTATGGTGTGCAAGCGAGTAGTGATCATTATTCATGTTTAGTGGATGTTTTGCGCAGAGCCGGGAGATTATATGAGGCATATGAGGTAATAAGGGATATGCCAGTGAAGGTGACCGCAAAAGCTTGGGGAGCCTTACTCGGTGCATGTCAAACTTATAGAGAGGTGGAGCTTGCAGAAATTGCTGGGAAAGCTTTGGCAGAGATAGAGCCTGAAAATCCTTCCAATTATATACCATTGGCTAGAATTTACACTAATTTTGGGAGATATGACGATGCTCTGAGAATTAGAAGGGAAATGAAGAAGAGGGAGTGAAGGCAGCACCAGGCAGCAGCTGGATTATATATCAAGACTGATAATCAAGGATTTTTGGATGAGTCTAAGATGGCTAAGGTCAAACTGTACATTGCTATTTTTAGTCAGCAAAGGCATCAACCTTGCACACAATAACTGAAGTCACATTACAATATACATTTGCAAACTAGTTTTCGCGTTGACACTGGTGAAACTTTCATCCACACACATTAATCTAGACAATACTGGATATAAGGGCAACAAAAACGGTGGCAAGAGAAATGATATCACTTTTGTTGGCAAGAAAGGTGGTGATTGAAGTTGAGGCACTACAAGTGTCTGTTGTTTGCAAACCCTTTGAAGATGACCGTAGAGTCTATACCAGGTACATTGAAACCTTCACTTTACGAGGATCTTTCAGTTGGCTTGAGTTTAGCTTAAATGGTGGGAGAACAATTTGATCACAACAGCTTCCATCCTACCCATTTTGTTGACAAGTACATTTTATATTATATTTCAAATTATATATATATATATATAATGAACAGCTATATTCTATTTTGATGATGGTGGACAAATCAGAAAATGTTCTATATGTTTTTTTTGTTTTCTGATTTGTCCTTCTCTTGTATTGTAACTGTTTCTTCTTGCTCAAAGATCAAAACCCTAGTGCAATTTTCAAAATCTTCCCCCACTAACCCTAAAACCAGCTTTGTGAGATATATGATCAATATCCAAGTAACACTTATCTAGTTCAAGACAACTAAGTAAGACCAATCATGCTTTTGTAATGGCTAACTCGATACGAACATGTTAAATTCGAAGAAATTGAGACACATGAAATAAACAAGCATAGGTTTGAATCATTTATTCGAATAAATCTCAAGTATCACCAACATTGTTTCTGACAGTCCAAGTCCTCATTATTTATCAAGCGACTTCATATGAAGCCAATGAAAGAAAATTGAAGTCGAATCGGATAAGAATTAGGCCAGAAACGAAAAAAAAGGGTCTTGGCATGCACGACCGTGCGCACACCTGTGCGCGCAAGAAGCAAGTGCTACACGCTACCTTGAAAAGCAAGCAAGCACGCGAGCCTGCATGCGTTGCACTCTTGCACACAGCATGTTTATGTTGCGGCATAATGCTGCAGTGCATACATACTGCTGCAAATTTCAGTTTTCAGTTTTTTGAAGCCAATTTGCATGTTTTTTATTCTAGAATTATCCAATGCATTCTCCTTGAAAATTTTGAGTTCCTAATGACTACCAACATGGATTTGAGTGTCAACAATTCTTCGGATAGAGTTTGAACAATCAATTCAAATCGAATATTCGATTTGAAAATTTAAATCCAAAACAAATTAATCAAGGGAAAATGCAAGCATGCTAGATATAATATTTTAGATTTATTTATATTACAATTTTGTATTGTAATTAATATTTAGACAACTTTAAATACTTTTGTAATTTATCCTTCTAATATTTTTTTTTATTTAACTTGTATTATATTTTGATTTAACTAGAGTTTAGTTTTAGTTAACTATGATTTATATTAAGTTATAAAAGCAAACCATTTCTTTGTAAATAGAGCTTTTGATGAAATGAAAATTTAGATAAGCTTTATGCTTTCTTGAATTTCATGAAGCTTGGTGGCTCATATGAAGTTGAGTGATATTTATTTCCCTACCTCTCTTGTTGAAGAATTTGTGTTGGATTTAGGTAGAAAAATTGTATGAATTTGATGACTTCGAGACTTATTTAGGGTTGGAATTTTAGGGTTAAATTTGAGAGATTTTAGAATTAATCTTGAATCATTAACAGTCTGCCTTTATTGATCAATATATATAATATATATTATATATATACAGAGAGAGAAAGATATTGTGTAACTCAAATCTGCGATGAGGCGGAGAAAGAACTTGCAGACGTCAATGGGAGAAGGGGATATGATTTCGAAGTTGCCCGACCACATTATTCATAGTATTCTTTCATTGCTTCCAACCAAAGACGCTGCTAGAACCATTGCCTTGTCTAAGGGATTCAGGTCTGTGTGGAATTCTTTTCCGATTATTGATCTAGACTTCTTGCAATTCTCCCAATTTCACAACAACACTGCGATAGATCAGTTCTTGGATTTCGTGCGTGATTCTCTCCAGCGTCGTGCACTGAATCTGAATATATGTGTAGAGAAGTTTAGGCTACTCGTTCTCCTTTCTAGTATGGAGGCTGACAGTCGCGTTGATGGGGCTATAAATTATGCAATCGAGCACAAGGTGAAAGAATTAGATCTTCTCTTTCTGCATAACAATAGTTATAACGATTTATACTACAAATTGCCATCGGTTTTGTTTTCTGTGGATTCACTCAAGGTTTTGAAGCTAAAAGGGTTCAATTTGGAGACCCTAGATCTCGAAAAGTTTCCTTCTAGTGAAGAATTGAGTCTCGTAAGCTGTGGTAGGTTGAATCGTTTGAGGGTTTCAAATGCTCAACTTAAAATTTTGGAGGTAAAAAGTTGTGGTGGGCTATTGCAGATTGATATTTCAAAGTCGAATCTTCGATCATTTTCCTTCACAGGAAAACGTTCGGGTGGTGGGGAGTACGAGATTTGCCAGATTAACCTAGCCGATTGTCACTCGCTTACCAACCTAGCAATAAGGGGAGCTCCAGTAATTACCAGTGAGTGGTTTAATAACCAAGTTTCTAAGCTTTTTTCGCTTGAAAAATTGATACTGTGTGAGTGTAACAGATTGAAAAAAATATATATTCCTAATCCTGAAGTCAAAGAAGTGGAAGAGAGGTGGGTTGAAGAAAGGGTCTCTCAATTACCTCTTCTTGAAAGCCTTCGGTTGGGTTGCTGTGATATGTTGAGAACTCTTCAGGTTTCTCATGAACGACTCAGAAGTTTCCAGTTGATTACTTGCTCCATATTGGAGGAAGCAGAAATCTATGCTCCAAACCTCATTTCCTTTAGGTATGAGGGTAAAGTGCTACGGTCACCTCTGTCGGTTGATTCTTCTCATTTCGAAGCTGAACTCGTACTGGATTCTGGTAGACATATGGCCTCATCAGAAGACTGGTACAACGAACTGAGACGTTTTTTGGTTTCCTTCGCTCATTGCAAATTGTTGATACTTAACTGCATTGAGACGAGAAACCTTGACCCTACTGTATGAATTCCTTCTAACTTTTCCCTCCTATTGTAAACTTTTTTTTATAACATGCACCATAAGATTCTATATACGCTTTGTAGCTTTTCCCGATAACCAATGATATAAAAATTCTTTAAAGGAAGATTGTAAAGTCTTATAAGTTTAGGAATCTAGTAATATATCTTTTTAGGAATCTTTGATGATGGCAGACAGATTAAGGGGACTTGTGTATATATAATGTGCACATTACATTTCTCAGACTGATTCATTTACAACTGTACAGTTTTTTATCTTTCCTGACGATCTGAGAGAAACTTTACTTCCACCCTTGGTTGATCTCAAGCATCTGAATATAAAAATAGACTCACAAGTGAAGGATATCGTAAGTTTGGTGGATGGCTTGCTTTGGCTTTCTCCTCGTTTAGAAACCATGTCCATTATTGTTTCGGGCTTTGGTGGTGAGAAGAACTCCTTGAAGGTAATTTGGATTTTCTACTTACGAACTAGCACAAAACATTCTTAATATAAATATGTTTCAGATTTCAATTGTTTCTATCATTGAAATCAACAAATCATGGAACTTTTTGGCTTTCAAAGAACATCAACTCCAATTATCAATTCTGAGGAGTAACATAATCTAAGTATTGTTTTTTCTTTTAGTTCCAATATGCTAAGCCTTCAGTTATGGAAGAGAAGGACCTAATCTGCTGTCGTTCACGGATTATAAAATGTTGGCGACATCATTTGCAGAAAGTTTCAATGGAGAACTTTTGCCATGGTGATAGGCTGAGGCTTATGCACTATTTTGGAACAAAAGCAATGAGGTTAGAAATTATAGAAACATGATGCTACTGACTGTGACTCTATTTCTGATGATGCTATTCAACATGGTGTAGTCAGATGATAAAGCACTCTTAGCTACATCTTACAAAGCATAGTCAGTCAGCCAGCCAGCATTTTGAGACGCGTGTAATTTGCCGTGTAATGTGAATGTCATCCATATATGTATCCTGTTGTTTCAGCTTTCTGTATTTTGTATGAGAATGTTTTGAGAACAGTTCAGTATGATTTATATGTTGCTTTAGAATTATTATTCTTCTTTGTGGGCACTCGCCATTGTATCAGGAGATATTATAGCAACCATTTTGTGAAGGAATTCTCAAGAATAGTTATTGGCCATTACTTACGTTTTTAACATTTAGTCGATCATGATAATTGATAATATTCAATTGAATTTATGATGAACTTTTAATTGGTATTTCTGGCTTTCCTTTGTATAGATAGGTTCTTTAGAGTAAAAAAGAAGGCAATGAAATAATGTAGGGAGAGATTTTAAAAAGATATGGAAATACTCTGTTTTGGGCAATGTAATAACAACAGATCCAAAATAAAATGGAATAATGGAAAATTCATAACTATATGTCAATCTCTCCTTTTTCATTCATTTGTATACCTGGCAAGATTGCCATTTTGTGGATTTGATAAAATGTTTGAAATTTGAAGCTCGACTCATTATATTTTTCGCCTCTCTATGTCAATGATACATGGTTAAAAAGTGCTTAAATAATATTGTCTGTCAAATAAAATCATATCAATTCCAAATTCTTTGCCATCTTTCTTATATATGTTAGCTATTAACCATAATTTATGTTTTTACTCAACCAAACTTTTCCCCTCACCAATATTTTGTGTTTGATTAAGTCGTGTGTGAATGACAAAGTTTTAAGCATAAATGAGAAAGAACCATATGAAAAATAGTTATATAAGATCTAAAGTATTTAACACTCTCAAGTCTTTACAGATGAGGTTTTTATATTTTTTTGTTCATGGTATATAACATTCACAGGTATGATTAAAGGTATTTTGATCTTTTCTTTATTTTACTATAAGGATAATATTGAAAAGGATGACTATTTAAGAGGTAAAATTGAGATATGGGATTGATGTACCGTCGTACATGTGCATGTATGCTCGTATATTAGAACATTATTTGCAAAAATATGAGTCTTTGCCACGTCTCACATAATTAACAGATGCACAATCGTATATGGTGCTATGTACGCCCGTGACACTCATTATAGTAAGATTATATTTAAGCATGATAATTCCAGAATTTTAGCACAATTCAAAGTCTTATATATGCATGTTCTTATCCTCAAAGAAAGTTTGAGAGTTTCATGACCGTAATTTGGAAGCAACCAACTCGTGCTATGGTTTTTCAGTGTTCCAAGAATAGCTTTGACAAGGGTTTTTTGTGAGAATTATGCACTGAATCCTTCATGCTTAAAAGAACTGATAAGTATAGAAACCTTTTTTGATTTTATGATGTTGTTTAGTCTATAATGCATGGATTTGCATAAATATATTGTGTTGGAATTCAGATGTTTTATGTGATATTAAATGGTAATGAAAGCATGAATTATTGTGTCATATTAAGTTGGATGTATGTATTTTAGGATTCTAGAATTTTGGATACGTTGTTAATATTAAACTTTAATGATTTGTGACATTGTATTATATGAAAGGAGAAATTTCTTGTTTAAGATTTGATCAATCTAGGGGAAACGATGTGATTGTTATTAACATCGTTGGATGAATTGGCCTTTTTTTAGCATTACATTCTTTAAAAATTTGAGTATGTATCTTTGATGTGGAAAGTATGATAGATGTAATGATTAAATATGTAGACTAAAACTTTAGATGTGAAAATCGCAAAGATTAGCCTAGAATATGCCTTCCAAACGTGTATTCATGACTGTACCTAGATCAATCACGATTGTGACATGCATTTAAATTTATAAAAAATACAGTATGAGAACATGTATGCCCACGCACTTGACGAATGTTAGATTTGATAGCCAATGGATGCTCATGACGGGAGGATGTATGAGTGTACAACTTTTGTGAAAGTGAGAAGTACGACTATACATCTTTAATTTACGTTTGTACATCTCTTGAAAAGACTATTTACCTTTAGAAAAGTTGTACAATGTAGAATGATAGCATATAATCATGCATGTGGCATCGTGTACACCCATGCAAGGAATACTTGTACACAAGCTCAACGTGTATGCTTGTAATTGTGAAAAGTGTATGCCCATGCACAAGATTAGGTATAAACAATTATACCTACTTAGGGTGTATGTTCGTGCATATTGAACTAAAGAGAAAACAATGACTGATGAAAGCTAGACATAGAAAGAATTCATAAGCTCCAATATAAGACTTAAGGATGATGTCTCCTAAGAATAAAAAGAGGAGTTAAAGATGCTCCATATTACATGTAGGACATAGAGATCTTATTAATATGTATTAGAGAATTTAGATCCCAATACAAAGTAAGACTTAGGACACTTTCAGACTATATCAAGAGGGACATTGGTGACGTAGGCTATGCATCTATAGAGAGATTTTTAGAGTGCAAAATAAAATAAGTTATGTAATTACAATGTAATTTATCAAAATCAACTCAAAGTAAAAGAGAAAGATAGAAATGCTCAAAATTTTTAAAATAGTTCAAAACTTTTCGACTGAAGCCTCATCTTTCCACTTCTTCAAGTAACCAGTTTGAAGTTTACACTTAAATTTTATTCGAAAACATATTAGTTGAATCGAGATTATGTTATTTACAATAGTTATATGAGATTTCACCTACAAGTGTTTAAAAGAAAGATTTAAAGTGTTAAATATCTCTAAAAAGGCTAATAAACAAAATCAAAAAGTCTCTCCAATAAATAAGAATATAAACTTTAACGAGAGAGTAGAATAAGAACAAGTACAAATATTGTGTAAGCTTGTAAAATTATGATTTTGGATGTTTCTCATTTCAGATGAGATCCTTTATATAATTTTTAGTTACTAGAAACAAAAAGAAGTTGTTACTTTACTTATAAATTTTCTCCACTAATAGCTAAAAAAATTAAATCTATAATAAATTTGGTTGGACACGTAGTTGCGTTCCTTCAAGCACAGAATTGTGTACCCTTTATTTGTGACTTCAAATAGATTGCAATAGTCAACTTAACTACCTGCCAACTCATGCACAGTTGAATGTCATAAACACATAACCATGTGTCATCAAAATATGATTGTTGCTTCAAAGGGCTAAAGGTAGCATGGGTACAAACGTATGATCACACACGCTTCAAATTTTGCATATGCACAAGCATGTGTTTTTAATGCATAGTCGTGCCCCAAAAAGTTGACTTTGTCAATTGTTGATTATGCACAGATACTCAACATGGGAACTTCAATGGTATGCCTTCAATTTGGTTATGACACACAAGTGTGTGTTTGTTATGCACATAGTCGTATATTCAAGATTGAATTTCTCTTAAGCTAATCTTATCTTGACCATGTACGGACAATGTTGCACGAGAGTCTTTGCTCATGTGCTTGTTTAAGTAAAGATGCACGGTTATGCATGATTGAACTACACGATCGTAAATGAGAGATTTTGACTTTGGCTTTGACTTTGTTGACTTTTTTTTTTTTTATTTGTATGGTTTAGCAACAAAGAATGAGTTTGCTTGTGTGTAATCCCCAATCATATACATAGTTGTGTGTCATGAGCGTACAATCGTATATGATAAAATTTAAAATTGTTAAAATTATAAAGTCTTAGCATAAATGATTGTAAAAATGCATTATACATGAACGTGTGTCTAAAATACACGATTGTGTGTTTCGATAAAACCTGTAAAATTAAATATTATCTATATGCATTCAAAATGGTATTCGAGAAGAAATTGAATATAACATGAAAAATAAAAATCCAAAGTGAAATTAAATATAACGTGAAAAATAAAAGGCCAAAGGACATTTTCCCACCCATAGTTTGAGGCGGGGACAAAGTCCCACCCGCTTAAGTTTAAAAGCCTATTTTTCTACCTATCACTCAATTTTTTATTATTTTTTATTAAAATTACTAAATTACCCTTTTAAAAATTTAAAATTTATAATAAAAATATAAAACAATTTTAAATATTTAGTAAAATTTTGTTTATTTTGAATTCTCAGGCCGGCTTGCCGCCTGCTAATGCCTTTTAATTTTAAAAATTTTTAAATTTTTTAATATTTTATATTTATATAAAATTTATTTTATTAATTTATAAAATTTTAATATTAAAAAGATAAAAATACCCCTGCTTATTACTGTATATTCATTATTTTTAATATTAAAATTGGGTAAAGGGTGGAAAAACAGACTTTTAAACTTAAGCGGGTGAGACTTTGTTCCCACCTCAAACTATGGGTGGGAAAATTGTCCTTTGGCCAAAATAAAAATCCAAGGTGTGGATACCAGAGTACAAAAAGTACCACGAACGTTGAAAAAGGGTGATCAATGGCATGAAAATGCTGAAGTGCGGAGAAGAGAACTCTTTCGATTCAAAATGTACAAAATTCGAAGTCGCCAAAATCTGAGCGGAAATTATATTGGAAAGCTGAGGCCTAAGATGGTCGTCTGAAAGATTGAATGTGTTGTATTATCAGTTCAATTATCGACCAAAACATGAGCTATTCCTCAAATTATCTGCGCTTATTATCTTTCACCAAGCAGCTATCCTCTTACGTTAGCATAGGCCAGCATGACCAAGCCCTTTTTCTCTTTCGCCGTATCCAAGCCTCACTCCCTCTCACTCTCGATCCCTTTGTTTTCCCTCTGGTCCTCAAATCTTGCGCCGCCATTACCCGCCCTCAGCTTTGCGCCACCATTCACGGCCACGTCACCAAGTTGTCTCTGCTGAACAACCCATTTGTGTCGTGTGCTCTTGTTGATGCCTACGGAAAATGCTTGTCGATTTATTCGGCGCGCAAATTGTTCGACGAAATTCCTCTAAGAAATGTTGTTGTGTGGAATGCGATGATATCACTCTATGCACATAATGGTTATGTTATGGATGCTTTGAAATTGTTTCAAGTCATGGATGTTGCGCCTGATGAGTCCACATTTAATTCTATAATAGCGGGTTTGTCTAAACTGGAAGATGGGTCGTTTAAGGCTATTGCGTTTTATAGAAAAATGCAAGAGTGGGGTTTGAAGCCGAGTCTAATTACTCTTCTTGCTTTATTGCGTGCTTGTTTTGGTGTTTCCGCTTTGAGTTTAATTAAAGAAATACATGGTTATGCTATTAGAAATTATATCGAATCGAGTAAGCAATTGAGGAGTGGGCTAGTGGAGGCTTATGGGCGATGTGGGTGCCTAGATTATGCTCAAAATGTGTTTAATAGTATCAAGGACGGAGATGTGGTTGCATGGAGCAGTTTGATATCAGCCTATGCGATTCACGGGGAAGCAAGAACTGCACTGGAAATTTTTCGACAAATGGAGAAGGCCAAGGTCTTGCCTGATCATATTACTTTTCTTGCGGTACTGAAAGCTTTTAGCCATGCAGGATTAGCAGATGAAGCATTGGATTACTTTTCAAGAATGAGTAAAGATTATGGTGTGCGAGCGAGTAGTGATCATTATTCATGTTTAGTGGATGTTTTGAGCAGAGCTGGGAGATTATATGAGGCATATGAGGTAATAAGGGATATGCCAGTGAAGGTGACCGCAAAAGCTTGGGGAGCCTTACTCGGTGCATGTCAAACTTATGGAGAGGTGGAGCTTGCAGAAATTGCTGGGAAAGCTTTGGCAGAGATAGAGCCCGAAAATCCTTCCAATTATATACCATTGGCTAGAATTTACGCCAATTTTGGGAGACATGAGGATGCTCAGAGAATTAGAAGGGAAATGAAGAAGAGGGGAGTGCAGGCGACACCTGGCAGCAGCTGGATTATATATCAAGATTGATAATCAAGGATTTTTGGATGAGTCTAAGACGGCTAAGGTCAAACTGTACATTGTTATTTTTAGTCAGCAAAGACATCAACCTTGCACACAATAACTGAAGTCACATCACAATATACATTTGCAAACTAGTTTTCGGGTTGACACTGGTGAAACTTTCATCCACACACATTAATCTAGACAATACTGGATATCAGGGCAGCAAAAACGGTGGCAAGAGAAATGATATCACTTTTGTTGGCAAGAAAGGTGGTGATTGAAGTTGAGGCACTGCAAGTGTCTGTTGTTTGCAAACCCTTTCGAGATGACCGTAGAGTCTATATCAGGTACATTGAAACCTTCACTTAACGAGGATCTTTCAGTTGGCTTGAGTTTAGCTTAAATGAAGGGGGAACAATTTGATCACAACAGCTGCCATCCTACCCATTTTGTTGACAAGTACATTTTATTTTATATTTCAAATTGTTTATATATATATATATATATATATATATAATGAACAGCCATATTCTATTTTGATAATGGAGGACAAACTAAAATGTTCATAAGCCAATAGTCCCCTTTTGAATAAAATAGTTTCTAGATATTATATTTATTTCCATTTATGTTGCTCTTAAAAGAAAATAAAACAGATTAACGAGTATTGGTTTTGAACATGGTTACAGTATTTTACAATATACGATACTTATCCTATGATACGATACATATCTTATGATCTAATACAGATAAAAAACGGTATATATATATATATATATATATATATATATATATATATATATATATATATATATATATATATCTTAAAATATATCTGTAAACACCTTATTTTGGACCCAACAGGTTACCCCCGATGATGAAAAATCTAGATGTTGATTTAGAATTTTGGAAATGTTGAACTGATGATGGATGAGTTAAAAAGAAAGAAAAGTGTTTATTTTATTTTATTAAAAAAAAATCATAAAATCATGAAAACCCAAAAAGATGACCCAAGTAGCTAACCCAAAAGAGGAGAGAATAAACAGGCCTAGTGTGCAACCCATTTTAGAAGACTTCAGCAGTAGGTATGCTCGCCGGGCTGGAAGGGATGGCCCAAGGATGGGCCTGCAGCGAGCGCGTGCGGGACATGCGTGATGAAGTGGTCAAGCCCGTGCTCATCGCGCGTGTCATGCACGCGCTCGTTGAATCACCCATAACTGCATTCTGTTTTTTGTTTTTCAGCGCATTTCTCCCTTTCTCTCTCTTGCTGCTACTGCCAAGCTGCGTGTTGCGCGCTGTATGGCTGGACAACTGGTTGCCCTTTTCGTCCAAACTACCTATAAAAAGAGAATAGAGGGCGTAGAAAAAGGGGGGGCTGGAGGAGAGAAACTTTCGGGGAGGAGAAAAAATTTAGAAAAGAGGGGAAGAGAAAATTTTAGAAAGGGGAAGGAAAAATATTTCAGAGAGAAAAAAATATTTTCTTCAGAAATAAAATATATATATTTTCGGGAAAGATTTTTCAAAACAAACAGAAAAAAATTTTAGCATATCTGAAAATCAAATAGTATTCTACTATTCTTGGCTCAACATCAAAAAATTTCTAATCGAATTCAGGTTAGTCCCTGAGAGGAATTTATCAATATATATATTGTGTATTATTTCGTGTGTGTATATATATATATATTATATACGTATATTCTATTTTATTATCCTTGTATTTGTAGTTTATATATCTTGTATATGTTATAAATATTTGCATACATATATTTTTTATGTCCTGTATTTTTTTATTTATTTTATTTTATTTGTTTCTTTTATTTTCGTTTTATTCTGTATATGGATGCTTTTTTTTTTATGTTACTATATTACATATTCTATATTTTAAAATTGTGTTTGTATACGAATTACAACATACTGTGAGGAGTGGTTGAGTCCTTTGCAAGAGATCCATAAATCGTCCATCCTCACCGATGTGTATTTTGTAGCATCCTAGATTCAGAAAACCCTTAGGGAAAGAGTTTTGGGGTTAGAAATGAGATTCAGAGAGAGATTGGGAGCCTAGTAAAGTTCAGGAGTGAGTTAGTAAGTTTTCGGAGCCTGTGTGGCTTCGTGTGAATCCTTTCGGAAGGATTCGATCAGGCGAGTGAGTGGGAAATGAGAAATACTCATTTTTCCTTGTGCACGCCCTTGCACCTTTGATGCACGCCCGTGCAAGTGCTTAGTATATAAGGGAGCCGAGAGTTAAGATTCATTTTTCTCACCCACTTTCATTTCAGCCAAAGTTTATTTCTTCATTTCAGTTCCTCCCAACCTTAGAGAGGAAATCCAGCAGCAAGTAGCTCTCGATCAAGCTAGAGAGCATAGAGAATAGTTCGAAAGATTAGCTTTCAGAGGCAATGGCGCGAGGTAAGTGTTCGCTTACCTTTTCCTTGAGTTTCCCGGCTTGCTTTGTGAATTTTGATGCCATGGATGAGTTATTTGCATGTTGATGAATGTTGAGAATGATTATATGATGTTGCATGCTGAATTGGATGATGAATTTCCATCCTTGAATCTTTGCATATTGGTTGATCATGTTTTAGTGAGAGAAAGAGCTTACTTCCATGGTGAAATGTTTGATGATTGATGCATGTAAAAGTTGAGGCTTGAATTGTGTTATTTGGGATACTGGGAATACATATTTGAAGTGAATTTGAAATTGATGTTGTTTTGATTGAGAATTTATGTGTTTTCCAGACAGTGTTCTTGTTGAAGAACAAGACGCACGGTCGTGTGCCTGCATGGCACGGTCGTGTGCCTTTGTTTTTCAAAATACACGCCCGTGTGCACGCTGTGTGCACGGCCAGAAAATGCACACACACGCCCGTGTGCTCGCAGACACACGCTCGTGTGCAAGGTTTCAGTGAAATTTTTCAAAAATTCCAGTAGCTTGCACGGTCAGGCGCACGACCAGCGCACAGCCCGTGCGTCCAAGCACACACCCGTGTGTCCAGGATCTACACGCCCTTGTGTTAGCCATGCACGCCCGTGTGCTTTTTCCACACGCCCGTGCACTTGCAGATTTTCAGAAAATAATTGTTAATTGATTAATTAAGCATGCGAATTCAGAATAAAGGCTAAATTGCTTCAGATAAGCACCAGATGAGCATGAATTCAGTTAATAAGCTGCATATGCATACCATGACATTACATGTAGCTTCAGAAAGGATCGAGGGATCCGAATTCAATAGTATTCAGTATTCAGAACCCGATGTACGGGTAAGAGTATAGGGTGAATACGAGGGGCATCTGTGGGATTCAGCTTTCTGACACCAGTCAGAATGTTCAGCAGCATTTCAGTTTCAACCTTCTGACACCAGTCAGATCGTCCAGTAGTTATTATTTAGCTTTCTAGCCAGTAGCTAGACTGTTCAGCCCACATGGTCAAGATGTCGAATCCCTGTGTTTACCAAGTCGGATCAGCACAGCAGGTACCTTCGGGTACAGAGAGGTATTCAGATGCATGCATCCACAGTATTTTCAGTAGCATGGCATGACATACGCATCATGACATGAATAAATAGGATATCAGTAAATGAATGTGATTCAGATACTCAATAAATCAATTTCCAGATTCCAACAAGCGCATAGATGTATGAATAGGGCCGAGGCCCAGGTATGTTTGATTATTGTGATTGTTTGTGCTTGCTTGGGTTTTGAGGGAAGTAAGGAGTGCTTACTGGGTGATCCTTATCACTCATCCCCCTCCTTCTTCCATCCTTTTCAGGTGGTTCGTTTTGTTTCCAAGGAGCGGGTGGTTCGAGGCTGACGGAGAAGGCCCACACCACGATCTCAGTATGTATATATGTTTTGGACTTGTGTGATCATTTTATAAAGGTTTATGTAACCAGATGTACAGAAACAATATCTCTGTATGTGAAAAAAGCCCTTGGGCCCATTGTACAGAAAGACAATGTATATTTCAGTTTATGCACTCAGTTTCGCTTCCGCATATATTGTACAGTGGTTTCAGATTTCCTTTTCATAGGATTCCCGTCGCGGGTACTTGAGTTTTCAGACTATTAATAAAAGTTCCCCATTCCGTATTCAGCAGCAAGGGTACTCGTGGCGGCGGGTCCTACATATTTTCTCAGGGTTACTCCCAAGTGACGACTCCATAGACTCCGTAGCAGGCCACAAACCCGTTATGCGCTCCTCTTGACCACGTTTAAGGTGATTAAACAAGAGTGGTAAGTCTGTCCTGGCATGACGCGACAAAAATCGGCGTCACAATATCGAAGATTAGTACGATATGATACATATTTTTGAATGTGACAGAAAGAAATATTAGAATTTTAGAAAATGTTTGTGATTTTTTTTAATATGACAATGTGATAATAAAAATTTTCTTATTATTTTGTCATTTTATTATTACTATTATTATTATACAATATGATATACAATACATGATATAAAAAATTAAATGTTTTATACAAATATTATATGCAATTCAACTATGAGTGTTTTAAAGGCTATGTTAAAATGATTGATATAATGTTTAGCCAAATTATGATCGCATTAGGCTAAAGATCAAAATCTCTTACACACAAGTGAACACATAAAGCGGAAGCAAAATAAAGGTGTAGTAAATGAGAAAGAACAATTTCTACATGGTTTGGTTATATTCATTATAATTTAAATTTATAGGATCACGTCTTTTATCAATTACAAGTTGATATTAATTTCAAACAGATACTTTAACTCACTCAACTAATTTCTAAATTCATTAAAACAATGGTTTGTTATCAAAGCTAGAACACTTAAACCATCTTATTTGATATCTAAGTTTTCAACTCATAATAGTTTAAGGTACTATTGTACTTTTGAAGTTGAAATCCTTTCGACTCTTAATTTTGAAATCTCTTGAAGTACTACTCCAGAATCGCAATGATCAATCAAGCATATGCAAGAAGAATATTAGTGCTTAAAATGTAAAGATATTCAAGTTTTTATAAATGGAGAAGTCCACTTATATTAAGTGCCATTCTAGCAAACAAAATGATAAGCAGATGTATCAATGATAATCGTGCAATGTCATTTTAAAACAAATGCATACAAGGACAAAAATGATTATTAAGGAAGAGGTATTTAATTGATTATGCATATTATTTAATATATATTGGATATAATTAATGTGTCTTTAGAATGATAAAACCGAGACAAAAGAATTAGAGAATTGTTCTTATTCTTCTATGCACTCATCAATAGTCATTTTAAAATTGTTTATAATCTTGATATTACTATAATCTAAGACACAAATATATGATAAGAATATTATTGTGTTAAACAACAATAGTTTACATGTGTTGGAGTTGTTGTTTGTAGCTTCGCACAACACATGGTGCATGGCTTATTGGCATGTTCATTAGACAAATCCAACCAAAATGATTTCATATAAATGTTGATTTTTGTGTTTATATAAAAATCTTCTTAACTTAATAAGTACATATGGTCATTTGACTTGAAGTTAATATACCTTCTTGTGCAAAAATTAGTACAATTTGACACTACCCAATATGTTGTCATAATTCGAGTTACTATAAATGTAGGTGATTAGTTGTATTAAGATTTATGCGAAGACTATGATAGATCAACAAATAATTTGTAATTCCTGAGTATATAAGCAATGTCTTTAATGAACTCATTGACACATGTCCATGACCAATAAATTTATGATCATATATTGGTCATCATAGGGATCAGGTTGTTGTTCAATCTAGTATTTTTGGTCTAGACATACATTAGTTTATGTAAGAAAAAACTGAGATGGTCATATATTTATGTTTTAACCTTAAGAGACTCAATATAACTAAGAAATCAAATTAAATAATGAACAGTCATGGAATGACCTTGAACACCCTCTCCTAAGTTTGAAATAATAAAAATACCCTTGAAGTGATGCATTAATGGGAATTGAGTAAGTATCATCTTATAAGTTTAGAATTAAGGCAAATTAAGGACATTGATGAAAATGGTACCTTAAGTCATGTGATTTAAGAAACAAATCTCAAAATGCTTAGATTCAAATCGAATAAAGATGAAAAGTTGTAAATGTGTGAAAATGACTAATTGAATCATGATTAGCCATTAGTTGTATGCAATGTGACATAAGTATATGGAAGATGAATCAATGTTGTGTGATTTTTTACTTGAAAAGGTTGAAAACTTATTAATATTGTGTGATCTTTGACAAGAGAAGTTTGTTTCCCCTAGGGTGAGAAATTAATCAGTCACTATTGTGTGATATGTGGCAAGAGATTGAATATCAATATTGCGGGATCTTTGACATGAAAAGATACTATGTCACTAATGTGTGATTTCTGATACGAGGCACTAATATTGTATCATCTTTGAAGCTTCTATCTCATGCTAATGTTTACCTAGTATAAACGTTTGAAAATGAGAAAGAAGTAACATGCTTTCATGAGAAATTTTTGTGATATTGAAGAGTAACGAGAATGAAGTAAAGTTATTATACTTTCATGAAACATTAATGTGATGTTGATTAGATTTGAGAAGGAATTGAAGATATACTAATTTTATGAGGAATTTGAGTTCTGTTAAAGGGTATTGAGATTGAAATGTATTGTCATCCAAATTTGGATCGAGAGTTTAACCCTAATAACGAAATTGTGTGCTATAACACATTATGTTAGAATAAGTTAAGTTTAATGTCATCAAAAGAAAGGACAAAAGGAAAGTCTGGATGACACAAGCTATGTGCAAGAATTACACTAAAAATTAAGTTACAGAGTGATAAGATTAAGTAAAAATTATGTGTATAATGTAGTATTTGATAATTTACCTACTTATTAAGTGTTTTCAAATACTTATGTGTTCCCTTCTATTGTTGTTCAGGTAGGAGATGAGATTAACAGGGTTATAGGAAGAGAGAGAGGTAGTTGGCATAGATTGCATAGGAAGGATTATACGTCTATTTTTATATATTCTTTGATGTTTATGTATTTTATTTATACTTAAGAACGATCTTATTATTTCATAGATTCAATATGTTGAATATTATTATGATATGATAATATTTATATCATAAAACACCTTTGCATGTTTTTCAACTAATTTGTTCATGTTCATTATTAAGGTATAATACATTAAACGAGAGTTATCAAAAAGTTTTAAAAAACTAAATTAACACATCTTTTCATATATATATATATATAACGACATATATTTAAAACCTTCTTATCTCGGCTAAGATAATGTTAATAAAAAAAAAAGTTTTTCCGTAATTTTATTATGTTAGTACCACGTGAAACTAAATAAATTCACATTGAGCCCAAATACATATGTTAGATTATTAGAGCTATATAAAAAAAAATATTTACTTTCCCGTTAATTTTATGTTATAATAAACATTTTGACTTATATGTATAGTATTACCAAACCTTAAAGAAATTTTCAACTTTGCCCTTACACCCTTACAATTTCTACATGCACCCCTATGCCAAATTGTTTGAGTAGGGGAGACCTGATTAATATAAAAGTTAGAGGTTCTTTGTGTAATATTTCCTGGTAGCTCTAGATTTTGGCCCTTAGCTTTCAAACTAACACACCCTCTATTGAACTTATTAGAGCTACAAAATGAAATTGTAATATAGCACCTAGCTTTTATATATGTTAAATTATTCCTAAATTATCAATTTAGCGTGTATGTCAAACTTTCTAACATTAAATCTCGATTCTGCCCCTAAACAACACTGCAAATTTCATCAATCACAAAACAAATTCAAATTTTAATCTACTAATCAGCCCTGAGAACTGTAAATTTCCCTAAAACTTACTCCCAAACGTCAACTCAAATTGCATTCTAAGGTCTGCAAGGTGAGTATGGGTGGTTTTTGGTCGTATTTTTTTTTTTTTATCAAAGTTTTAATAAATAAATACTTGGCTAGAATTTTTTGAAAATGGGCAGAAAATGACAAAAATATCCATTTGTATAGGGGCATTCTGGTTATTTTAGCTAATAACCCTTGCAATTACCGTGAAAAGATTAATTTTTGGATTGGTTTATGCAGATTGAATCCAACTTTTGCTTTTACATTGGGCCTTGGGCTTCAGACCCAACTGATTGAACAAACCCGACCCATTCCCAGTTTCAGCATTCTTTTCATTGAGCTGGTTCTTTAGGGTTTCCATTCCTCTCGATCTATATAAACTCAGCACAATACCGCACGAGAGGTCTCCTCTTCCTGCAAATCTTTCTCCTCTTCAAAACAGCCTTCTAGTTGTTGCGTTTTAGCTTCTCCTATCTCGACTTGAATTATTTAATTAATGTGTCTCTCTGCACGATGCTACCCCGGGCTTCTCTGAAGCTCATAGTGAAGAAGAAAGCCCCAAAGCTTGTGCTACAAAAACGCTGTTAAGTGTTGCAGTTTAGCCGTTCACCCATGGCTGATCTGTGTCAAATCAACGGCAACATGCATATGCAAATGATTAATCCGCTGGTGCTACACTTGGGGTATATCTTTTCAAGAGTTTCGCCTCTAAAATCTTACACTATGTTTTTGTTTACTTGTATTTGCGTCTGTTTCCTTCTTTGATCAGTATCACTTCTGGCGATGATTATATATTTATCCGCGCTTCTGAGAGTAATCTATGAAGCAGAATAAATAAATGGTTGAATTTCTTGATATGAGCCATCTTTGTAATGCATTTTGTTGTTTCAAATGAATTCTTGTTGATTTAATTGGTGGTAAAATAAGATTGGCTATGAGGATTTCATTTCAGCTATAAATGCCAGTTCTGCTTCAGAAAATTCTTGATTGATAGAGCTGTTATATATTCTGAGCATGTAATTTCATGAATTACATTTCCTTGATTAATGTGTTGTTTGGTTGTTTATTCTGATCAATGAATTGTAGTTGATTAATGTTTTTTTTTTTCTGAAATTGTTATTTGTTTTTTACTATTCATTCATGCCAGTTTATGATGGTTTCTTTTCATGGGGTTTGTTACGAAGATTATAATGTTAATTGTAGATTAGGGTTAGTAAAGGTTGTTAAAATGCCAGTGATGATACAATCCAATTTATTTGAGGTGTAGTGGAGCCAAGCCCTGTTCTACAGGGGAACCTACTTGGCAGAAGCTACAAGGCGTTGATATTATTGGGTTTAACTGAGGTCTGCCTATCTGTTTATTTCTCCAAGTCTAATATTAATGGTGGTAATTGTGTATAAACTGAGTTTTAACTATACTCTATATCCTTTGCCGTGGGTGTAGGGTCTGAAAAACTCGGATATGGATGTGTTGTCATCAGCTTCTTCTCTTGTATGCTCACGGGATTGGAGTTAAATAACAGCACTACAATTCTGTAAACTGTAATTGTTTTCTAGTATCTAAAATTTTATAAATTGTGGGGAAAATTTTTACATGAATTGTAAATTTTCTGTGCACAGGGTGTTTGGATGTTGTTTATTTTGAGGGTTTTTTTTTTTATATTTTAATGTTTGTGTTGTTGTGGTGTGTTTTAGTTTACGTTTATTTTTATATGTTGAACTTATAAATACATTCATTTATCAATTATAATTTATTAATAAATATTATAAATATATTTATGTTTTTAACATAATTATAAATACGCTCACCCATTCAACTTTTAATTATAATTTATTAGTAAACATTATAAATATATTTATGTTTTCAATATAATTATAGTAAATACAAGTTATAAGTACATTTATTCATTAATTATAATTTAATAATAAACATTATAATTTTGTAATGTTTATTATTAAATTATAAAGAATTATAATGTTTAAGGTGGATGTATTTATAATTTTATTTGTTATGAGTATATTGAAAACGTATGTATATGTATTTATAATGTTTAGAGTGAATATATTTATAATTTTATTTACTATGACCATATTGGAAAGGCCAAAGGACTTATTCCCTTGCAAGGTTTACTTTAAAGACAAAATTTCATAACCTAACTTTCTAAAACCTAAATATTCGTGTCAAATGAGACTGCTAAATTTGATTGCTCTGTGAATCAAGTGGTTGTTTTTGGTTATTATTGTTAGTGATGCTGTTAATAATTGTGATTGATTTTTTTAATTTTAATTTTTAATATTTTTATAATTTTTAAATTTTTTTATATTTAAATATTTTTATAATTTTTTATTTTTTATGAGGTTATTTTGGTCATTTTATCAAAAAATTAATAGATTTGGATGAAAAATGGAATGGGTGGGCTTTTGAGTTTTAGAAAGTTGGAACATAAAATTTTATCTTTAATCAAGTCCTTTGGCCTAATGAAAATGTAAATGTTATTAATAATGTTTATTAATAAATTATAATTGATGAGTGGGTATTTGTGTTTATTTGCAACAAAAACTGAAAATTTGAAAATTATGCTTCAAATAGTTTTAAATTTTAAACTAGAAAATATCAAAACCCTTTAAATTTTAACTATAAAGGTGGTTGCTTTTCATCTTTATGGGACGCCTCGTGGGACATATTTTTAGGCTTAGTTGTTGACATGTCACAAAATTTAACAATTTTTTAAAATTATTAAATTGGTGTGACATCTCATGGTGTCATATAAAGATGTATGACAACTATCCTCTCCAAATTTGTGACACCATGAGGTGTCATATAGGAATGAAGAAACGGGTGGGTGTTTAGGTTTTAGTAAGTTAGGATGCCAAATTTTATTTTTAAGCAAAATTTAAGTCCTTTGGCTTATTAGAAATGTAAATGTATTAATAATATTTATTGATAAATTATAATTAATTGTGAGTATTTGCGTTTATTTGAAACAAAATGATTGAAAATTTGAAAATCATGCATCAATAGTTTTAAATTTTAAGCTAGAAAATATCAAAACCCTTTAAATTTTAACTATAAAGTTAGCTTTCACCTTTGCATGACACATTATGGTGCCACCTTTTTGGGGGTAGTTGTCATACACAATTATATGACATCATGAGATGTCATAAATTTTTACAATTTTTTAAAATTGTTAAATTTGTGTGACATCTTATGATGTCATATAAGGGTATATAACAACCATTCTGTCAAAATTTGTGACGCCATGAGGTGTGGTATTGGGATGAAGGACAACCACCCCTTAGCAGCCACTCCTTAGAGAGGGTGATTGTCTTTCAATGTTTTATTTTTGAGGTCTTATTTTTGTTTTATATATTAAATCTGAGGTAATTTTGTTTAAGATATTTAAAATATAAGATATGAAATGAGAGCAATTGAGTTAATTTATCTTATTCAGCTATATTGGGATTATATTAAAGTGATCCAACAATATTTTTTAACTAGATTTGTAATATTTAAATTTCATTGATAATGTTTGGCATAACAAATATTGATTGCAAAATCTGTACTCTTTCCTTTTTATAGTTGACAATTAAAATCATAGCAAAAATATACCGCATCAGAAGTGGTCTAGTAAATGATGCTTGCTCTAGAAGTATCTATGTTGTTCTTGGTTTGTTTTCTTAGAAGGCTAAGTGTGTAGATAACAGTAGTTTGTTGTCATCGTTTCCTGCGTCTGTCAAGGTCTTTAACATTAACAAGCCACTGCTACACAAATTTGGAATCCTTCTTTTTGAGTTACTGTAGTCTGTTGTTTGTAAGATTGTTGATTCTCTGATGCTTCATTCAGAATCTTGCACCTGCAAATTTGTGTAAATTTCTGAGTTATTGATTTGTATAATCATAATGGAAAATAAGAAGATAGAAATAGATAGTATGTTATGAAAGTTGGATTGATTGTATAGTGTTGATATCATCTGCTGTTGCTTATTCAACCATTTCCTCAATGATACGTAGACGTAATTCGGTAAGGTATGAATTGAAGTTGTTTTCCATCTAAAGCAAATATTTTGATTGATATTTGTTTGTTGATTTTTTGTTTGAATTTTTTAACAGTTTATGTAGTAGTGTTTTAGATTTTACTTTAGTCGTAGTTCATTGTATTGTTATTTAACTTGTCCATTTCTTATTTGTTTTAATATGTTAGTTGTTCAATGTATTGCATTTTTATTATTCAGGGAAATTATGGCTAATGTTTTGGTTTTAGATTCTTGAAATGTTAATATTCAATTTTTTATTTTGTATGCTTCTAGGATTTGGATTTGCATAGAAATTGATCCATCATATTTTGAATTTAAATTACTATAATAGTGGCTTTTTATTTTCAGCATTTAGTAATGGTTATTATTTAATTATTGATAAGTTTGTGATTCGAAAATAAATGGTTTAGTGTTTTTTTTTTTTTATATGGGTATTGTGACGAATTTTTATCTTGTGCAGCTAGTAACAATTATTGCTTCAATTGTAGTTGTTTTTTTAATATATAAATATGGACTTTATTGTGATTTTATTATACTTTTTTCTTCTGTGCTATTATTGTTTTTCCTTTATCGTTTTTGAATTTAAATTACTATAATAGTGGCTTTTTATTTTCAGCATTTAGTTGTATTTGCGCCTGTTTCCTGCTTTAATCAGTATCACTTCTGGCTATGGTTATATATTTAGCCATGCTTCTGAGAGTAATCTATGAAGCAGAATAAATAAATGGTTGAATTTCTTGATATGAGCCGTCTTTTTAATGCATTTTGTTGTTTCAACTGAATCTTGTTGAATTGATTGTTGGTAAATTAGGATTGGCTATGAGGATTAAAATTCAGCTATAAATGCCAGTTCTGCTTCAGAAAGTTCTTGATTGATGGAGCTGTTATATATTCTGAGCCTGTAATTTCATGAATTCCATTTCCTTGATGCATGTGTTGTTTGGTGGTTTATTTGATTTAATGTCGTTGTGATGATGAATTGAAGCTGCTGATGATTTCTCCTTATAGGTGAGGTGTGTCTGGTGACCCCGAGTCCCCGTTTAAGGGAGAATCTACTCGGGTTCACTACACTATTCATGAAATTATTGGATTTTTCAGAACTGTTAATTGTTTTTCACTATTCATGCCAGTTTATGATGGTTTCTTTTCATGGGGTTTGTTACGAAGATTATAACGTTAATTGTAGATTAGGGTTAGTGAAGAAGGTTGTTAAAATGCCACTGATGATACAATCCAATTCATTTGAGGTGTCGTGGAGCCAAGCCCTGTTCTACAGGGGAACCTACTTGGCAGAAGCTACTAGACATTGATAATATTGGGAGGCTGCCTATTTGTTTATTTTTCCAAGTCTAATATTAATGGTTGTAATTGTGTGTAAACTGAGTTTGACTGTACCCTATATCCCTTTGCCGTGGGTGTAGGGTCTGAAAAACTCGGATATGGATGTGTTGTCATCAGCTTCTTCTCTTGTATGCTCACGGGATTGTAGTTAAATAACAGCACTACAATTCTATGAAGGCACAAAATTCCGTACCATGGTTAAGTTAAAACATAAAGGCTAAAAGACTATGGCCCACCCATAGTTTGAGGCGAGGACACACTGCCACCTTCAAGGTTTCAAAAGCTCAGTTTTTCACCCTTGAAAGAATTTTTTATAATTTTTTTATTAAAATGATTAAATTATCTTTTTAAAAATTAAAAATTTATAATAAAAATATAAAATAATTTTTAAATATAAATATTTTTAAAAAATTTTTAAAAAATTTTATTTAAAAAATTTTTAAATTTAAAAAACTGAAGCAGTCGGCACTAGTGATGGTGCTCGTCCATAATAGAATCAGGTGGGTATTTTTGGCCATCTGGTTCTAGGGAAGGCCAGATCTAGCCTTCTCGTTCGATGGAGGCGGTCAAATCAGTTGCCTCCAGTTTTGGAGAAGGCGACTAGATCTGATTGCCTCTAGTTTTGGAGAAGGCGACTAGATTTGGTTGCCTCTGACAAAATTAGGAGTCGGAAACAGTCGTAAAGGGTTAGTCTTGGCCTCACTGGTCATTTTCGACCTTTATTTCGAGCGGAGGTGGCTAGATCTAGTCGCCTCCGCCAAAACTTGAGACAATTGATCTGGTCGTCTCTACCTAACGAGAAGGCCAGATCTGGCCTCTTCTAGAACCAGGTAGTCGGAAATGGCCACCTAGTTCCATTATGGGTGTTGTTGGTGCTGGCGGCGGTGGCTGTTTCAATTTTTTAAATTTAAAAATTTTTTAAATATATATTTTTAATATTTTATATTTATATAAAATTTATTTTATTAATTTATAAAATTTTAATATTAAAAAGGCAAAAATGCCTTTATATTATTACTGTAGATTATTATTTTTAATATTAAATTTGGTTTGCGAGTGGGAGTTTGGGCTATTGAAACTTTAGAGGTGGCAGTTTGTCCCGTTTCAAACTATGCGTGGGAAATAGTCCTTTGGCCAAACATAAATATTAACAATATTTTTTTATAAAAATATTTAAAAAATAAAAATCACTCATCACTCTTCGTACCATTGTCAATAATTTGAACTAGTCAATTATTTCGTTTACCAAATGTTTAGATTTATTTGTCTCATTTAAGGTTGAATTTAAACTGAATCAAACATAAACAGACATATATTCATTTTTGGATTTGAATTCAGATTTATATTCGTATTCGTTAAAAATTTTTATAGTAAAGTTTGTATTCGTATTCTGTTCATATAATTCAATTCGTATTTGTATAATTTGTATTTATATTTATTAAAAATTATAATTAATATAAATAATTAATAAAATATACTTTAAAAATTTTTAATTTAAGTTTGAGTTCATGTTTATGTTCGATTCTTATAGTTCGAATTCGGTTTTATGTTTATTGATTTTTAAAATTATTGTTCGGATTTGTATTCGTATTCAAATTCATACAATTTGTTTTAGATTTATTCGAATTGAATTTAAAAACAAATTTGAATATATTGGGTTTGAATTCAACCCTAATCTCATTTGATAGAGTTGAAAAATTTGATTGTCTTCTTTTCTAGTCGAGGTGATCAATCGAAAATAGTTGATCTTGGTTTGTTCATTCCAAAAAAGGAGGGGGTTATAGTGTAGTTATATAGGCCAAATGACTTATTCTCGGCCATAGTTTGAGGCGTGAATAGAATTTCACCCTCCAAGTTTCAAAAATCCAGTCTTTCATCATTTAATCAAATTTAATATTAAATATAATTGTAAACAATAATATTTTAAGGGTAATTTTGTTATTTTAATATTAAAATTTTATAAAATAATAAAATAAATTTTATATAAATATAAAATATTTAAAAAAATTAATAAAATCTTAAAAATATATTTAAAAACTTTTGAAATTTTAAAAAATAAAGTAGTCATCGTCACCAACATCGATGAAACTAGGTGGCCGTTTCTGACTATCTGGTTTTATGGGAGGCCAGATCTAGCCTCCCTATTCGGTGGAAACGACCAGATTTGACAGTCTCTAGATTTGGCGAAGACGGCTAAATCTGGCAGCCTTTGTCAGAAACGAAGGTCGAAAACTGTCGGAAAGGATCGATATTTGTTTCTGGCAGAGGCGGCCAAACAGTCAGATCTGACCGTCTCTATTTAACAGAGAGGTCGGATCTAGCTTTCCCTGAAATCAGGTGATTGGAAACGATCACCTGACTTTGTTAGTGGCTGTCACTGCTGTCGACACCAGTAGCAGTGGTTGATTTATTTTTAAAATTTTATTAATATATTTTTAATTTTTTTTAAAATTTTTTATATGTAAAAATTATTTTATAAATTTTTATTTTTTAAAAAGGTATTATAGTAATTTTATTATAAAAAATAATTTCAGAGATAGGAAACTGGGTTTTTAAAACTTGAAAGATGGTATTTTGTCTTCGTCTCAAACTATGGGTGGGAATAAGGCCTTTGGCCAGTTATGTAGTTTAATTTGTAGCGGCTATTATTATCAGTGATGATGTAACGAAGTAATTGTTTTTTAATTTTTTATATTTTTGTGAGGGGGTTTTGGCTAGTTTATCAAAAAGTTAACAGATGGGTGAAGGATGGATGATTAAGTTTAAAAAGTTTGGAGGTAGAATATATTTTTAACTGAAACCTTGGGCCAATAAAAGTTTTGTAGCCTTATTATTTTTTAGTATCAATTATTTTATAAGATCGGGGGAAGTTTTTAATGTTTGGAAATTTTCTGTGCAGAGGGTCTTTGGATTTTGTTAATATTAATGGTTTTTTTGATTTGTTAATTTTAGGTTATAAATGCAATTATCTATGAATTACAATTTATTAATAAGTATTATAAATATGTTTTTTTAATACAATTATAATAAATTATAAATATATATATATATATATGTTCACTAATTGTAATATATTAATAAATATTATAAATGTATTTATGTTTTTAATATATTTATTAAACATTAAAATATAAATATAATTTATTAATAAATATTGTAAATATATTTATGATATTTATTAGTAAATTATAATGTTTTATACAGTTTAGGATGAGTGTATTATTTATTTATTTATTATTATTTTATTAGAATTTTAAATATATTTATAAAGTGAGTATATTTATAATTTTATTTATTATGATTTGATTGAAAATATAAATATATTTATTAAGAAATTATAATTAATGGGTGAATGTTAGACAAAATTTTCTTTAAATTTTGAATTTGGTATGACCCCTTACAATATTATATAAAAGAGGGATGAAAAATTATTCTGAGGAGTGGTGGTGGCAAAAGGCAATTTAGCTCTTTTATTTTTCAATACTAACCAAAATTTGTGCAGAATGAGTTCTCTTAAGAAAAACCCACATGCAGCACTAGCAAGATGTCTAGACCCATATGAATCCAGGCACCTTCCAAGGCTCCAAAAGTTTACCATATGGTCAAAGGTCTACTAACCAATTTCTAATAGCAGATCCAAAATATTTCTACAGTACAAATTAACCTTCTGAACTTAAGTTCTAACACCCCTAAGCACCTTAGCTCTTTCACATTCTTAGAGGGGAATTCCATCAAATATACGTAATAGTTGCTCATTTCATTAGTGTACGAAATTAAGAGTTAAGTTGATATTCTATCGTGTGTTAGAAAATGAATAGAGATAAGTAAAAGAATAAATGAAACATATGATTTTTTACGTAGTTTAGTTTAATGATTGAAACACATATATTTATAGTGTTTTTACTAGTTTTTAGTGTAAAACAAGAATATTACGAAATAGTATATATATATGTAATATCTATTGTAAATGTGTTTCTCCTCTCTCCTTTTTTTTTTTTTCTCCTCTTCCTCTCCCTTTTTTTTTTTTGGTTTGTTTACATGCTCGATTCCTAGAGAGAAATACATTTAAAACTCTTTTAAAATTAAAATCTTAAATTGTGATTTAAATTTAAATAAAAGAGAATTATCTTTATATTAATAATATCTTGTTTTTTGGGAAAGTTAAAGTCCTATTAGATGAGTGTTATGAGATTGTTATGTTACAGAATTCAAATGGATTTTTTTTTTATTAGATTATAACTTAAAAAGAATCATTCACTTCATGAGTTATTGAATTATATCATAATTTAGATCAAGTGTTTAATACAGTAAAAAGAACGTTTCAATCGAATGTATAAACAACTTATTACAAAAATTCGTTCACTCAAATATTGTCGTGAAAAGTTCAAAAAACAAACCATTTAACTTTAAAGAATGAAAGAAAAGTATAAAAACTATTATTGATTTCATTAAAATGATAAAAATTGTATAAAAAATATTCTTTTGGGTAAAATTATATAATTGGTTAAAATTTTGATATTTTAAATAATCAATATTTTTTATATATTTACATTATTTTAAATATAATGTCAAAACATGCTTATTTATAAACAATTACACATGC
Organism: Anacardium occidentale; assembly: GCA_026122585.1. Lineage (NCBI taxonomy): Eukaryota > Viridiplantae > Streptophyta > Magnoliopsida > Sapindales > Anacardiaceae > Anacardium > Anacardium occidentale. The sequence continues at coordinate 223,210 of JAJEJH010000099.1, read as the reverse complement.
TCTTCTCGTTTATTTGCTAGAAGATCACATGGGCTTTTCCCTCCTCTTTAAGTCTTTGCTTTATTGTTTGTCAAAACGGCCTTCCAAATCTAATAAAACGACAAATCATGTACATAAAGAAAATTAAACACCTTTTTGTTGCAGTTATTTAAATAAAGAAATAAATTTAGTTATTTTTCAATTGGGGGTTTTACAGGTAAAAGGAGGGTGGTTGATTTGAAATAGCGAGTCAGTCATTTAACCAATTACAAATAAGCACGTGTAAAGTTCTGCTGAGGTGCACGAACCTGATGGAACGAAGCAATCTTTGTTTACTGGTCAACAATATTTCTTCCCCTTCTTTTACTTCATCTGCAGCGTGGCTCACTGAGTCTGTACCTCAAATCAACCACCACAAACTATCTGCTTCGCTTCGATTCAGACAATTTCTCAGCTCAAATGACATCTTTTTCCTCCATCTTCAAGAAAGCTTCCACTGCTTTCAATGGCTACCCTACCTTCTCCAAGCTTTTAGTTGTCTGCACTCTCAGGTTCCTGCTCCCTCAGTTACTGTTTATATCGCTTTCATTTTGCTTTCCCTTCTTTCTTCCAGATTTATGTTGGGCTGTTGAGAAATGCAAGAAAGTTGGAGACTGGGATCTACAAAATTTTACTTAAAGAAACAACGATCTTGTCAAGTTTTTGTTTCCTGCTCAAAGTTTGTTCTCGATGATTCTACTTTAAAAATCAGAAACACAGTTTTTTTTTTTTTTTAATAATTAATCTCTTCATTTTTTTCTTATTTCAAAATTTATATATTGGGAAATAATAAATAATATTACTTGGCCTCGTCCTTTAAAGATGTAAATAAATAAATAAATATATTTATTTATTTATTTGCCTACTTTACATAGGTTTACTTAGGGCCTTTTGAGTTAGTAAGGTAATTACTGGGAGCACCCCAGACAAGGTTCCATCCAGAGGGCTAATCTGACATAGTTTTAAAGACGGCGGTATCGGAGACTTTAAAGGAAATGTCCAAGCTGGGTTCCTTCCATTTGCTTTGATGTCTACTATAAAAATTTAAACAAAACGGGGGAATTTGTACAAGCGGGTCTGTGTGATTTCGATAAAATATGGCTAGCCGAAACAGAAATGTTGGCTTATTTTTTTTATTCTTCTAAAAGATCATTTTGGGGTGTCGGTCGAGCAATTTGTTCCTGCTATAGACAAGACATTAGATCACTTGAAAGGAAGCAGAATCATTGGTGACAGATATCTGGGTCGTGATGAATCACTTGGTGCGCCCTGTTTAGTTGTTTTTTAGAAATGTCTCATCATTTTCTGTTATTTCTCTCTCCATAGTTTATGGAATAATTGTGCTACCCCAAGTCTGGAGAGTAGTACAGAAATTTTAGTCCTTAAGCGGGTTCAAATTCCTACTGCATGATCAAAACTTCTTCTTTTGACTATACAAATATAATACATTCATGGTATTAACAAACCTTCATAATATATAATGGTACGCATGGCTTTTGACCTATTGCAGTAGTGGAGGACTTTTGGCATACTCTGAATCACAATCAGATGCTAGGTCTCACGGTCTTGAAGGTGATCAAAACGAGTCTAAGAAGAAGAGAGTGGTGGTACTTGGAACAGGATGGGCTGGTACAAGTTTCCTCAAAGGTCTAGATGTTTCATCATATGATGTTCAGGTTGTTTCACCTAGGAATTATTTTGCATTCACTCCTTTATTACCTAGTGTAACCTGTGGAACTGTAGAAGCACGGAGCATTGCAGAGCCAATCCGAAAAATTATAAAGAAGGTAGATGAGCTTCAAAAATTCTGTTGAACATATCTTTAGATATAAGCGCCGATATGCAAATCTGTGTGTATGTGTTGATATATGGTGAAAAGGATATAATACTTTATATGCTTCCCTAATATTGCAGTACTGATATTTTTTGGAAAAGAGGAAAAATCATACGAACTAACTTAGCATATTGCTTCCTTTTTCTTTTTCATTTACTGCCAAAGAAACAGGTGAGATGCATTCTCCTAGTGCACAAATAAAGTGCTGGGGTGTTTTGAATGTTTTTGCTTAAAGTTTGTAAATGATAGAGAGGGGTATTGTAACTTGTAAATGTGTTTTGTTGACCTCTTCAACTTATTCTCTAACTTGTCAGATTCATTCACTCTTTAAGATATCCCCCTGTTGTTCTGAGAAAATTATTTACTCACTGTCATACTTCCAATGTATCAGGTACTTGCTGTCTAATAATATGACTTTTTGATTTCCTGGCATGACAAGTATTTTTCCCAGAGAATGCTTTTAGGAAACAAATATTTTTTGTTATTTCTATCGTTTATTAGAATATTCTTTTCATACCTTCTCTAATTTTTCTGACAGAGGAATGGAGAAATTCAATTTTGGGAGGCAGAATGTACCAAAATTGATCCATCAAAGAAAGTGGTTTTCTGTAAGTCAAACCTTAACAAGAACTTGGTGGGAAATTCAGAGTTCTGTCTGGAATATGACTACTTAGTCATATCAGTAGGAGCTCAAGTAAATACTTTTGGCACCCCTGGTGTAATGGAGAACTGCCACTTTTTGAAGGTAAAGCTATTAGATTTTCAGACAGAATCAATATATGATTGTTAAGAAAAGTACTTGTTTCTGATATTCATCTATTGCTCCATGTATGCAAATTTGCAGATATTGTTAAAATTGCTCTAGCATTTTTTCATAAGGTACTGAAGTTTAGATTGCAGGAATTAGAGGATGCTCTGAAGATCCGCAGGACTGTGAGTGATTGTTTTGAAAAGGCTGTCCTTCCTGGGCTAAGTGAAGAAGAAAGAAAGACAAACCTTCATTTTGTAATTGTTGGAGGCGGTCCCACTGGTGTGGAGTTCGCTGCAGAGTTGCATGACTATATCCAAGAAGATTTGGTCAAATTGTATCCTTCAGTTAAAGATCATGTGAAGATCAGTATTATACAATCTGGAGATCATATTTTAAACTCGTAAGTACAAACTAATCACTTTTTTTTTTCTCAAAAATTTTATTAATGGGCTCTGGTGACCTAGATAAGTATAAACTCCAAGTTTCTATCCATTGGTGTATCATACATACAATGGATAATGTAAACCAATATAGTAAGAAAGTACCTAAAATAGTGTAAACTTGTAGTCATGGTGAATTTTTCCAGCATTGATATATCGTGTTATTACTTGCATATTCGATCTTCTAATTATAAGGATTAGGTTTTGATGAGATGAGTTTAGCATGTGCTTTTGCTTTGGGAGAAATTTGATATTTTTATATTATGCTCTTATTTTCTCCTCTGGAATATTGCATTTATGTAGAAAACGTGACATCTGTTTAAATTTCTAGAGACAGGGGAACTTTCTATTTAAAAGAAAAAAAAATTCTTATGGTGTGGTGCTTTATGGTTTTTAATTTTGATTGCATGTAACCCATAAAAATTAGTCTCATATTCGATCTTCTAGTTATAAGGATTAGGTTTAAATGAGATGAGTTTAGCATGTGCTTTTGCTTTGGGAGGAATTAGATATTTTTATGATGCGCTGTTATTTTCTTCTTTGGAATATTGCATTTATGTAGAAAGTGGGACATCTAATTTTGATTGCATGTAACCCACAATAATTAGTCTCATGCACTAAAAATAAAGTGATTTGATATGTTATGTTATGTTAATATGGCCATATGAGTTCAAATTTCAAGTTACTTCGTAATTGTATCTTTATAATTTCCCCTATTGTGAAAAGAGTTTATTCAGTAGTCTTTCCAGATTTGAAGACCTTATCATTATTATTCCTCACACCTGACTTTATATAAATACCAATTCAGTATGTAAGCAAGATCATAACTCCCACAATTAGAAAACTTTATATCATGCCTCTGCAGATTTGATCAAAGAATTGGTTCATTTGCTGAAACTAAGTTTCAGAGGGATGGCATTGAGGTTCTAACAGGATGTCGAGTTATTAGTGTTTCTGATAAGGAAATTACTTTGAAAATGAAGTCCACAGGGGAGGTTTGCTCAATACCCCATGGACTTGTTTTATGGTCAACTGGTGTTGGGACTCGTCCAGTTATAGGGGACTTTATGGAGCAAATTGGGCAGGTTCGTTCCATAAACCCTTCATGCTTGTAATAACTTTGAATTTTAAGATAATTGGTGAGTAATGTTTACCAAATTGTTTATCCTCATGCTTTTCTTTTCCAGACTGATAGGCGTGCTCTGGCAACAAATGAATGGCTGCAAGTAAAGGGATGCAAAAATGTATATGCCCTTGGTGATTGTGCTACAATAGATCAACGCAAAATCATGGTATGTGAAACTTAGCACAAGTTAGTTTTGTTCTCAATCTGCAGAAGTGCTTGGCCATGATGGATTGTTTTATATCATTGTGACATTTCTGATCAAAATATATACTCTTATTATAATTTTTGGAATCTGTTTAGCGTGGCAACCAAACTGTTTATTACAATTATCACTTAACTCTGTCATTGAGTTGTCTTTTGTTTTGTATTACTTCCAAAGATGCGAATATGTTTCAGTAAAAAAATTGAACTTTCTCATAGACGAGGAAATAAATATACATCAAATATCTTAAGTGATTCGATATTCTGCAATCTTCTTCAGAGCAAAGTCTCTTTTCAAAAAGCCCATTACTCAAGTAAAACCTGGCCAAGAATAAGGCAGCTTGACTAAGTTGTCAGATAGTAAGCCTTCTAATGATTAAATGCCTTATATGACCACATTAAACATTATAAAACCATTAAAGCTTAACGAGGCATCTAAGATAAAACAATAGATGAAACAAATGGAAAGGATACATGGTTGTGTTGCTGAATGCCTTCTTAAAAGATTTTCTTCTTTTTTAAGTAACTATTTTACAGGTAGCTGATGGGGTTCTTTTCTTTCCTTTTCCTCAAGCCGTGTGCTGATCTGCTAAAGTTTTAGTGGTCGCATGAAATTCTTAGATTTCCAATTAGAATGTTTGGGTCTATATGTAGTTTCTTTAATAATATATACTGTACTACATAACATTTTTTCTTTAGGAAGATGTTGCAACCATATTTGAGGTTGCAGACAAGGACAAGTCAGGTACTTTGACAGTTCAAGAATTTCAAGATGTACTTGATGACATCCTGATAAGGTATCCCCAACTGGATATCTACCTAAAGAACAAGCATCTAAGAGGTGTGGTAGATCTGTTAAAAGATGCAGAGGGGAATGAAAGAACAGAAGTGGATATTGAAGGGTTTAAATTGGCTCTATCTCATGCGGATTCACAGTTGAAGAGTCTGCCTGCAACTGCACAGGTACTTGTTTTTCAATAAACACATATGATTCACTTTCATTTGATTTCAATTTGATGAATTTCATCCTTCTGTTCTCAGGTTGCTGCTCAACAAGGTACATATCTTTCTAGGTGCTTCAACCGCATGGAGCAGAGTGCACATAATCCGGAAGGTCCTCAACGGTTTAGAGGTTCCGGGCGTCATCAATTCCTTCCATTTCGGTATGTGGCATGTACTCTTACATTTTGAGTTGGCTGCTTTCCCCTGTTAATGTTTGCTTCAGTGAAAAAACCAAACCGTGAGGAAAAGTCACCACAGAAGAGTATGATTGGATTGGTTTCATGGAACTTAAATGCTATAGTCTGTTTTATATCTTCAATTTAAACTTTTGGGTTAATGATTTAGTTATCATGGTAATTAAGTCACTTTTACCAAGTGGCCTTTGTTGAATCCTCTTACAAGTTCATTAGCTTTTGAGGTGAATATTATTTGACAAGATCATCTTTAGGTGTAGATTCGAACTGAGTTGGATTAGACTTGAATTCATATTTAGATTGAACGAGTTAAACTCAAGTTGTAAGATTTGGCAGCTGAGTTTGAGTTTTGAGTCTCAATAGCTTAGGTACCAAGAATTGCTTGTGTAGTAGGGAACAAAAGATTTACATCTTGACCCCTAGGGCTTGGCCTAACGGTAAGGGCTTTGGTCATCCATTGTGGTGGTCAAGATTCAAATTGTAATGAAGTCAATAATCCTTAATTTATCCGGTCTGTGGTTGTGGGTCTAGGTGGTCACAGGCCCCCAGGTTTAAACTATCCGTTCAGTTAGGATTGACCGATTGGTATGGGTAAGGTTTCCAGGTTATCAAAAAAAAAAAAATTTACATCTTGTTTAAGTCTTCCTGCCCACCCATCTAACCTGTGGTCTGTTGAAAACTATGTGATTACAAGGTACAAGCATTTCGGCCAATTTGCTCCCTTGGGAGGAGAGCAGACCGCTGCAGAATTACCTGGAGACTGGGTTTCCGTGGGCCACAGCACTCAGTGGCTGTGGTATTCTGTGTACGCCAGGTGATTATCTACTGCTTCTAAAATCTAGAACCAGTAGAATTGTAATGAATGGTCTGCACTGCATGTCCATGAATTTGATATAACCAATGATCATTATTTTGCATGTTCAGCAAGCAAGTTAGCTGGCGTACAAGGGTTTTAGTGGTATCTGATTGGACCAGAAGATTTATTTTTGGCCGAGACTCTAGCCGCATTTGAGGCACCAAGAGCCTTGCAAATCATCCCTCGCTGCCTCCATCATGCCATTGCAGTGTTTGAGCCTATTGTAGCATGCAGTTTCGTATAAGTATCGTATGTACGTATATTAAGAGAAATGGATTTGATGCATATGTTTCATGTCATATATATATATATCTTTTTTTTTCTGCAGAAGTTAAAAGAAAAAAAATCAAAGCTAAATAACAGTTGACTTTTTTTTCCTTTTTTTAATTAATTTTCGAGTTCTTCATACGATTACTATCCCATTTTATTCAATTCCTTCACTTTCACACCCGTTTTCTTCCATTCTCTCTTCAGGTCTCAGGTCTCAATTGTTTCATCAAATTTTTTTCAAAATAAATCCAAATTTAAATGAATTTAATCCTTTGATTATTTTTATACTAAGTGAAATTCATAGGCTGACGAATCATCAAATGAAGAACCACAGTCACACTTAAAATCCCCACCTCCACCCCCAAAATAGAAAAGAGAGCAGAAGTCCATGGTTTGGGAGCGTTTCACCTAAAGACAAGAAATAATTGGTGGTGAAATTGTTCTATGGATATTGTGTAAATATTGTGATTCTACTTTAACATGTGGGAGTTTGGATGATAACATACATCTCTACAGACATATAATCAAACATTGCCAAAAAAGTGTCACATTATTTAAAAGAGCAACAAATTTCTTTCACAAAGGAGATATTGGTATATGATTCATGTGTTAGTCCATCCAATACTATAATGACCGAAATTTCAAACTTCATGTATAATCAACAAAACATAAGATACTATACAAATTTGTTTTAAATAGTCTGATTATTAATTGGACTAAATTGCTCATTTGACTGGATCAACGTTAGGTTTGACTCTAAAAATATTAGTATTCTTATATTATAACCCGAGAGACAAATTGATATGATTTAAAAATAGAGAGAATGACTGTTTCCCACCCAAACTATGCTAAAAAACAAGTTCTCGTCTTTATAGTTGGAAAACAACAAATTCTCATATTTCATAAGGTTATTTTGTTAATAAATTTTGTTATATTGTAAGATAAAACCAAAAGATAAAAATACTCTTATCAAAAGAAAAGATGAAAATGTTCTTAACTATTTTTGTCTCCAATCCTCTTCTCTTTCAGCAACCACACTCGTATGTTATCATCAACACCACCACACTCGTATGTTATCATCAACACCACCACACACTATAACCGTCATTGTCAACTCTAAACCCATTCAAAGAAACAACACAAACCAACATCAATTGACGATTATGGAAATCTAAAGGAGGGAATAAGACTTCATTACCATGACATCACAATATAAACCTAACCCATTCGGTATTTGAAACTTCAATAGGCTTCATCAAACATGCAAAATCCACAAAATCTGATAATCTATTTAAATGAAAAAATGATAATAACCACTCTAACCCATGTAAAAAATCTGATGATCCATTCATAGAAACAACTGAACTTAGAAACTTCAGCAAGCTCTATCAAATACAATTATCTCTGTTGTTAATGTGGCTTCTCCATAAAGATACTGTGCATAAGAATAATAAAAACAAAAATTACATTAAAACCTCTCTACTTCTACCTTGCATTCCATCACTAAGCCTCTATGTTATTCTTCCCATTTTATTTAGTTTTAGGATACTTAGCAGCAGCATAACAGAATAAGGTTTGTGTACTTCACCAGTAAATTGGTTCTGTTGGAGTGGGTGGATGGTTTATGGTGCATGGCAAAAGAGTGAAGTTGATAGTGGTGGTTGGTAATGTGTGCATGGCAGGTGTTGATGTCAGTGATGCTGAATGTGAAGTTGGTGGCAAGATGAGAAAACTGCGGTTTGATGGCGGTGACTAGTAAGAGAGTTTGGTGCCGGTGAGAAAGAAAATGAGGGAGCGGCCTAGAGAAATTAAAAAAAAAAAATTAAGAAAAATATAACAAGAAAAAAGAAAAATATAAAATAAAATAATTAAAATTATATTTTAAAATTAAACAGATAAAAACTTAGTTCCTTTTTAGAGTTAAAGTTGCTAGAAAAAAGTACAAAATGTTAGAAATTGTCGGTTTTCAACTTTAAGGATGTTAACTTGAAATTTGACAATTCTGATTGTCCCTTCATTCACCTGCTGCTTTTTTCTGGAGCTGTTGACTTCAAGTTTCCAGACTCATCCCCATGGAATATGCCATGGCATGTGCCAGACAAATGTCCATTGACATACTCAAGGAAGTGTGGAACAGTAAAAGGTCCGATAAATGTCTTTCATTAGTTAACTACCTATACAAATCAGCTGTTAAATCTTGAAAAACTTGAGGAAAAAAGCCATATTCACAGGAATTTGTAGTTTTTAATTCTGCCTGCATGGGATTAGAGTTTGGCATCAGATGGTTCTGTTATTGCCAGATCTCAAAAGCATGATCACCATCAGATGGTTAGGCTGCCTCAACTTTGCACTTGTTTGCAAGTAGCCAACATCAAATCAGAACCACTACGAAGGTCTGACTACATCACTGCAGACCAGAGAGAGAATTCTCTCATCGGCTATCAATTGGATGCCCAAGCATAGTGCTCCTATATCTTGAATAATGGCAACAAATCCTGACCACCTACTGTGGGAATTTGAAGAGTGACGACTCAAGAGGCCGCCACAATGAAAGACATGAATTGTCCCCCACATATCCATCATATTTTCATAGGCACCTATCAAAACAGTGAGATTTGCTAATTTGCTAATTTGACAAATATGAACAATGGATAATATAATATAAATACAAGTTATGGATGATGAGATTTAAAAATGTAACGTATTCCATTATTAAGAGGATGCTTAAAGTTTATGTAGCAGCAAGTCAGACTAATATTGATGCCTAGTTAATTCATTCTAAGAATCACAGAAGTCATGAATAGAAAAGAGTTAGTAGAAGAGAACACAAACCAACATTAATTGCAACACATGAAGGGGTCTTCCATGCATACAATAGCTGGAGCTAACTCCACAAGTCAGAGTCCCTTAGAATATATGGAATTTTAATAGCTAAATCACCTGGCTTTTCGTTTGAAATCCTTAGGACCTGCCAAAACTGATTGAGATGAATTCATCTCCTCTAAAAGAGTCATTGCCAGATCAACTTTCCCCATCTTCTTCAAACTATCGATTAGGGATCTGTATATATACACTGATGGGCGGATCTGCTGATGCTTCATGTCGTTGAACAGTCTCAATGATTCCTCAATGTTACCCGATCGACCAAAGCTATCAATCAATGCAGTATAAGTAAGCAAATCTGGTTTAATACCACTCTCAACCATCTCCCTAAAATAGACTAAGCATAAATCTAATCTCCCAACCTTTCTCAAATTTTTCAACAATGTATTATAAGAAATAAAATCTGGAAGAATGCCAGCTTTCTTAATTGAAGCAAACTCGTGAAGCATTTCATTCACACGGCCAACACGACCCAAGATATCCAAAACTATATTATATGTGATCAAATCTGGCTTACATTTCAGACCTTTAATCTGTTCAAATATCAAAAGTGCCTTTTCTATCTGTCTACATTCAGCAAATGCATAGATGATTCTGTTCATAACTATCATACCTTCTGAAAAGGTCAGCTCTGATATTTCTTCAATAAATCTCATTAGATGAATAGAATCATCCGTCTTTGAAAAAGCCCTAGCAAAATAAAAATAACAAGCTGAACTCAAGGATCTACACGACCTCAATAAATCCATGAAAACCTGAGTTGATAGTTCGATATCATTTCTCTCAGCTGCAACAACCAGAAGGCGTTCACAATCATTAGAAAAGAACATGTTTTTCTCTCGTAGGGATTGCACTAATCTAAAAGCAGCATAAGGATTTCCAGCTCTGCATAGGTTATCAATGTAAGCAACACAAATATCCCTCGCAGATTTTGGATCATTGTCAACAGTGGCGAGAATTCGATTCAAGGCTTCATCAGTTGCCTCATCTTCATCTGCAGAGGCCCGCGTGACAAGTGACTTATAATTGCCCATAGATTTACTTACACTCTCAAAGAATGGCGAAATCAAAGGGGACCCAACTGGGTTGTATGCCATACAATTCTGTATTAGGAGCATAATCACTAATTATAAGCGCAACAAAGAAACAAAAATAACGGCAAAAAAAAATTTATGAACTCAATCTCTAGTTTTCATGGAAAATTTCAAAGGATTAATAGACAACTACGATACGAACGTTAACACTTTCATCAAATACGATCAAATAATTAATCTAAATGCTTGACTTACATCTTTATATCGAAGTTGTTCGACATCTCGAAACGTGCGGCGTATAGAAGCAGAGTTAGAATCAATGGCTGCCGATAAATTTATCTTGGGTTTGAATTGCAAGATGTGCTTACAGCATCTTGAAGCGCCAAACATGCTTGTTTTGGTGACTATCAGAATTACGATTTTATTTGAATAAATGGCCCAGAAATATATATATATATTTTTTCTGTGTAGGGTTTAATGTGTAGGGCTTGGTGAGAATGATCGGAGGGGAGGGAGACTTTAGAGTTCTGGCTGGTATAGAGTCCACAGATACCCAAGGTAAAACTAGCCTCCAAAGGACTTTATCTGGTCCTATGAAAATTCAACCTTTCTTGAGGTCTCTTAATGCTCCAAATTATTTCTCCAGTGGTTTTTTTTTTTTTTTTTTTTAAATAATATAAATATTTATTTATTTCAATTAAATCATACAATAAAAATAGAGAAATTAATTTAAGTATACAAAAAATAAAACTAGAAATTAATTTTATTTTTTATCATTCTAATAAAAAATCCACACGCACCCATTACACATGATACATGCATCATGTCTAATTATTGAATTAATGATTTTTCAATTAGGTCATGTGTTTTCAACATGCATACAACATGCATACTAAACAAAATTCAAGTGTAATGAGGCAATTGCACACTGTCGACAATTTTAGGTTTCGACAACTAAAATTATCTAAAATGATGGTTGGATAATTGTATTTAATGTTCAATATGTTATAATATTAGGAAATTAATTATTTCATATTGATTTACTTTAAAAATTATGTTGAAATTTTGATTCAAAATTTTTGTTCAAACTTGGTTATTAAGTATGAAATTAATGATATTTATAGTTGTAATAATGTTATAAAAAATTTAAAATATTAGATGAAAGAATTTGAAGAATTGGATTTGTGAAGAATAAGTCAATTCATACTATTTTCCATTATTATGTATGCTCACTATATGCCTTCTGTGTGATGACACAAATTGGGTATAGAATATAAAATGAATTTTGAAACTTTTGAATTCAGATATACATATTATATATGTTATCTATACAAAATATTATTTAAAATCAGTTATTTCATATCTATGCGTGGTTAGATACGTATAGATTTTTTATTAGATTCGTAAAAATAGATATAAGTGAATAAAATTTATTTTGTATTTAAATTAATACCCCATAAAAATATTCCTAAACTCTTTCTAATGCATTTTTCTTCACAAATTAGCCATTGTCAGCCCCAAAATAGTCCCCGAGCGCTCTCAATGTTAAGCACAAACGTATTAGGCTGCGAAACATGAATGTTGCCGTGATAAGCTTTCTGGCTCACACAGTCACAGTCACAGTCACAGTCACAGTCACAGTGAACTTTAATATTCTTTACCAGCATTCACCAGCAAATGAAAAAAGTTTCAGCAGAAATAGTCATGCCCAGGAGCAGGTAATACCTCTAGTAGATTGCCAGGAAAGTCACAGCAGCAAAGGATCAAGGAAGAACCAACTCTTCTTAACATTCAATTGAAAAATTTGTTCTATCCAGTCAGACAAATTTGGAATGAGCTATGCTTCCTTATGAAACAGATAGGTATATGGAGATAATTTGTGCAAAATTGACCAGGAAATTTGCTGGATAAGAGATGATACCTTCAACAAGATTGATTTGAGTATTCCACAAAGAACCCCTTATAGTTATTCTCCGAGGATTATTTCTTTGACCAGAATCAGATTGAAGTAAGGTGAAAAGATCAAATGCAGCCTAAGAGCAAAGCTTGTCATTGTTATCACATTATTGCATAATAGGAACCAGTAAGGCTTAATACAAGAAGAAACTTATATCCCATTTCACAGATAGCAAAAGAAATCTATTCCAAGACCATAACCATAGTTATGGCTGACAACTGTAGTTGAATTGAAACTTAACTTACAAAAGAATGTTAAAATTCCTGGAAGCCGTCTTCATCAAAACTCAAAGCCTGACAAACATAACCCTCCTCTGTTACTTCCTCATCAGCACCAAAAAAGTAAAATTTCCTCCCAGCCAATTCGGCCACTCTTTTGGCTGCCCCAGAATCCCTTGGACTCTGATCAACACATTGAACCGTCTTGATCTTCGGTAATTCATCAACCAATTTCGAAATGGACGGAGGTGGAGATGATCCCTTGTAAACCACCACCTCAGTAGGAATTTCCCATTTCTTCTTCGCTCTAGTCTCAGTTTTTGAACCCAATTTAACCACATTATCATGCGAAATGCGCCGCTTATCAAACGTGTTACTCTCTTCTTTATCATTCTCTAAAGACCCTTTACGATCACCATTTGCAATCTGATTATAACGGCTAGCAACTATTCTTCCAGGTTTCAGAGGCTTCTTGCTTGTAGCTGACTTTTCACCATCTCTGAAAAGCTTCTTAGGCTGAATAAGTGAAAGCACAGCATCGTCTCTCTTCACATTCTTTTTAGATCCTACAGTTGTCATAGCTTGTTTTGGAGGATGAATCTTGGACGCTACCGCTTTGCGCGATTTTGGGCTAAGACTCGAGCTCTTTCCCCTCTCTTTTGTCACCTTAAATTCATCGATTTCTTGCAACTTCCAGAAACAAGATTTGCGGCGACTTTGTATTGACTGAACAGGAGTGATAATTTCTGGCTTGCCCGAAAATTGTCTTGATTCGGCAGCAGATAAAATCTCAGCCGGCCCTAAACTGACTCCTCTTCGATTGAAGTTTGATTTAGCGCTTGAAAGTAAGTTTTCGTCACTCTTTTTCGTTGTCTCTAGATTCTTGAAACCCTGTTTCTGCTCCATGAATTTTGCCGGCACAATTCTTCCACGCTTTTCTATAGCCTTTGATTTAAATTCGATCTTTTCAAGACGAAGAACGTGGAGTCTTGATGTTAAGCGGCTGATCTCCTTTTCAATCTCCTCAATTTCCATATCAATCTTTCTCTCATCGCGCTTTTCCTCTTCTTCTTCTTCAACTCCATTCTTTGATCCCATCGTTTTGGAAACACTCTTCACTGGCTTCGTTTTCGTGTTCATGATATAAGTATTCATTTGAAGAGGCTTACAGAGCACAGAAGATTTAAGAGAAGAAGCAACAGGAGATTTCGCCAAGCCAGGACTCATATTCTCTTTGCTGCAATCCGATTCAAGAGATTGATTTACGTACACCGATTGCAAATTGGACCACGAACCTTTAATTGCTGCAGAGTCTTCAGATTCACCATTGTCAAAGGCCACATTGTTCCATATCTGAAGCTCTTGTCCATTAAGAGTGTCTGGGTATTGAAGAACACTCATTCTTGTGCTCTAATTTCAAGCAAAATTTAGAATCAATGGCTTCTTGAACTAGTGAAGTTTTCTTGAGTGGAGGGGAAGAGAACAAACTTGAGAGAGAAAATCTTTATCAGAGAATATTTGAATGTAGCGAGATAATTGACCGTTGGGAGAAGTTGACGTTAGGGTGATAGTGAAATCTCGGCCGTGTGTTGCTAAACGGCTCCTATAGACGCTCCGATTTGATTTAAAGGTTAGATAGTGAAAATTTGCCTTTTTCGGACTTAAACCGGCCGTGTTGCTTGTTAATAATGGATGGGGTCCATGATGGGAGCGTTGTACACAGCTTGATATGGGCTTCAGGCTGCGGCCCAGCCCATAATCAAAACCATAACTTATAGAAGAAACTAATGATGGATAAAAGTAAAAAAATTAAAAAATAATTAAAAATAAAATATTATAATATTGTGGCCAACCTGTGTAAGGCTCTCTTGGGCTGTTGGGTTTATATCATTACTTCAGAAATAGTCACAATTTGGCCGAAAAAAGCATTCCAAGAGGCATTGCTCAAGGCCACGTTTTTGCCATATCACAAACCAATTGGCGCCTCTAGTGACTGAGGAGCAAACATGAAGAGGTCCTATGGTAAAGAAGGAAAGATATTGGGGTTGGGGCAGTCGAGGCAAGAGAGAGTGTCGAAATAAAGAAAAATTGTGAGTAAAATCTAGAATGAGAAAATAATTGAAGATAACTTTGATGGATAGAGAAAAGAGAAATTGGGATTTAAATTTTTAACATTGTATTAATTTTTTTTTTTTTACAAAATTAGGTTTTGAGTGATAAAATGCAACTAATATATTTATTGGGTAGACAATGGTTTTTGACCAAATCTTGGGTGGAAAAATTTTAATCGCCTTTTACACACATCTTTAGGTATGACTTTAACTAGGACTATTATACTCACAATTTTTGAGGTAAAATAAAGAAATATTACAAAGATTTGTCACAAAATTTAAAAGTGGTTGTATTAGTATTTTGATTGAAGAGTGATCACATTTCCCCACCTAAAGTTTGGCTGGAAAACAAGTTTCTACCTATTAAATATATAAATCACATTTTCCACCCAATTGCCCACTTCATTAGCACAAAAGAATAAACTGTAACTCAATGCAAAAACTTCCATCATCATATCACCTCATGTTAAAAATCTCTCTTTTTTTTGTTCTTCTTTCTCCTTGATCCTCTTCATTTCTTCCTTTTTTTTTTTCTTCTCCTTGCTGTTTCTCTTTTTCTCTATTTTATTTCTCTCTTTTTTTTGCTTTCCCATTTCCCTCAACTTCTTTCTGTTTTTTTTCACCAGAATCAAATTGCAAAAAATCTTTTAAGGCTGGACTATGAGGGAAACTAATCAATGATCGGAAATGTAGGTTTTGTGTAAACAATAAAACAACCAACTTAAATCACAAATTCTTAACATAATACACATTTGACCATCATCATCTAAAAACAATCAATTATATAAGGACTTAATTTGGGTCACTAGACCACTTTTTGTTTTATTTTTCTGACTACCATTTATGTTTCATTGTTTTGGTGATGAAAAATTTGGATTTTTAAAAAGTATTTAATGAGATATTGAGTGAATTTTTTTTGTTTTGGTGTGAGCAAAGAAGGAAGGAAATAGAAATGATTATAATGGTGATGGCTGAAATCACACTGGATAAGTGTAATTTGATCCTAATTTTTTATTTATTAATTTTTTAAACCTTGGGAATTTAAAATGACTAATACACCCTTATAAAGTTAGTGTTAATGAAAAAGTTTAAACGGCGAACCTTGGGTGCAAAAACGAGAATCACCCTGAATTGAAAGTTAAGACACGAGACGGTGCGTTTCATGGAGGAACTTAAACGACGACCGTTTTGGCAGTTTATTAGAAATTCCCATAAATCCTTTCAGCTGTTCAGGCGTTTAGGCAGTTTTCCCGGTTGATCTCCGGTCCGGCTAACTGATTTTTTTTTTTCCTGTGCAAGTGCGATTGCTTTTTGAATTTCAACTGTATTATTATGTAATTTTGATTGGCCAATTGAATATGGATCAGATGAGGCAAGTGTTCTCTGTAGATGTTCTTGAAAGAAACGCGGCCAAGGGACGAGGTGTCATAACATGTATGTCAGCTGGTAATGATGTGATTGTATTAGGAACTAGTAAAGGATGGCTTATTAGACACGATTTCGGCGCCGGTGAATCTTATGGTATCTTCTTTTACCTATTTTCTTGTTCTAATTTTTACCTTTGATGTCGTAGTTGAACTGTGTATTAATTGTTTTGTTTTTGCATATTTGAAGTACTTCGTGTGTGGTGGTGGAAAACTGATTTATGTTAGGTCAAAACGGTGGAAAGTGATGGAAAGCTACTATAATTTTTTGATGTGTTGTTGCAGTGTGTTCAAATGAGTCTTTATATTATCATGTGTTCAGTAAACTAACTCTGAGCTTGATCTTTGTTTAGCTGTAAAAGTGGAAAAAAGTAAAGTACAATGAAAAGCTTGAGGTTTCTGAGAGGAGTACTTAATTTAATCATTTAGATTAGAACTATTTGAAGTGTGATAGACTAAAAGGGCATGCATTTTGGTAGAGACGCAACTTTCAATGTGTCAGTTAGAAGCGAGCTACTTGCTAGCCTGTTTTGGATTTAGATTGAATGTGACTTTGAGTTGACATTGAGTTCAGTTAGGGAACTCCTAGAATTGGCTGGACTTGAGCTGATTGTGCCTGCATAAGATGGCACATTGTCTGATTTTTTCTTGTTCATTTGAAATATAGATATCGATCTTTCTCTGGGCCGACCTGGGGAGCAGTCTATCCACAAGGTTTTTGTTGATCCTGGAGGTAGTCACTGCATTGCCACCATCCTTGGTAGTGGTGGTGCTGAAACTTTCTATACTCATGCAAAGTGGAGCAAGCCTCGTGCATTAAGCAAATTGAAAGGTCTGACTGTAAATGCTGTTGCCTGGAACAGACAACAGATAACTGAAGGTAATTCAGTAATTTATTGAAAAATTGCTTTTTTGTTTATTTTGAATTAAGATTTGTGGGTCATATTTGGTCCAAAATTGTGTTAATTTCTTCAAAACTTAGGTTCTACAAAGGAAATCATTCTTGGTACAGACAATGGCCAACTTCATGAGATGGCTGTGGATGAGAAGGACAAGAGAGAAAAATATATAAAATTTTTATTTGAGTTAACTGAGCTTCCAGAAGCTATTATGGGCTTGCAGGTAATCTCTCACTTTTCTTCTTGTTTTATTAACTGAAATGGGCTCAAAATTGCTACTTGGTTCTTCTTCCTCAGCCTTCATTGGACTAACATAGATTTCCAAATTACCTGTTTAGATACTTACACAGCAGCTATGATACTTCTTTTGATGGTCAAAGTTGTAATATGTGATTTGTTTTTGTCTAATTCTCTGAGCATGTGTTTCATGTATCTGGTTGGAAAAGTTTTTAGTGCCCATTTCGGGCAACTCTCCATCATTTTTCTTCGGCAGAGTGGCATGTATTTCCATGGTGCTTGTTTTTCCAATTATGAAGCCTGGCAATGGACTATTAGCCACCTAGTTTCAACAAATGATCTCACCTGCTAGTATAGATTGGTTGAATAAGTTTGATCTTGTCTTTTTAATTTATTCAGGCCCTCTAGATTGTTCATTTTTATGAAATTTATAAAGATAGGAAGAAATTCCTGTTTATAGAACACAGAAACTATGATGTTTTTCTTGCATGGAATTAATCCATTTGCATCCATAGTTATTGTGCCGCCATCTTTGTCTTTGTTCTTGTCTACAGATGGAGACAGCTAGCTTAAGCAATGGTACTGGATATTACGTGATGGCTGTTACTCCAACACGTCTTTATTCCTTCACTGGATTTGGATCACTTGATGTAAGTCTAGCTCTGTTCTCTTTTAGCTTTGGATCACTCAATATGCTTACATTTTCTATTTAATGTCTAGGCTGTATTTGCTAGCTACTTAGAACGTGCTGTGCATTTCATGGAACTTCCTGGTGAAATACCAAACAGGCAAGTGCTTTTATCCATGTTAACCCAATCCATATTTTTGTTATTTAATAAAAAAGAAAACCATTTGGAGGGTGAAAAATAATTTGTTCTGTAAAAAATTATCCTCTTTTATATGATTAGTCATTTATGCTTTGGTAATGTTTAGCACATTATAAAATGTTATTTTTAATCTTTCTGAATATGAGGTCTGTTATTTTGGTCTTCTTCTTCAGTGAGTTACATTTTTTTATCAAGCAAAGAAGAGCTGTGCATTTTGCTTGGCTTTCTGGAGCAGGTATCTATCATGGTGGCTTAAACTTTGGAGCACAGAATAGGTAAAGGATGTCATTCTGACGTTTTCTTCCTGCTTGTTGCTGGAACAAAAAACTACGGTGATTTTTTTCTTTGAAAACATTTGTAATTTCTTCCAATGGTGCAATATCTGTTGGTCTCTTTTTAAAATATAATTTATTATTTCTTCTTGGTGAATATAATGTAGTGGTTATTCATGTCTATCAAATATGTATCTATCACGAAATCTTTCCTAACTTAACTTGTTTGAAATATTTGGGTAGTTCTCCAAATGGTGATCAAAATTTTGTGGAGAACAAGGCTCTTTTGAACTATGCAAAATTGTCTGAAGATGCTGAAACGGTTAAACCCAGTTCTATGGCAGTGTCTGAGTTTCATTTCCTGCTGCTTCTTGGGAATAAGGTTAAGGTGTGTTGTGGTGAACACAGATGATATACTTTCAATTTTGATTATATCCATTGTTTCTTGGGTCTTTCAATACAAACACACATATAATGGTAGTAAAGTTTTTAGTTTTATATTATAGTTGATTTTTAGTGTGACGCACTTAAACTTTGATCCCCCCTTTTCTTTAGGACTTCTAACTGGTTAGAGTTCATGTAAGATTTCCTTGGTAACGAAGGCTCCTTTTTTTTCGTTTTCCTAGCTTTTAAAATGTTTGCTCTGCTCTTTCAATTTATGAAGGTTGTGAATAGAATCAGTGAGCAAATCATAGAGGAACTTCAGTTTGACCAAATATCAGAGTCAATTTCAAAGGGTATCATTGGATTATGTAGTGATGCAACTGCAGGAATTTTCTATGCATATGACCAAAACTCTATCTTTCAGGTTTGCTTTTTGTGAGAATTTCATCTTTCCTGATTTTAATATTTGTTTTTTCCTGTTAGTGATTTGCTTATTGTCGCTGTGAGACATGTTCTAGGTTTCTATCAATGATGAAGGCCGAGATATGTGGAAGGTTCATTTGGATATGAAAGAGTATGCTGCAGCTTTAGCAAATTGTCGTGAACCACTCCAAAGAGACCAAGTATACTTGGTTCAGGTATGTCAAATACTCTAATTGACTTCATTGTCACAAACTGAATGGCCATTTTGATTATTAACATGGCTTCTTTTGCAATATTATATTAACTTTCACCTTTCAGCATGTACTTCCGTGTAGGGAAAGTTGTTTTATGTTGTTAGTGTATGACTAGAATAATATTTGCTGCAGGCTGAAGCTGCGTTCACTGCCAAAGATTTTCTTAGAGCGGCATCTTTCTATGCAAAAGTATTCTCTATTTCTTGCTTTATCATGTCAATGTATTAGTTATTTTGTATCTTTTAACATTCCTGTTTTATGTTATCCTTGTTGGATTTCTTATGGATGAATTGATATTTCTGAAATCACCCTAAAACATTTTGTGGATTTAGTTGTATGTGTCTGATGCATACCTTGTTCCAGTTGAATAGTCTCCTGTAGCCAGCTTGTCCTCACTCCAGACACACTGCTCCAGCCCTTCTGAACCACTCACTTCCCAGAATATATTTCAACATTCATGATAGCAACCCAACACACAACACAGGATCATGTAATAGTTGATTTCCTCTTTTGTGGAATGAACAACTGAATTACAAACTTATTCAATTCAGCTTTACCATCACTCAAAGAAAACAGCAAAAAATACAGAAATTCTGGCAACAGAGGTGACAGGTCCTCCTAGGCTTAAGGCCCTGAAATCCACTCCTTTCCCTCTCTTTTTCCTTGATACCCTCCTTCTCCAGCTTCTGCCTTTTCTAAATCATTCTAGTTTGAATGATTCTCCAGTTTTGAATGCTCCATTCTTATCTGCCTTTTTTTTAGAACACTCCAATTTGAATGCTCTAGCGTTATCTACTGAATCCACTTCACTATATGGCAACCTTACCCTGGTGCCCTTCTTCCTTTGATACACCTTGATAATGGTGGCTTATCAGTGTCAAACGTTGAGTTCTAATAATCTTTTGCACAGTTATGATTTGTGAAGAAGTTTCAAACTCCTGATCATCTCCATTTCATAAATAGATGCCTAGAATCTGCCAAAATCACAGATAGTTTTAGTTGTACAGGAGGAGGCACTCAAATGTGCAAATGCACAACCACATAACCCCATGACTGGTTAATGATATCATCCTCTAATATGGCCTGTTGACACACATTCACATCGTGACTTTTGTATAATCTCCCACTAAGGCTTGATCATCATAAAGAATGATATTTTTCTTCCCTTGCTCTGCAAATATTTTGTTGATTGTTTCGTTTTTCTTCCCTGGCAACTCTTATCATTCCTTTAACTAGGTAAAATGTTGGACTGTCATTTTATCTGATCAGGCTACTGCTTGAAGCTTTTTCCATGAAGGTCTTGTCATGTAACAGAGTGGTTTTATCTTCTGCCAATTATGAAATGCCAATATTTCCCCTTTTCAAGTGATTTTGAAGTTATCTACAGTTATAAGTAATGAAATTACCTTTCACTATCTATAATTAAGCCATGGTACCTTTAAAACTGAGAGGCATTGTTTTTTGATATATTTGGGGGTGGGTTGCTAGTTTTTGTTATTGCGTATGCATTTGTGAGACCAGATAGAAAGAATGTTGGTTTCTTTTTTCTAGCAAAATACAAGAGGATTACCTTGTAACTGATGGGAACATGTTTTGCAGATCAACTATATCCTATCCTTTGAGGAGATCACTCTGAAGTTTATTGGTGTAAGCGAACAGGTGATTTCAGTATCAATCATGTTTTTAGCTTTTTGAAGATTTAGTACAAATTTATCAAGTTGACTTCTCTGCATTATGTATTATCTCAGCTTTGCTGCAACTAATTGTCCATGCCCCTTCTGTCTCGAGTTCAGTTGTTTTTCTTTAAGCTCATGCCAGCCATTAGTGGACTGAAGTTGGGGATAGATTCAGAAATTAGATTCAGAAATGGTGTTGGTCTGCTTTTTTATGATTGATCCGTTGATACATAATCTTTTGTTTCTTTTCTGAAGTATATAAATACATCAATTAACTTTTAGTCTATTACCATCCTTGACTTGTTTACTTAGTTTTGTTGTTGCTCACTAAATTTGCATTATTGGAATTCATGCAGCATTTACTCTGAAAGTTGCAGTAATATTTGTGGTTATATAAAAGTCTTAATTGTTAATGTAGATCTAGGTTGAAGAGTGGATATGCGTTGAAGTTTTACTTGAATTCCTGGTGTACATTTCATATATTGCATTTGGACTCTCAAAGAAAATGGAATTGAATTATACATTTGGGAACTTTGACTAAATTATTTTGATTTGAATACAGACACTTATAATTACTAACTTGCAGGATGCTTTGAGGACTTTCTTATTACGGAAGCTTGATAATCTTGCAAAGGATGACAAATGCCAAATAACCATGATTTCCACATGGGCAACTGAATTGTACCTGGACAAGGTTTTTGCTTCTGTCTATCTATAACTCTTGGACGACAAAAATGGCTACCTCTTGTTGAACTATTTTCTACTTCCTTTTTATGCCCATTTTTTACGTCCTACATTGGCAAGATGAAGGAGACCTACCTCATCACTTAAAAAGAGAGGGGTGAATGTGCAGCGAGGAAAAAAGAACATATATTAAAGTTTTCCTTATTTGTTGTTCTACATCATATTTTTTGAATACTTTTGATCAGATCAGAAACAGTTAGCTGAAAATTTTATTTTGATAACAAGAATGAACCTGTATTTTTATGATAAAAAGTTCTCCTGTCAACAGAGAACTTTATATGTCCCGATACATTTTGTTGGCTGCATTTGTATTTTATTATTTGTAGACAAATTTATGTATGTTTGAAAGAAGCTATAAGTCTGTTAAATATGTCAGAATTTGTAATGTTAATGTTTGGTTTATATTATAATCTATTAGATAAATCGCCTACTCTTAGAAGATGGCAGTGCTTTGGAGAATCATAACTCAGAATACCAATCAATTATTAGAGAGTTTCGTGCCTTCCTTAGCGACTGCAAGGATGTATTGGATGAGGCAACTACAATGAAGCTTTTAGAAAGGTAATTATGCTATAATAAGACAGTGTTCACTATAAGCTGTTTGCCTCTGGAATTTGCTGACATGGTATGTTTTAGAAATTTGCCAAATGAGCTTTCCTTGATTTACAAGCTAACAAAGTAGATCCTATTATGCTTATTCTAACACATCGATTTTGTAAGTAGGGATTTTATTAATGCATCCAGCAATTTCCAATATATGACAGTTTGAGTTTTATCCTTTTTTTAATCACTTCCAGTATTAATACCTTCCAATACATATACTGAAAGATGAACACCTCAATCTGATGCATGTCAATGTATCTTTATTTTCTTTTGTTGATTAAAATAATCCTATTTTGATTTTTATTGTGGTGATGTCCTGTAGCTATGGTAGAGTTGAAGAACTGGTATATTTTGCTGGCTTGAAAGAGCAGTACGAAATTGTAGTTCATCATTATATCCAGGTGCTTTTCATTCCAATTTTAATTTTCTTTTGTGTGTGTATATGTTTTATTAAATATTTGCTTCATTTATTTACATATCTTGTGTCCATAAGCAAGGGGAGGCAAAGAATGCTTTGGAAGTGCTCAGAAAACCTGCCGTTCCAATAGACCTTCAGGTACAAATCAAGATCTGAAGCTAGGGATATGGAACCTTTTACCCATCACATTCTGCATGCTGGTTGCCATTCAATTTAATTCATCATCTTCAAATCATCAAAGTTATTTTCACCCTTATTGTATGACCTAGCTGATCTGTTAGTTTTTCATTCTTCATGGCCTATTGTTTTTAGTCTATTATTCTTGAAAGGCAGTTAATCATAATTTTCTTAATCTGCAGTACAAGTTTGCTCCAGATCTCATAATGCTTGATGCATATGAAACTGTGGAATCATGGATGATCACTAACAACCTAAACCCCAGGAAACTGATTCCTGCGATGATGCGCTATTCAAGTGAACCTCATGCAAAGTAATTTTTAATTTATTTTTGTTTGGTTAATCAGTTATATGTTGTTTAATATACATTTCTTTCCCTATCTCAACTCTCTAATACTGTTAAATTTTTTTCTTTAAAGATGGGAATTATTTGTTTATTTAAATTTTTTTTTTTTTGGTTCCACTAACATTTAATGTTTTTCCATAGATATGTTTTACATATTTACCTCTATATATATCTATAACAATCATAAAATTACAGATATCATTATAGTATTATTTAATAAGAATCTTTATACCAATTGACATATAGTTTAGTAGTATTAATTAACATATACACATTAATTAGTAAAATATATAGGTTAGAAATCTGGCAATTGGCCGCCAGAATCCAAGGACCAGAAAATTCTCCAATGAATTTGGTTTCACTTTTATCATCAAAATGATCCTCTTTGAACGATCTCTCTGCTCATCAACTTTTATGTCTAATAATAGTGCGCAAGTTACAAGTCTTGCATTTTCTGGTACAGAGAGCTGCACATTAGGAATTTCTTCTTGTTTTATCTTTTTAATTATTTTTTCGCAACTCATATAAAATTGCAGGAATGAAACCCATGAAGTCATCAAATATCTAGAGTTCTGTGTCCATCGCTTGCATAATGAGGATCCCGGGGTTCACAACTTGCTGCTTTCTTTGTATGCCAAGCAGGTTTAGATGCTCACTTTAGTTTTTTGGATTCTCTCGCTCTGTGCTTTATTTTTTGGATCCTTGCCTATCTGGCAATTGTTTGTCAGGGATGCAATATGAAACATGACAAATTATATACTATTCCATGATTTATGTTACTTATATGCTTAGCTATTAGAATATCCAAAAGCAATTTGATTGTTTCAACAAGGACAATAAAAATATTTGATTTTTTAAGTGACATGAGTGCACATATATTTTCATTAATATTACTTTATAAGTCATTTTAACTTGACCTAAGTGTTAAAATGATGCATGCTGTGTAACATTTTTATGTTTGAGTGTTTGATACCGTTTTGATTTCTTTAATTTATCATAAGCTTGATATAAAATTACCTGACAATATTATGATTAGGAAGATGATAGTGCCCTTTTGCGTTTTCTACAATGCAAATTTGGAAAAGGACGAGAAAATGGACCTGAGTTCTTCTATGATCCCAAGTATGCCCTACGTCTTTGCCTGAAGGAAAAGCGAATGCGTGCCTGTGTTCATATATACAGCATGATGTCCATGCATGAAGAAGCAGTTGCACTCGCTCTTCAGGTTACAATGATATTTTAATATTTCTCTTGTTTTACTATGTTTTATTTGTATTTATTATCTATTTCATAGCATTTATCATTTGCTTGTATCTTGTGTAATCAATGAAGGAATTTTCATTTTAAACCACAGGCATTTGAGTTGTTCAAATCATATATTTCTAGTTCCAGATAGATAATTCAGGAAAATTTTCCCACCTGGTTATTTTCAGTTTGTATGTATTGAAAGCCTCTCGTTCTCTTTTAATTTGTTAGCATTGAGGATGGGAAGAGAGTGTGGGATGAACTGGGAAAAAGGCAGTTTCCCTTGGGTGGTTGCTTGGGTAATTTTTATTGTGACATCTGAAATTTGTTGTCCATTATACAATCCGAATTTTTCACAATATCAAATTAATTTGTGTTTAAGCTACTTTAACTATACTCTACAAGAACTGTTTCAAAGTGGATATTTGGAAAACTCTTCAACCTCTCTAATATAGAAGTCTTATACTTATTTTGATTTACTAGGTTGACCCTGAGCTTGCTATGGCTGAAGCTGACAAGGTTGAAGATGATGAAGAATTGAGGAAGAAGCTTTGGCTTATGATTGCGAAGCATGTGGTTGAACAGGAAAAGGGAGCTAAAAGGGAGAATATACGGAAGGCAATAGCATTTCTCAAGGAAACAGATGGTCTTTTAAAGATTGAGGATATATTACCATTCTTTCCAGACTTTGCCTTGATTGATGACTTCAAAGTAAGATCATATTATTTTGGATTTTCTAATGCTGTTATATAGTCTTGTTGTTTATATGAGTATGCAAATACTGAACACTCTTATTGGTGCTCTTTTCATGCTCAGAAATCTATTAGGAATAAACAATAAGAGATTATAAAGGATGCAAAACTAAATCAATATGCAGGAGAGAATTCATGGAGCTTTTAAATGAGTTGTCTTATTTTTATTATCTTGTAAGAGAAATTCATACTTGTGAATAACTTTTAGCTCTGTGGCTCTGCTGGCAGTGCAATTGCTGGCTTCATTCTTGTGGACAAGTTTTCAGCTGAAGTTATTTAATGATAGAGTAGTTAAAACTAAATTTTACTCACTTTCTCAAGGAGATTACTTTTACAAGGTTCATATAGTTTTTCCCTCCATCAAGTTTTGTAGATTAATAATGATATGTATATATGTAGGAAGCAATCTGCTCATCACTAGAGGACTACAACAAGCAAATTGAAAAGCTCAAACAGGAGATGGATGATGCAACACATGGAGCTGACAACATCAGAAATGATATTAGTGCTCTTACACAAAGATATGCTGTCATTGATCGTGACGAGGAGTGTGGGGTAATGATTTTTGATATTTTGTTCCATTTGATATGATCAATAAAAAATCCTTGTTCCTCTTCTGTTTAACACATTTGCTTTTATCAGGACTTCAAATGGACCCTAGTAAATATTATGTTTGTTTTTTGTTTACCTTTGAAGTTGCTTTATTTAGTTTCTTGAACTCCTGAAGTTTCATAACCAGCCTTTCTAAATATTTGAGTTTTAGCCATGGAGCTATGATTCACTTCCCTGTTAACTTGAGTCTTAATAAGTTTTATCTGTTTTTCAAATGTTGTAAATGAAACTCTTTTGCTTTCCTGTTTCTCTTGTGGATTGTCAGCTGATCAATTTGAAACCAGCCAATCTGTGTTTGAGTCACTGTGGAGCCATCTTTTTCTTCCCAGTTAATTTAACTCCTAATTTGTTTAGTCTTTGTTTTTTCAAGGTTATAAATGGAACTCCTATTACTCTCATTTTGGAAATTTATGATTCTCTATGTGGTATATTCAGATCTGTTAGTTGACTTCATGCCCAGATTAGATTATGATGTCTTAATTCTTCATGTCCTCAGATTTGTAAGCGCAAAATTTTGACTGTGGGTGGAGATTATCGATTGGCTCAAGGTTACACGTCAGTAGGACCAATGGCCCCTTTCTATGTGTTTCCATGTGGACATGCCTTCCATGCACACTGCCTGATTGCACATGTAACACGTTCCACCAATGAAACTCAAGTAAGTAATGGTTGCAAAATGGAACCGCTGTGGCTGGAATATCCTTTCCATTCCTTTTTCTTTTTTCTCATTAGCCTCAGTAACATCCCATCTTGAGAATGCAGTTATCAATTAATAGTTCTGAATGGCGCTATTGTTGTTTAAGCTAACAATTTCAATATGTAATGCATGTTAAAATTTTATATATATATATATATATATATAAGTTTTCAATTGGATAATGCTCATGCATAGAGAATAAACATGATTACTATGCAGGCGGAGTATATACTGGATTTGCAGAAGCAGCTAACTCTACTGGGTAGTGAATCCAGAAAGGATTCAAATGGTCTCTTAACCGAGGATTCCATTACTAGCATGACCCCAAAAGACAAGGTAGTATTTTTTTTTCTTCTATTCTCTCTCCAATTTGTAACTTACCAAACAAACGTTAAATGTGAAAAGTTCCACCCCCGCGGCTGAGAAAACACCTTGTTAATTTAATAAATTGGATTGATGGGCAGCTCCGATCACAGTTAGATGATGCAGTGGCCAGCGAATGCCCCTTTTGTGGTGACTTGATGATTCGTGAAATCTCTTTGCCTTTTATTGCTCCTGAGGAAGCACATCAGATTTCTTCATGGGAGATTAAACCACAGAACCTTGCCAATCAGAGGAGCTTTTCTTTACCTGTATGATGAGTGAGATTCAACCTTTGCCGTGTCTAGTTTTGCAGAATTGTGTCTCTGTTGCTGGCGATAACTTTTTAATCATATTATTTTATAGTTCCTTTGTTTTGTTGTTTTACATATCTTTTATCGTAATATATTTGCTAGCAGGTGGAGGGCTAATTTTTTTCCCTGGTTTCTTGTATTATATATTTTTGACTCTGTAAACCGAACCGAAACTGGGTTTTTAAATATTGTCGTAATTTCCGGTGTTTTTGATTTTGATAAACTCTGATTGTTTCACTTTGATTTCACCATTCTGGTATCATTTATTGTAACGAATATTAACTGGAAAGTGAATTCAAGAGCTTAAATCTTAAACATTTTGATTCTTGAGATACAATTATACATTGTTATTCATCTTCTGTACAATCTCAAAGAGAAAATGGTAACCATTTCCTCTTCAAGTACATACAGTCTTCTATATCAGAACAAGGGCCTCAACTGTTCGGATTCGGTAAAGAATCCCGAGACGAGCTCTCTCTAGTCTTCTCTTAAATTCTCCGTCGAGTCACCGCAAGTTGACTAGACATCCAGGGCTAGTGTTTACTACAAAGTTTTGATCACCTTCATCCGTCAGCCCTGGCCCCAGCAGTTCAAGTACATCACCTTTCGGAGAGACTCGTCAGGCTGCGAATCACGACTCCCGACAAATCCCGAAACATCGGATCCGATCATCCCGGAAAGTGGACGGAGATCCGAAGAGTACTTGGCAGAAAATAACCTCTTCTTGGTGTGATAGAGAGACGTAAGACCAGACTTCATTTTGAAACCTTGATCGGTATGGCCTTGAACCACTGCGACGGTGGCAGCCATGCATACCCGATTCAGATAACCCATATTTCTCGAACGAAGATGATAAGCTTAAAGATACAGAGTATTGTTTTTCCCAATAGAGATGAAGGGGGAAAAAGAGAGCGGATTTATAAGAGGAAAAAGGCGGAGAGAGAAATAAAGAAAGCAAGTCGAAACCAGTAGTGGTTTTGGTGGGCGAGATTGTCGAGGTCTTCTTTTGGCTTTTTCGTTATTTAGATTTTGGACTAATCGTGCGAGTTTATCACGAGTCTCTCAGGTCGAATTTTGTAGGCATCTAAATCTTTTCATTATCCAATAATTACACTAAATAAAAATATCGTGATATTTTTGAGGTTGTGGAAAGTATATCACGAAATCTCACCCTAAATTGTCGCTTGCACAAAGAATGTGATCCAAAGTGATATATCCTGACTCATCTCTTTACAACCAATTAGATCATGCCACGAAATTGTATGGGCCCCGCACTGGGACAGTTTTCTTGTAATAATTTGCGTTGTCGTTTTCACGACGTGCAAATCAAAGGACCTACACGCGTTGAACTGATTTGGACACCTCATGCCTGTCACGTGATACTCTTACACTTTCACTCCTCTCTTCTTCTCACGCATCTGGTAAAATAATAATGAAATTAAAAAAATGAAGATAAAATATCAATAATTTTGTTAAATATATATATATATATATATACACACACACACCAATCATAAACACTGCATAGAATAGAGGGTTAGAAATATACCCTTCAATAGATGGACCTACAAGGGAAATGAAAAGGAACTATTACACTTGAATAAATAATCACCCACTGTTTATATAATTTTTTTAAAATACCAAATCTTGGATTCAATGCAATAAGATAAAAAAAAAAAAAATGAAAACATAATTGTTGTTGGATGGGCCAACCCCACTATCATATTGAAAGAAAATATTGTTTACTTGGCACTTGCAGTGAAAAGCCATCCAAACCAACCCAAGATTAAGAGAACCAGCTACAAGAAAGGAGAAAAAGAAGGGGAAAAATAGAAACTGTAAACGAAAAAGAGAAAATAAACAAAAAATAAATAAAAAAATCAGGTAGAGCAAATTTTTTTTGTCTTTCTATGTAAATTTTATTAATAGAAATGAACATCAAGTAGACAAATAAACTTTTTAAACTTGAAAAATGAAAAATTATCAGTTCATCAAAATTCGGGTGGCAAAGAGTTATTCAGCCATAAGAATATTGCCCCAAATACAGCTAAGGACCTTTTGTTTTCATAAAGTCCAAACAAGCCCTATTTAACCAGATAAAACAAGGTAAGCACCTTAAAAAATGGCTAGTGGACCAAGGAGAATCAGAACCACATCCAGGATTAAGATCTCCATAAGTACTACATTAGTTCCACCTAATTGATATAATAAACAAGATTATTTTCTTCCTTGCAAATCTCCAGCTAAGTAGCCTCCATATCTTCTTTCCAGCCACACCAGAAGCAGCATATTTATATCAATAATATAACAGGGGAGTCATCATCATGTGTGAGAGCAAATCAGGCTTTGATTAAGTATCTTTAATTCTTAATAGAAGCAACAACAATTTTCTCCAGATCTCCAACACTAAAATTATGGGGGTAGTTTACAAAGTTGAGAAGAAAATGAGCCACATAAAACATCATTAAGACAAAATAACTTTGGAAAAATCAACAATTTCAGCACTGAACAAAATCCCATATCTATCTACAGGTAGCAGGGTAACAACAATACCATACTTCAATTTAACCTTTTTGAGCACTCCTCTTAATCTTGAACATCCTACCAAGACAGAAGGCTGCAGACTGCAACTTCGCTTGATGAAAAATTCAACTCCACAAAAGTAAGCGCTTAAACAAGAGGTAACAACACTTTACACAGAATCAATCCCTACAACCTGCTGCCGGGCCAAATACCTTTCCCGTCGTTCTTTCTGAGAAAGAGAATTGGAACAGAAGACATTATCAAAAAAAAAAGAAAGTATTTAGTAGTGTAAAACAAACACCATTAAGGGCAATGCCTCACCCATTCATCTATAACAAGTCCTTCCCCAACAATACGAGGTCCTGTGTCTTTTGGAGGCTTTTTGCGTGCCTCGAGTGCAGCCTCTGCCTCAGCCAACTGAAGTTTGAGTTTGTCCAGCGCCTTAGCAGAAAAAAGGCCCATATGTAATGAATATGAAACTTAAATGGATAGTACAAGGAACTGGAAATAGCAGGCAAATCATATCAGAAATATCCTGCTCTACTCACAAAGCTAGGGCGCTCTGGGTCAAGGAAAACAACCCGTAAAATTTGCTCAACTGCTACTTCATCCTTTTGCTCATCAAACTGCATCGTTATAAAAAATGTCTTTTCAGCATAAAGTTGTGCCGTCAAATATTCTGTGAAAGGAAATAAACATGACAAGTAGGACAAAATTTCACAAACCTTTACAATACCACATTTAAGACTTGTTCAAATACAGAAATATAAACAAAAATACGCTCTTAGATCATTGTTATATCAGTCACTGTTGGAATTTAAGATTGCAAGGAACATTAGCTATTAGAAGTGCTAAAGATCCAACTTTAAACTGTAAACAACTGAGATCTGAAATTCCTTGTGTCGTCTTCAGAATCAGTAATATGCACACCAAACTTTTCAGAATCAATAAAGCCAACAGGTGGAGGTTTTGGGTAAATTATAAAGAGCAAAATGATGTTTTATTGTTTGAATATCAAAAATAATTCTAGGCTACAGACAGGAAATCTGAGCTTCAAGCGAACCTTTGTTAAGCAATCAACCAATTTCTATTCATGGACAACTGATGACTCAAATTATTGATTGATTCTGTGACTCAGGACCAAAGAAATGGAGAAAGAAAATATTCAGGGACAGATATCTTTACAACAAAGCAGAGACAGAGGACTGAATGTCAAACAATGGAGGCCTATGCCCTTAAGTATGTTAGATGTATGACTTATCCTACATAATTACCCATACACAACAATACAGCATTGAAAACAGAAACACCTTTGCATAGTGGTCCTGAGAATAGGGCGGACCATGTCCACCCCTTGCTTAGTGGCAGAAAAATAAGAATAAAATTGTAAGCTAGATGGCGAAGAGGCACAATCAAAGATTACAGCTTTTTTCATGAAAGGATTAATTAAAAATTGGGAAGTGTAATTTATTTCCAAGACATGAAAACAAGAATAACATTGGATTGGAAATAATTTAAACTACCACCAAGAGGTGTGAAAATCAGTTGTCAAGCAAGATACAAGCACTCCATTTGACAAAATAAGACTTATCTGTAACTTCATCACAATAGGGGTACATGCAGAACAGCAATAGATCTTGTTCAACAAAAGAAGATTTCATTAGAAAAATCAATAATATATAATGAAGGTGCACAAAAAAGCTTTTTTATTTATTGCTTTCTCAACATGAAGTGGACAAGTTTCCCTTTGGTTTCCTTAAAAGGGAACATATTACCTATCATTTGATCAAGAGGCTACTTAAACCATTGATGTTTGTACTATATATAAAAACATATTGCCACTCACTTAGGATTTCAAAGATAAAAATTTTGATTGTAAAAATAGAATAATATCTTATAAATATATGAAATTACAATATTAGTTTGTCAAAATCAATAAGAGATGAAATAAAAATTTTAAAAATAAAAATTAATTCTAAAGGCTGAGTTTTGGCCTGCACAATTACCAGCTCTGGGACATAGTCCATCTCTCCTTTCACTTTTAAGCTCATTATCTTAAACTTGACTTTGCTCTTCTGATCTACTGGTCTCTCATTGTTCTCAGGAGGCTCCACGAACTTGAATACTGTCAATTAAATAATGATTAAGAAGGGACCAAAATGATTACCGGTATTTGTTGGTCAGAAATATGGGAAAAAAAAAAAAGAAGAAAGCATTTCAAGAGGAGATGGGCAAAGAAAAGAAAAGATCAGACAGAGGAATTACCTGTTGCGATGAGACTTTCACCAGGAGCTAGTATTCCCCCTGGAGGACGCATATAACAACTCTTTGGTGCAGTTGTTTGGAACTGTAATGATGAGTAGGTGGGCAATGAGATGGCCATATCTAGGTTTTCAGTCTTAAATGTTGATGACCAGATAGTAAACAGATATAAAGGAAATGGAAGAAGTGTAAATCAAGTGAATTGTCTACTTGAAAGCCCCCGCAAATATGATAGCAAGTGTTTACAACCAATTTATGCAAAAGGGGACAAAAGTAGAATATAAGCAGGGTGTTGTTATTTTAACAGATACTTCTTTCTTAGGCTTTCACCAGAATTTTCCTGAAATCTTATTCTTTAAAGAAAATATTTACGTCTTTTTCTAACATAAGTAATAGAAGTTAATAGAGAGGCGTACCAGTAAACTAATTTCAATTTTAGGGCAGACATAAACCAAGAATGTGATCCAGTTTCACATGTGTACCAGGCAAATTTCAATTTGATCAGCTAGCAATGCCTTGCTCAAATTTCAGTTTTAGGGAAATAAGTTATACAAATATGAAAATGTGTGTGACAAGACCAGCCATAAGACAAATCGAACATCAACATTAAAAGCAATCAGCAAAGAAACATTGACAAGAACACCTTCCATACCTTGAAAGCTACATGAGACCTGCAAGTGTTTTTAATGGAAATGGCGCTCCTAACCTGCTTACCAGGTTCATCTTCAAAAGCAACAGAGATTCAATATATCAGGCAGTTTGAAAAAGACAAATATACCTCACAAACATCAATGGAAAAAGAAAGTTGACCAACAATATGGTTTCTAACATGTAACAAAATTTTGAAGTAAGACCTAGATAAAGAAAACAGAGGAACAAAAAATTAACAAAAAAGAACCTCAAAGTTATATGACCAAGAACTCAAATACAAGTAACTCAGATATTAACATCAATTAAGGAATCAAAGAAAATGAGCAATTTAACAAGGATGAAAGAAGTACTCAAACAGAACCAAATTATCACACTTAAATCAGGATGCAACAAACAAAATAGCATACACAACCTTGTTTCGGTTACTGAAATAAGCCTGGATTACTTCATATACGAAAATTAACAAATCATGGAGTTGACGCAATAGAAAAGAATACAGATTCTTTGTCTGCACGGTGGATGAAGACATGTCAGATCCCAAAATCACATATTCGACCACAAACCGATTGAACCATTTAAACACAAACAAACCGCTTTAACCAGAGAGATAAGCAGATCATGCAGTGAAACAGATCGAAGGAAAAGAAAACTTTTGAGTTCAAGAGATTTAAATAGCAGAGACTGAATGAAGGGCAGTGAATTTCACAAAACAAAATTAATTTTAACTCAAAAGAAATCACAGAATGAAGAACAGAAGAAGAGGAGATCTTAGCTCTAGAGATTAAAAAACAAAAGCCCACATCGGCTACTGGTAGATGAAACCACTATACATACTTCCAATTAATCAAATCAGAAGAAAACAATTTGAACCACTGCAATCCAAAAACAAACAAAAGCATGAAACACAACAAAGCAAGAGAAAATAAAATGGAAAGATAATAGTCTACAAAACCGGATCACCAATTTCCAAAAGAAGAAAGCTTTCATTTCTAGAGAACGAAAGAAGAATACCCAGATCAAAAAAAAAAAAAATAGTCCAGCAAACTAGCAACAAAACATATTCAATACCAAAAAAAAAAACATTAAAAAAGGACATTACAAGGAAAGTAGAGCTTGTTAGCAGGATCAAGCCTGAGTCTTCTTCTGGTAGGAAGAAAAGACTTGGCCATCGTAGAAACATTAGAAGCATGCGCAGTTGATCTTATTCCAAGTTGCTGAGTGTCGTTCTGCTGATAAAAATTGTTGTTATGCATTGAAGAAGATGATGAAGAAGAAGAAGAAGAACCGTTGCTTGATTGCCAAAAGGGCATTTTACAAAGACTCCAAACCTTGCCTTCAGGCCCGGAGCCAGACTTCTGCTCATCAACCGCCATGGTGTTATTTTCTTTAAATATTTTTGTTTGTTTATTAAACATGGATATATGGATCTGTTTATATCAAAATGTTTATAATGATCTTGTCTCTCTGTTGGTGAAAGCTCTTTATCGTATCAAATGACTAAAACGGTTTAAGCCATGCGTGTATAAATATGGCCTGGCCTGGCTGGCAGTATTCCCTTTTCTTGATTGTTGAAACCAGCGGTATTTTACTTCTACTCTCTCTAGATTAGCTTAGTGCTATTCTTGGATCACAAAGTTTTGAGTTCTAGAACTTTTTTTTTTTTCTTTTCAATTGATGTGAACGTTTCGAGTCCATCTTATATCGATTCCCGGGCCTTTTACAGTTGGTTTTTATTGCTTTCTACAGCCAGTAACTTCTGTTCTCAAATTGGCTTGGGATGGTCCTCCTTCGCTTCCCCTTACTGGAAAAAGTAAACAAAATTAACATTACTGTTTTTTTTTTTTTTACATATATTTCTTTTTTTAAACTACTAAATCAATCAGTACCATGTCATTTGAAGAAAAAAGTTTTGAGAAACAAGCTAGAGAAATTAGTGTGAATTATCCATCAATGGAAGTGATTCTGATTGGGCTCAAGAAATATATAAGAAAAATATTAATAAAATACAACTCACAGAGTTAATTGAAATGAAAAGAAAAATGTTGGGCAAATGGGGTTTTTGTCCAGTAACTTTACCTTAAAAAGAATAGAAGAAAGTTTGATAAAATAATAGAAAGGTGGTATGAATGAGAGCATGATGTTCTTTGTGGTGACTGATACTCTCTCCATGTGGCACCCTTGCAGAAAGCATCTCTTCTTTTCAATCCGCAGCCTCAGCCTCAGCCTCGAACTCGCCCCGTCGCCCAAGTATTATTTATTTAGCCACCAATAAGTAAATTGCTTGGGTATAATCGAACACTCTTTCGTAAAGTCACTTTCCCGTCTCATATCTTTGACGCAGTCACTCAATTTTGGACCCACCACCATATTCATCCTATTGCTTCAATCTCAGCATTTTCACTTTTATCATCTCCATACAAATAGTTGATACAGTTTCATTTTTTTATAATTAGTTGAGCTACGACTAAGATTTGACATGAACATGATGTTGGATATTACAGTAGAATAACGAACACATTTGAGCATGCTCTGGGAATTCAACTCAGAAAAAGGGAGAGAGACAGGGAGATGGAGAAACTTAGGTGGATACCCAGTTTGACATTTGGCAATCCAGAAGTTTTTTATCCTTAGTCCTCATCTTAAAATTTATATTGGCGTAGATCATCTTAAGAGAAACAAAATTCCACTGTTGATATAACAGAAACCCAAGACGAAATGAGAAAAAAGAATCTCTGTTTTTTATTACCTTATATGCATTCAATCAATTTTCTTTTTAAAAGATTTTATTTATATTCTAATATCTGTATGTATTCAAATGAGTGAGATGCCCTTGGCCTAGCCAGTTGAAAGCAATTTATCGAAGAATCACAACTGATGTGATACAAGTTAAATATAGAAACGCCTTCCAGGCTTACATTTTTTCAATGCTTTATTTCCAATTCTAGTTGGGTCCCCAGCAACTCAAAAACATAATTTTCCTAAGCGACTCTTCTGATTGCTCAAGATTTTCTCGCTTGCTTCTCTTTGTTGACATCATTTTTGAAGAGGGTGATGAGAATGAGGAAGGTGATCTCTCCACTTGAGAAGACACAGACCCCAATTTGTCATTGAGATGTTGGTGGTACAGAGAGAGTATGTTTGAACTACAAGGACTCATTTTCTTATTTTTAAACTCCTCTAAAGCTGCAATTGTGCCTGCAACAGCCCAAGCCTCACTTTTCCAATTCATGATTTCCTCCAAATACTCTCGCAGTGGTGAGATCGGATGAATTTGTAATATAACATGATGGAGAGGAGAGGCAGTAACACTTTCGGCCGCTGGTTTTGGCAAACCAAGGCACTGGTTCCTTTTCACCAGGGGCCTCTCTCGCCACTTTTGAGCCCAGAAAATAAGGAAACAGTTTCAATCCGTTTGTTTTTGGTGAATAATTTAGTGTCTTAAAACCCTTAAAGGCTTTGTGGCCCAGAACATCGATAAGATTGCAAGCTTAAAAAATTTTGATTTAAATTAATTAAAAAATATTATTTTTATCTATTTTAATTTGACTATTTTATCAGTTAAACTCAGTTTGATTTTATAACTAAATTTGAATTGAAATCGAGTTTGAATCAATATTGTAATATAATTCAAACCGAATTCATACTCGATTGTTTTTAAATCAAGTTAAACTTGATCGATTAAGTTCAAATCCACCTTTACTATGCAACCTTTTGTATTGGAGTGATTTAATTTTTCCCACCTAAGATTTGGTACTAAAAGCTTGTCCATCCCCTCAACACCTAATAAATTACACTCCTTATCCAAACCTAATTACATTAATGAAATTTAGCTCTAATATTGCATAAAGACTATGATTATCATATTCACCTCTTATTCTTTCCTCCTTTTTTTTTTTTCTCCTTTTCCTTTTTTCTTTCTCTTCGTTCTCATTTCAGCTTTCCCTCATCCCGATATTAATGAGTAGAAGCTTCATTTTTTAGTCGCCTCCATCGTCATCCTTACCATAGCCATATTCTCTATCTCTTTATTTATCACTTATTTCATCGCTTTCATTACTGAGTAGGGTCAAATATAGAATTAGAAATCTTAATTTGGAAACCTAGGGTTGAGAAATCATTGTTGTTCTTATAGTCTTTGGCAATGATCTCATTTTTTGATGAAGTTGTGATGGTTGATGATCCTATTTTACTTAAATCTTCTCTAGAAATTGATCAAACATGTAAGAATTAAAGTGTGGTAAAAAATTAATCCAAACTCATCAGCTTTTGTGATCATCGATTGCTCCACAAGAAACTTTCATTAATTTCTAAATCGAATTTTCCAGGTTTAATTAATGCATGAACTAATTGTGCACACATCTCTTGATGTCATCGAACAACCTGCTTTTACACTAGCATGCTTTAAGAACTCATTTACTAAATCAACGAGGAATAGAAATCAATCACGTCATAAACAAGAACAACAACCTCGTCTCAATCCCCGACTCAAAGCTTAGTCGTTCATCATCGAATTTAAGTTTGTATTCAACCTCAAAAAGATGGTTCAAACATAATGGAAATCAAAATAAAATAATAGAGTAGTCCGATCTCTAGTGCTTATGCATCTTCCTATAAGAATATGACCTGAATTGTGAAAATTCAACTTTGGATCTAAATCTTAATGAATATTGAATTTGAAATTTTCCAGTGTTAGATAATTCTTAATGACTGATTCGAGATTGGAATTTTTCCTCGAATAATTAACATAAAAATCTCCTCTCCCTCGTATGTGAGCAGATATCCTTTTTATAGGCATACTTTACGATTTGTTTCATTAACTTCTGTAAAAGATATACAAAATAAAACAGTTTTTTTTTTTTTATTTTACAATTTTATTTCCATATTATACATTTTTACTCAAAAAGTCCGCGTAATTTATGCCCATATCAACAGAGGCTAAGCCAACATTGGCACCCAAGCACACAACTTCCAAAGCTTAGTCCCAACCACAATGAATGACAAACTTGCCTGTTGAGTCATGACTTAGTAAATCCACTTGCAGGGCTCATGGTTCCTGTGCATATCTTATATCTTTTGTCCATTTTGAGAAGGCGAAAGCACTTATTCCCACCCATAGTTTGAGGCGGGGATAGTGCCACCCTCCAAGTTTTAAAAACCCAGTTTCCCACCCTCCAGCCAAATTTAATATTAAAAATATTAGTAAACAATAATAATTTAGGGGTATTTTTATCTTTTTAAGATTAAAATTTTATAAAATAATAAAATAAATTTTATATAAATTAAAAATTTTAAAATTTTAAAAAAATTTAAGCAACCACCACCGTCAAAGCCGATAGCAGTGGCCATCGATAACGGAATTGGTTGTCTCCTCCAAAACTGGAGGCAGCTAGATCTGGTCGTCTCCACCGAACGAGAAGGCTAGATCTGATCTCCCTTGAAATCAAGTGATCAGAAACGGCCACCTGATTCCTTTATTGGTGGCCATCACTGCTAGCATCGACGGCGGTGGCTGCTTAAATTTTTTTTAAATTTTTATATTTTTTTAAATATTTTTTGAAAATATTTATATTTAAAAATTACTTTATAATTTTATTATAAATTTTTAATTTTTAAAAAGGCATTTTAGTCATTTTAATATAAAAATTATAAAAAATACTTCCAAGGGCGTAAGACTAGGCTTTTGAAACCTTGAGGGTGACACACGACCATCTCAAACTATGGGTGGGAACAAGTCCTTTGGCCTTTTGAGAACCCTTATGTCAATGTCTATGTTTGGATCAGTTTCTGCCTCTAAATGGTCCCATAGTTTGCTGGTGGGTGCAAAATCTTTTTTTTTTTTTTTTTTTTGGTAATTTTGGGTACAAAAACTTGATTCCACAAAAATTCAGAAACTTGCTAATGCAAAAATTTTATTCCTAAAATTAACATAAGCAATAAACAACAAAATAAAAATGGTTCAACTTATAAATAAAAGATATATGTCGATTATTATATTATTGATGTTTTTAAGAAAAATTGACAAAATAATGATATAAAATACAAAAATGTTATCAGAGAAAAAAAATGATAATTGTCTGATTACATTATTAAAAATAGATATATTCATATTCTAGTATATTAAATTTATATATTTAAATATAATCTATTAATTGTGTTATCTCAAAGAAATAAGAGATAATTGTATTATTATGTACTGATAAGTGAATAAAAATGAAATTTGATTGAATAAATCCAAGTAAAACTTCAAAAACTCTTTAACTTTTTGCTTAAAATGAATAACACATGGACAATTAGGATTCTTGCCTTCAACACTTTATCTAAAATATGTTTCCACTTTGCCTTTAATGTGTTATTTACACATGCTATACATTATTAAAACAATTCAAATTATCATGGTTCTTTATTGAGTGAAAGTTTAAGTACATATTCGAATGGTTTAAACATCATTGACTTAACTTAAACGACAAAGACCATTTCTTGTTCAATCCCAACTTGTCCATAAATACCTCTTTAAAACTTTTTTTTGAGTTTCCTTACCCTAAAGAAGTTTCAAACTTTCAAACTCGAGTCCTTTCCTAAGACTTTTCAAATTTTTAATCAAATGCAACCAATGTTTTTCATTATGCATTAGTCACAAGATATGTCTTCTTGACTCTGCACTTCATATTTTATGCTCTATTTATTTATGAGAATTATTATGGGTAGACTTTCAAGATTAGACAATAATTTTGGGTGGAATCATGTTTTTAGGGCTTTGACATGAGGTTTTTGGTTGAGTTAAGCATTAGTGAAACTCATAGGTAGAGCTAGTTGCCTATTGAACCTATAGTTAATCATTAATTGAACTTATAATTGATTAAACTCATAGATAGAACTGATACTTGTCTATATTTGTGTGTTCAAATGTCGTCTAAGAGTTTAACCAATGAATAAGTCCAACTCCACCTAATAGGCTTAGACTCCTTCTCAAGTAACCAAAATCCTATAATTGGGACAATTGACCAATTGGATGAAATGAACCAACTGATCGAATTCGTAGCTAGGATTAAGCCTAGCAAGGCTAAAACCAACAAAGAGCTAGTTGAGAAAAATGAATCCTTGTAGAAAACAAGCTCTTCATCAAATAAGTCTCTTACAGTGTAAGAAGCTTATAACTTTGTAGTGATTGATTGTTGGATAAAGACTTAAATCCCTAATGATACCAGTTAGACAATATTATTTATTTGTTAAATCAAGATATTTGATGATATTGATTAGATCTCTGAAGATATAATTCAATTGTGCCTCTACGTTAGACCTATTAGTTGTAGTCTCGTTATTTCTTGGCATGTTGGTGTAATGATCTAACAGTATAGTTCCAGGTGCAGATTCCTTGATATGTCAAGGCTTCCACTGCCGAAAAACTGGATGCTAGTATCCAAGCTCTGCTTGCTGGAACTCATTTTCAGTGAATAAATTCTTCAGATACATCATACATCACTGGACACTTCTCTTGTCTTTGGAAACACAATATGTTGTTGTGATCACATGTATGCACAAGTTTTCTGTTTATATACAGATACAAGGACGCTGGTGGTATGGTATGAAGGCCAAATGTTTTGGACATTAACCAGTGGTCGTGGCTTTTGCCAGTGGTTTTTGTCATAAACGAAGCCGAAGGAATTTTGGGTCGGTAAGTGGGGAATTTGTGTAAATATGACACCAATGTCCTTTGATAATTGCCTGGTCAGGCTCACTCAAAAAGGGATAAAATAGGATTTTTGATACACGATGACAACAAATATTCGGGCAATACCCACCTGGTTTTCTTTACCAAAATCCACTTACGCCTGAAGTATGGGACCGATAAAAAACCAGAGGAGAGGACCGCATTAAATTATATGAGCCAATATAATATTCTTTGATTCATTGAATTTGTACATGACTTTTTTTTTTTTTCGTTTTTATTCCTTTTATCTTTTTGGGAGAAACAAAATTAAAAAAAAAGGACCTGAGTGATGCATTTGGTTTCAAGTTCTTCATCCTTCAGGCTCAAATTTTAACCAAATTTGGTTGGTTCCCATTTAGAGCCATGCATAAACATTAATTTTACCACCATAAGTAGAGAGAATTCTGAATTTTCATGGCAGATATTGGTTTGTCTTCTCTTTCTTCTCTGCTTCCAATCTGGGAAACCAAGTTAATCTTAATCACATCTTTGGATCATGACTTTGTACTACATAATTATATATTGCTCTTTACAAGTTCCAATTACTTGGAACGCAGATATCTGTCATCGGATAAATCTTCTAACTACTACACAAGAGAAACAAATTCAAATACATAATTGTCCGATCTCTGCTCGTTGAAACCTCCAAAACTCTCTGAGACTCTCGATTAGTTTAGTTATTGGGACCCCAACAGCTCAAGTACATGACTGTTCTTAGAGATTCCTCTGAATTCTTTGCTTGCTGTTCTCTTATTTTGCTTGCAACCACAGCGGAAGATGAAGAAGACAACTTCTGCGACGACTGAGAAACTGACCTGATGTTGTTCTTGGCATGTTGGTGTAAGGATCTTATGGTGTAGTTCCACCTGCAGAATCCTTGATCTTTCAAGGCTTCAACTGCTGCAACACTGGCTGCAACTATCCAAGCTCTGCTTCCTGAACTCATCTTTAAATAACGTATTCTTCAGAAACCCTGCACCTCTTGTTTTTGTTCCTAGTAAACACTGTATGTCGTGATTGAATAAATGGCACAAGTTTTCTTGTTTATATAGAGTTTTAGTATGCTGGGATACTATGATGGAAGTGACGAAGGCCAAATGTTTTAGGAACAAAACCACTGGTTTTCTCAGCAGCGAGGCCAATGGGTTTTTGGGTCGGCAGATGGGGACTCGTGTAATATGACTTCCATGTCCTTCGTATAATGCCTTGGGCAGAGGCATTCACCAGGGATAAAATGGGGTTTTCGCTTTTGCAATCCGCTTAAGCCCAAAGTATGGGAATGAAAACCAGGGGTTCACAAACGTGGTCACGTGTAAGTTATTTAGTGTAAACAGTGTGAGGATAGGATAGGATGGGCTGAATTAAATAATATCAGATGAGATGGGTGTGGACCGTGACATATATTAATGGAAAATTAATTAAAATAATTGTAATTTAAGCTGTCTATTATTCAAGAAATTAATTAAAATGATTTTATTTTAAACCTTTCAAACAAAAATAATTTAGTTTTTTTTTAATATTAAATAAATATAATTTAAACTTTTAATAAAATGTATTCTCATTTTAATCATTTTTATTAGTGTAATGGTATTAGAATGATTAGTATTGATGATAGTGTCGAATAAGAGTAACAAAATAGAGGAAATCTCGTGGTTCAATCAGTCTACGTGAGTTACAATACTCACGTATGATATTTAGCCACCATGGGAAACATGTGTGGCTGGTTGGGTTGGGGAAGGGGTATAATCGACAATTTTCAAAACTAGTGGGGTTTCTCATAAGGCTTAGAAATCAAATTTTAAGGAGTTTTTGGTCACTTTTAGGATGGCATGGGGGTATGTTGTAGATGGGTTAGATAAAAATGATCAAAATATTAAATGCAATACCCATTTTACCTTTAAATAGTCTTTCTCTCCATATATAAACCCTCCAATATCAACACTTAAAGTCATTTTAATCTTTAAAATTTTCTTTTTCTTTTTAAAAAGCTTTTTTGTTTCATTGGTAAATTGATAGTATATTAAATTTAAATATTTAAATATAATCTATTAATTGTGTTATCTCAAAGAAACAAGAGATAATTGTATTATTATGTACTGATAAGTGAATAAAAATGAAATTTGATTGAATAAATCCAAGTAAAACTTCAAAAACTCTTTAACTTTTTGCTTAAAATGAATAACACATGGACAATTAGGATTCTTGCCTTCAACACTTTATCTAAAATATGTTTCCACTTTGCCTTTAATGTGTTATTTACACATGCTATACATTATTAAAACAATTCAAATTATCATGGTTCTTTATTGAGTGAAAGTTTAAGTACATATTCGAATGGTTTAAACATCATTGACTTAACTTAAACGACAAAAACCATTTTCTGTTTAATCCAAACTTGTCTATAAATACCTCTTTAAAACTTTTTCTTTAGTTTCCTTTCCCTAAGAAGTTTCAAGCTTTCAAACTCGAGTCCTTTCCTAAGACTTTTCGAATTTTTAATCAAATGCAACCAATGTTTTTCATTGTGCATTAGTCACAAGATATGTCTTCTTGACTCTGCACTTCGCATTTTATGCTCTATTTATTTATGAGAATTATTATGGGTAGACTTTCAAGATTAGACAATAATTTTGGGTGGAATCATCACTACAGCACACAGGGGATTTAGCGGCGTTTTTTTAGCGGCGTTTGTGCAAATGCCGCTAAAAGGTATATTTTAACCGGCGTTTTTTAAAAACGCCACAAAAAAAGGAATAAAACGCCGGTATAAGTATCTGTACCGGCGTTTTAAAAAACGCCGGTAAAGCTCATTATAAAACGCCGCTAAAGGTCATCATAAACCTAGCGCGCGAACTCTTCATCTTCTTTTCCCATTTTCCCTCCCCCCGCTGCAGCCGCTTTTCTCCCACTGTGCCCGCTGTATCCGCCGGTTCCAGGCTTGTTCTCGACGGTTTCCGGCCAGATTGTACTTCATTGGAAGCCGACGTTCTGTCCTTCTTCGCAATAACGACGCTAAGTGGTATGTTTTCGAAAACTTTTATGTTTATATTTGTTTTTTACTATTTATTAAAGTTTTTTAATCGAAATCCAACCGATTTGGAGGGTTGGTTTGGATGTGCTATTGGATTGGAAGTGTATTTAGAATTATTAGGTTTTTTTTGAATGTGATTCCTGCGGCTTTTGTTGTGATTTCGGTTTCAATTGATATGTTACATAGAATCGGTTTCAATTGAAATTTTTAGAGCACTGCAATACTGGTGGATTTGGAACAAAAACAGGCCAAGAACTGAACGTCCCTAAATCAGATTCCGGCACTGGAATTTGACAGAAAGAGAGTGAGCACGAAAAAGCAAATGTATAGTTTTTACAAGTGCCTCTGTGTGCTCACGCTCTTCTGTCAATTTCTATGTTCCAAGAACGAAAGTAAAAGGCAGAAATGAGTTAAGATAATGCTTTCTATAAATATAAAGCACCAACCACACAGAAAAATTTACCCTGAACACATAAATAAAGAAGCAAAAAAAATTCATATGAAAACAGAACGAGTCAGATCTGAGCACACAGAGAGACCCTTTAAGGGAAAGATTTTGATTTTAGGGTGGAGATGGAACCAAGAACAACAAAAATAAGAGAAAATTTTTTAAAAAAAAAAAAGAGAAAAATAACAGAAAATTATAAAAAAAAAAAGAAGAAAAATAACAGAAAAACAATTGAGTGAGTTAATTATCTCATATTTGCCTACTCTGAAATCTAATTTTACGTTCCAGTCTGATACTCTGAAAATGGTGGAAAATGGTGGAAAAAGAGAAATCTAATTTTATGTTCCAGCCTGATACTCTGAAAAAAAAAGAAAAATAACAGAAAAACAATGGAATAGCATAGTACCTAATTTTACGTTCATCTAAAATTGTCCCACCATTTTCATCCCCAACATCAGCAGGAAGCTTTGAAATGGCCACCTCCTCCTCACACTTATTTCGAGGAAAATAAAGAGGAAGCAATCTACAATGGGAATGTACTACTAATATGAGAAAATACATTCAACATAAAAAATATTAAAGTATATCA
Source organism: Anacardium occidentale (assembly GCA_026122585.1). Classification (NCBI taxonomy): domain Eukaryota; kingdom Viridiplantae; phylum Streptophyta; class Magnoliopsida; order Sapindales; family Anacardiaceae; genus Anacardium; species Anacardium occidentale. Next base: position 178,439 of record JAJEJH010000099.1, on the reverse strand, counting down.
ATTACAAAAATAATAGCAAGTGACACAAGACAAATAAGACATTATGATAATTCATTTGAATAAGGGGAATACTTTGCATCTGGAAAGCAAATAAATTAAATCATAATATGAGTATACCTTTTATATATTTCTGTATCAGATGATGTCGTAGTGCAAAAAACAACAGTAGTAATTTTATCTTTCTGTTTCTCAAGAAACCGCCGAACAGTCCCTGAAGATAGATCAAACAAATGTCAAAGTGAAGATAATGAGATAGCAAAAAAAAAAAAAAAAAAATCACCGATCAGTGCTGGCATTTATCAGCAGTTATTTTGTCACTTGTGAAAAACAATGGCTCCATACTTTTTTTCTTTCTATTATTATTATTTATAATAGAATTAGACAATATAATCTATAAGTTCTGAAAGGAAAAAAAACTTTAAACTTTTGCAAATTAGTAATTATAGTCACATATTCTACAATGGCCAAATTTGCAAGCATGAATTTACATTTAAATTGCTCATATAACTTAATACATGATAGGAATTCCCAAATATTCATGATTTGTAACAGCAGCTTCATACAGAAACGAACTTCTGTAAGTATCAAACTTCTCTCGGTAAAATACCAAATAATAACATAGAAATATGAACAGCCATTAATCCTTGACGAGACGTACTGTATAATCCAATTAGTGCCTTAGAATGGCCAGTTTCAATTAAGAGAAAAGCTAATTCCTTACCCTTGCAAATGATCACCTCTCCCCTTGTCTCCATTGTGCTATATCTTCTAATTTGAGTGCGCAGACATGGATGATTAGCTTCTTTGTTTTGTCCATATATTGAATAATATAGTAAACGAGGTATAAAATAGGAATTAATATAATTACATTTCAATTCACTAATCATCAAAGGCAAGTAAATCAAATAATTATTATGTAATTAATAATTTGGTTTTTCATTTAGAAAAAAACCAAATAAGATTGTGATGTGGTGCTATATAGTGAAATATGGACCTTGAAATGAAGTGCATTAGATATCACCATAAAATCAAAGATGCTAGAGCCCTAAATTCAGCAGCACAGTACAGCAGACTGCGCTGGCATGAAAAACCAAGCATGACCAGGCAGAGTATAAAAAAAAATTAACTAATTACAAGATCTGAATATAGGGACTTACTAGAGAAACATTCTAAAACTGATGACTCCCCAATCTACTATAAAAGCATCTCATTTGACCCAATCAATAACAGTCCCATTATATAACAATAATAGTCTCTTATTCTACCTGCAGGTATTAGAAAAACCAACAGTCTACCCACCTGGCAGGAAGATCATATGCGTTAGTTACTTTAGCCATCCCTGTTCGGCATCCACCCTGTAAAGAAAAAGAAAGTACATCATGTCAATATCACTCCTCGAATCACTATCTTCTGATACTGATTCAACAATTAGACACAATAAAAAGCTTTGAACAACACATGCTTCCTTTCTAATTATGCACTTGCAACCCTGTTTACCAATAATTCATGCTTTTCCAGGCACTTAAACAAGTGGTGCATAGCAATGAAACACAAATCAGCTTCCACAATTTTGAATTTCCCAGTTAAGTAAATATCAACTGCAAGGACATGCAAAATACAATCTATAATGAATTTACATGGACCAAAAACAGGCTATAGATGTACCACATATGTGATTAATCAAATTGAACTTTCTGGACCGTTTTCTGGAGACTCAAGAAGCTTATATAACCACTCCTTATAAAAGAAACTTCCTAGAGATGGTTATGCAAACCCATAGTATAACCATGGAAATTACAAACTCAAATCAGCAGTTTTAATCTGATCCAGCAAGACTCTACACCAATTCTAAATGTATTCAGAAAAAAGTTCATATACAAGTATATATATGAGCTAACTAACACAAGCAAAGAATAAATACTTAGATTCTGGCAAGTATCATTAAACTTGTGTTTTAACACCAAGTAATTATCCACCAATTCAGCCCTCCTATCACACTCAGTACAAATTCAGAAGTGAAAGTCATTCTGAAAACACAAATATACCAAAATTTATGTGGTGACTTATTATAACAATTCACAAATATCCACCAATTCACAAATAAAAGTTCTTTGTCAAACAAAGTTGGGCTACAATTCATTCTATTACATGTGGTGACTTATTATAACAATCATAACAACCTCAATTTAGCTGAGCCAAGCAACTACACTTATCATTATAGTAAGTTGTTTACAATGACAAGTTTTACAAAGTAAACGGAACTTATCATTTGTCTTCTTCGTTGGCTGGTAACTTTACAAAATCACTCAAAAATAAAAACTTCCACAAAAATTTCAGCTCACAAACAAAAAAAGACTAAACTTTTTCCTTAAAATTTCTAGTTTTCACTCACATTCTCAACTTCTTTCCTCACTAACTCAAATTTCTAGTGTATAGATTTCGAACGAAAGAATATGAGAAAGACATGTGTACACAAAATTGTGGAGTTATGGTGGTAGCCAAAACCCAAAGTTATGCTAGTAGTAGCGACTCAAGGCCTGTGTTAGGCGATGTGACTTACTATGGTGCATTAACTGATATTATTGAACTCAACTATTACGATGTTTTTAAGATTGTACTATTTAGATGTGATTGGGTTGATGTTACCCATGGTAGAGGGATAACACAGGATGCACAAGGATTTACACTAATAAGTTTTGCTCACCTAATTCACACTGGTGATCATATACTTGATGAACCTTTTGTGTTTGCATCTCAGGCTCAACAAGTTATCTTTGTCCAAGATCGAAGAGATGACCAATGGGTTGTTCCTTTGCCCATAAGGCCTAGAGATATCTTTGATTTAGGAGATGTTGCATCTGATGGGGGTAACATTGAGGTGAATATCCCTGAGGAGGAGGGGAATATTCTCCATTTAGCAAATCAGATCGAGACAGAGAATGATGATTTTGAGTTGGTTAGGAGTGATATAGACGGCATTTTCATTGATATGCTTACTGAGCAACAGTTATATGATGACGATGACAATGTTGGTTAAGGTTAACTCAAATGTTATCTTTGTTGTTATATTGATTTCTTTATCTACATGAGACAACCTTTTACATGCGTTTTTTTGTTTTTCATAATTATTTACATATGATACTATAAATAACGAGAATTTTTTTTGCAGATTACAGCTAAAAAATGCCAAGGAAAAGAGATATACGAACGGTCCTCGAGGGGCAATCCTCACAAAGCATTGACCCACAAGGTCAACAACAAGACAACACCCCAACCACAGTTGGTAAAAGACAACATGCAGTTAACAGTTATGACATTTTGTATTCTGCATTATATTGACTGATATGTTATTTTCCTTCATATGTGTTACAGGTCAGGACTCAGAATCAAGACGAAGGGGACCAACTTTGATGTCGGATGTTTGGAACATGCCTCCGGGTGAGAAGGTAACGGTGCAGTTTAACGATATGCACCAAGGAGTAGGACCCGAAGCTCGTACTTTGGCTAGTTTTTTGGGCACTTTAGCAAGGAATTGTCAACTGCTCCCGTTAAATATACAGGATTGGAGGCGAATTCCGGCATCAGAGAAAGAAAGACTGCTTGGATTGGTTAAGGTAAGATTGCATTATTGTCTACACATACTATTGTATTATTTCTTGCGGGTCTAATTCCACGAATTAATACTGTAAACTTTTTTTCAGGCAAGGTTTTCATACCCTCCAGAAGGAGACAAATGGGTGTTACAGTCTCTGGGTAAGAAATGGAAAGATTATAAGTATGACCTGAAAGCAGAGTACTACGAACGTTATCCCAACATTGATGACCTTGTCAACAATAAACCGGATCGAATTCCACGAGACCAGTGGATGGCTCTCGTAACACAGTGGCATTCAGAGCAGGGCCGGGTAATATAATTTTTGCTTTTTCTTGTATAGTTACGTAATTATGAATTGTATATTTTTATTAAACATTTTCTTGGTTTCAGAGACGTAGCGGAACAAATAGAAGGACTCGTTCTGCTCAAACAATGCCACATACTGGAGGAACAAAGAGTATAGTGCGATTAATGAATGAGATGGTTAGTTTTTTTGCCCATATTGTTAACCATATGATTAGGTCTTGTTGTAATTGTATCTTTCTACATCCGAGGAACAGACATCAAGTGGTGAACAGCCGTCTCGAGCCAAAGTGTTTATAGCCACCCATCGGACTCGTAAAGATGGGAGACCTATTGATCAAGACTCTGAACATGCAATCGTAAGTCTAATTTTTATTACTTTATTTGTGGTTGTGATAAATTTCATGTAATAAGACATTGTTTTTTATATTGGGTTTAGGAACTCCTCCAAGAGAAGATAAATGAGATACAAAGTTCTATCCAAGAGTCAAATGCAAGTCTTCCAGAGATGGAAGATAATGCATTTGCTCAAGTGATGGGACCAGAACGACATGGTCGAGTGCGTGGATTAGGATTAGGTCCAACGCCTAGTATGTACAGGCCATCGGCATCGGCATCGACATCGGCATCAGCATCTCACCACTCAGGCGGCCCTCCAAGTGTGCATAATGAGGCGGACGACAGAATAAGAGTCTTGGAAGACCAAGTGAGAACACTGCAAGAAGCACTTGGTAGTAGGATGAACACATTTGAATCCCAGTTGTCCATGATTTGCACATCATTGGGCTTGCGATCAGGGCAAAATGACGAGCCACCTAGTGGAGAGGTAATGTTTACAGGATATGTTTAGATAACACATTTTTTTAAATCAAGTAATTATATGAAAATTATTAACCATGTGGATTGTTCATTTCTGTGTCGTAGGTACCTCATTCATCAAGTAACCAGCACTCTCCAGATGATGACCAGTAAGTTTGTATTTGCGATTTGATAAATTGTTTTCTATGTTCGAGAAATACGTATTAGTGAAATCCAGCCGATTGGAGGGCTGGTTTGTATGTGGATATGAAGTGTTGAAATTATTTGATGTTTGTTTTATTTGTTGTTGGTGTTAATTGAGAGTACTTTACTGGATACTCACCATGAGAATAAAGATGAAAGACAACTTCATGTCTAGAATAGGCAATTTGAATTAAAGAAAGAAAGTTGTGTTATGATTCATCACCTATAATAATTCATTCATTCAAACACAAGAATAAATCATGTAATTTGAATTTAGAGACTTCTTTCTTTATAATGTTTAATAGGGTGGAGATGGAAGATGAAACTTCTCATTTATTATTACTGGATAGTTATGGTGGACTTCCACTTACAAAACATTTCTAGAAATGCAACCACTCATGAAAACATTTCTAGAAATCCATGTGTCATTGTCATTTTGCATCTCTCATAATTATTTGTTAATGATTGTGTTTATTTGTCAATAATTTATTCTTGTGTTTGCATTTGTGTTATGCGTAAAGCTAAATCTTATATCTTGTGGTTGAGACCATATGTAGGTACTATGTTGGATCTAGATAATGCATAAATAAAGATAGAATTTTTCATTCTGTTTTTGATATAAGAATATTTTATACTTATATTTATATATTGTTGATACATCTATTTGCATGCAAGAAGACTATTAACCGATTAATTCGTACAGTTTTGTGTTTTATTTTATGTTATGTGATCATTAATGGACATTGTCTGTTATTATTGTATTTCGTTCTTTTAAAATCTTTTAACTTTTTTCGCAGGGCATAATGTAAAGAGTTTTGGGTTGCTAAAAGCTTCATAACAATTTTCAAATTGTGTATGTAAACAATAGTAGTATTAACAATTGAATTCATGTATTTCAATAATTCCAATAATACTTTTTATTTAATATTTTATTAATGATGTTACAGGTATTTTTTGTATGTATTTTTAAACGATATTGGTTTACGTATATTGTTATCAATTTATTTATCGTATTCTGCATTATATTCATTATAAACAGGAAATTTAATCAATAAGCAGGGAAAAAAATTCATGAAACAGGTAAAATTGTGTCAAAAAAGTGTCTAACAAACGTCCCTAAAACTAAAAAACGCCGGAAAAAACCCTGCAAAAAACGCCGCAAAAAAATTCCAAACGGCTGCATAAAAATTCCGCGAAAAAAAAAAGGCCGCTAAAACAAAAAACGCCGCTATAAATATATGCAAAACGCCGCTATAAATGCCGAATAAAACGCCGTTATAAGGACCAAACGCCGCAAAAAAAATTATAAAATGCCGCACAATCTGGCGCGAAAAAAATTTAAAACGCCGCTAACAAGGAAAAAAACGCCGCTATAGGGTTGCTATCCGACAGCATTTTGCGCGCCAAAAAACGCGGGAAATAAATTGGCGGGCGTGGAAGTTTTTACCGGCGTTTATAAAACGCCGGTAAAACCCTTGAATAAAACGCCGGTACAGGTGTGACCCTTTTACCGGCGTTTTATGTCGGCTTTACCGGCGTTTTATTAAAACGCCGGTAAAACCTTTACCGACGGGACATGTACCGGCGTTTGTACAAACGCCGGTAAGAATGTTACCGGCGTTTATAAACGCCGGTATAGGTCCTTAAAAACGCCGGTAAAAGCCGGCCCTGCTGTAGTGCATGTTTTTAGGGCTTTGACATGAGGTTTTTGGTTGAGTTAAGCATTAGTGAAACTCATAGGTAGAGCTAGTTGCCTATTGAACCTATAGTTAATCATTAATTGAACTTATAATTGATTAAACTCATAGATAGAACTGATACTTGTCTATATTTGTGTGTTCAAATGTCGTCTAAGAGTTTAACCAATGAATAAGTCCAACTCCACCTAATAGGCTTAGACTCCTTCTCAAGTAACCAAAATCCTATAATTGGGACAATTGACCAATTGGATGAAATGAACCAACTGATCGAATTCGTAGCTAGGATTAAGCCTAGCAAGGCTAAAACCAACAAAGAGCTAGTTGAGAAAAATGAATCCTTGTAGAAAACAAGCTCTTCATCAAATAAGTCTCTTACAGTGTAAGAAGCTTATAACTTTGTAGTGATTGATTGTTGGATAAAGACTTAAATCCCTAATGATACCAGTTAGACAATATTATTTATTTGTTAAATCAAGATATTTGATGATATTGATTAGATCTCTGAAGATATAATTCAATTGTGCCTCTACGTTAGACCTATTAGTTGTAGTCTCGTTATTTCTTGGCATGTTGGTGTAATGATCTAACAGTATAGTTCCAGGTGCAGATTCCTTGATATGTCAAGGCTTCCACTGCCGAAAAACTGGATGCTAGTATCCAAGCTCTGCTTGCTGGAACTCATTTTCAGTGAATAAATTCTTCAGATACATCATACATCACTGGACACTTCTCTTGTCTTTGGAAACACAATATGTTGTTGTGATCACATGTATGCACAAGTTTTCTGTTTATATACAGATACAAGGACGCTGGTGGTATGGTATGAAGGCCAAATGTTTTGGACATTAACCAGTGGTCGTGGCTTTTGCCAGTGGTTTTTGTCATAAACGAAGCCGAAGGAATTTTGGGTCGGTAAGTGGGGAATTTGTGTAAATATGACACCAATGTCCTTTGATAATTGCCTGGTCAGGCTCACTCAAAAAGGGATAAAATAGGATTTTTGATACACGATGACAACAAATATTCGGGCAATACCCACCTGGTTTTCTTTACCAAAATCCACTTACGCCTGAAGTATGGGACCGATAAAAAACCAGAGGAGAGGACCGCATTAAATTATATGAGCCAATATAATATTCTTTGATTCATTGAATTTGTACATGACTTTTTTTTTTTTTCGTTTTTATTCCTTTTATCTTTTTGGGAGAAACAAAATTAAAAAAAAAGGACCTGAGTGATGCATTTGGTTTCAAGTTCTTCATCCTTCAGGCTCAAATTTTAACCAAATTTGGTTGGTTCCCATTTAGAGCCATGCATAAACATTAATTTTACCACCATAAGTAGAGAGAATTCTGAATTTTCATGGCAGATATTGGTTTGTCTTCTCTTTCTTCTCTGCTTCCAATCTGGGAAACCAAGTTAATCTTAATCACATCTTTGGATCATGACTTTGTACTACATAATTATATATTGCTCTTTACAAGTTCCAATTACTTGGAACGCAGATATCTGTCATCGGATAAATCTTCTAACTACTACACAAGAGAAACAAATTCAAATACATAATTGTCCGATCTCTGCTCGTTGAAACCTCCAAAACTCTCTGAGACTCTCGATTAGTTTAGTTATTGGGACCCCAACAGCTCAAGTACATGACTGTTCTTAGAGATTCCTCTGAATTCTTTGCTTGCTGTTCTCTTATTTTGCTTGCAACCACAGCGGAAGATGAAGAAGACAACTTCTGCGACGACTGAGAAACTGACCTGATGTTGTTCTTGGCATGTTGGTGTAAGGATCTTATGGTGTAGTTCCACCTGCAGAATCCTTGATCTTTCAAGGCTTCAACTGCTGCAACACTGGCTGCAACTATCCAAGCTCTGCTTCCTGAACTCATCTTTAAATAACGTATTCTTCAGAAACCCTGCACCTCTTGTTTTTGTTCCTAGTAAACACTGTATGTCGTGATTGAATAAATGGCACAAGTTTTCTTGTTTATATAGAGTTTTAGTATGCTGGGATACTATGATGGAAGTGACGAAGGCCAAATGTTTTAGGAACAAAACCACTGGTTTTCTCAGCAGCGAGGCCAATGGGTTTTTGGGTCGGCAGATGGGGACTCGTGTAATATGACTTCCATGTCCTTCGTATAATGCCTTGGGCAGAGGCATTCACCAGGGATAAAATGGGGTTTTCGCTTTTGCAATCCGCTTAAGCCCAAAGTATGGGAATGAAAACCAGGGGTTCACAAACGTGGTCACGTGTAAGTTATTTAGTGTAAACAGTGTGAGGATAGGATAGGATGGGCTGAATTAAATAATATCAGATGAGATGGGTGTGGACCGTGACATATATTAATGGAAAATTAATTAAAATAATTGTAATTTAAGCTGTCTATTATTCAAGAAATTAATTAAAATGATTTTATTTTAAACCTTTCAAACAAAAATAATTTAGTTTTTTTTTAATATTAAATAAATATAATTTAAACTTTTAATAAAATGTATTCTCATTTTAATCATTTTTATTAGTGTAATGGTATTAGAATGATTAGTATTGATGATAGTGTCGAATAAGAGTAACAAAATAGAGGAAATCTCGTGGTTCAATCAGTCTACGTGAGTTACAATACTCACGTATGATATTTAGCCACCATGGGAAACATGTGTGGCTGGTTGGGTTGGGGAAGGGGTATAATCGACAATTTTCAAAACTAGTGGGGTTTCTCATAAGGCTTAGAAATCAAATTTTAAGGAGTTTTTGGTCACTTTTAGGATGGCATGGGGGTATGTAGTAGATGGGTTAGATAAAAATGATCAAAATATTAAATGCAATACCCATTTTACCTTTAAATAGTCTTTCCCTCCATATATAAACCCTCCAATATCAACACTTAAAGTCATTTTAATCTTTAAAATTTTCTTTTTCTTTTTAAAAAGCTTTTTTGTTTCATTGGTAAATTGATAGCACGAAAGGAAGTTTGTGTCTTAAATTAGTTTATTAGGACATTTATATAAATTCTTACTCGAAATTTAATTTATGTTAAATTTAAAAATATAAGGAGTTAATTGAAATATTGTTTTGTAGGGGTAGTTAAGGATTGAAGTAAAATTGTAGAAGGACTAAACAAAAATTTGTAACAAATTGGAGAGAGAATTATAATTCATTATAGTTAGATTATATTTATCTAATGAAAATTATTAATATAATAATCTATAGTTACTATTTGATTTCGTGGTTTAAACTTAGTCATTCTAATTGCTAATTTCGTAAACCTTAAACCAAAAATCATTATTGGTAAACCGTAAACCGTATAGAATAATTGGTAAACCCTAAACCATAATTCCCAATCCTTGAATCAAAAATGTTTCAATGTAAATTTTTACCTTAAAGCATAAACTCTAAATACTACAACTTAACCTTAAAGCATAAATTCTAAACCCTATATACTGTAAAATGCATGCCTAAAATATAACCCTGAATCCTTTAAAGTGGAAACTATAGATTCTAAAATATAAATGCTAAACCTGAAACCTACTTATGTGTAAACTCTAAACTGTATATTGCAAACCGCATATATCGTAAACAATAACCCTAAAACTATAATTCTTAATCATTAAAGTATAAACCATAAACCCTAAAAAATAAATAATATAACCTAAATCGTAAAACGTAAACCTTTAATAGTAAATCATAGATTCATAACCATAAATCCTAAACTCAAAACTTAAAACCGTATATGTAAAATCATATATTGTAAAGCATTACCTTGAAACCATCAATCATAACCATTAAAATATAAATCATAAACTCTAAAAATTGAATGCTTAACTCTAATCTTACTTAAGTTGAAACCTTAAATCATAAAACATTATCATTAAACATTAAACTCTAAACCTTGTAACTGTATTATATAAATTTATACATCTAAGACATGAAATTGATGATAAAATTTTTTTCATTATATGATTAGAGTAGAATAGGTTATACTTTGTTTTGAGGGGAGGTGGATAAAAGATAATTGATGCAAAGAAATATGTGGAAGGCAAGAGGATGCCATTAAAATTTTGAAAAACCCAACATTGAAGGGATTAACGTAGCTATTGAGTAAAGTTTTGTAAATAGGTCACAGGTCCAACAAATTCAAGTTCTTTTTATATTTATTTATTTATTTTTTTGTATTATACTCTCCTAACTGTATGAAAACTCCTATTCTAGTAAGAAAATAATTATCCAGGATTGCTGCTGGTTTTTGTCATAAACGAAACCAATGGAATTTTGGGTCGGTGAGGGGAAAATTTGTGAAATATGACTTCAATGTCCTTGTATGATCACTTGGTCAGGCTCACTCGAAGGGCGATAACATGGGCTTCTGGATAAAATATTTAGACAAGGCTCACCTGGTTTTCCTTAATTAAATCGACTTAAGCCTGAAGTATGGGAGTAAAAGCAGGGGTAGTTTACTAAAAGTGGAGAAGAGGATAGGACTGAATTCTATAAAAGGAGCCAATAAAATATTCTCTGATTCATCGAACAATCTCAGCTATTTGCCCATGACCTTTTTATTTTCGTTTTTACCCATTTATCTTTTCGGGAAAAACAAAATAAAAAATAAAAAGCACTGATTGACGCATATGGTTTCAAGTTCTTCATCTAAAAGCTTTAATTTTAACCATTGATTGGCACCCAGCTAGCCACATATGCATAAACAATAATTTCCACCACCATAATTTATTGGTTTACCTTCTCTTTCTTCGAATTCCCTTCGGGGAAAACAAGTTAATCTTAATCATTTCTGTGGATCATGACTTTGTACTACATAACTAAATGATTATGAAGTCTCAAGGTAGATCATGTTTTCATCTCATCGAACTCATCTATTATGCTTTAATTCAATTAAAGCTCTTCCCTTATGATCTTTGGGTTAGAGAAGACATACAGTGAACTGATTATATGGAACCTCAAAATGAGGATGGGTGCTAATAATTCAAAAAAATATATATGTATATATATTGCTCTTTACAAGTTCACTCAGCTTAGTTATTGGGACCCCAACAACTCAAGTACATGACTGTTCTTAAAGATTCCTCTGATTGCTTTGCTTGCTGTTCTCTTATTTTGCTTGCAACCGCAGCAGAAGATGAAGAGGACAACTTCTGCGACGACTGAGAAACTGACCTGATGTTGTTCTTCGCATGTTGATGTAAGGATCTAATGGTGTAGTTCCACCTGCAGAATCCTTGATCTTTCAAGGCTTCAACTGCTGCAATACTGCCTGCCACTATCCAAGCTCTGCTTTCCGAACTCATCTTCAAATAACGTATTCTTCAGAAACTCTTTTTAACTCTTCTTTGTAAACACAGTATGCTGTGATTGAATAAACGGAACAAGTTTTCTTTTTTATATAAGAGTTTTAGGATGCGGAAGTGATGAACGCGCAATGTTTTAGGAACAAAACCACTGGTTTTATCAGTAACGAAGCCAACGGATTTTCGGATCGGCATATACGGAATTGTGCAATATGACTTCCATGTCCTTTATATAATGCCTTGGGCAGAGGCAATCGACAGGGATAAAATGGGGTTTTGGGTGGATCACAACAAAGAAATTGCTGGCAACACGCTCGTGTTTTAACTTTCCTAGAATCCACTTGAGCCCGAAGTTTGAGCATAGGACTGAACTAAGTTATGTCTGATGAGCTGGGCGTGGGCCGTAAGTTTATGAGTCAACAGGGTCATAAGCTTATCAAAGAATCAGGTGCATCATGCTAAGATCAAATCTATAATTATAAGACATCATAAGCTTCCGAAATTAATTTCTTTAAATGAGACTCTGGTGGTCAAGTGCCCACAAAAAAAAAAATACACCGAATATGTTGACAAAGGTCCTGTATTTGGAGAAGTTCAAAACTTACTTCAAGTTCCTACATACTAGATAGTAAGGATTGGAGCTTTAGGTGGAGGTGATTGATTTTTGAATTAAACGGGTCATTTGAGGATGCCAATTTTCAGCAATGTAAAAATTGTTAATTAACGGTGGCTTATATTCGAAAATACATCAATTTAAAGTTATCAGACGAATTGGATAAACGTTCCATCGTACAAAAATATGTATTTTAGATAATGAACTAGCAAAACGAGATTATTTCAAAAGTTATATAATGTAAAATGTTTGTTTTACAGATGTTGTTGTTGGTTGTTCATAAGGCATTGTAATTGTTTCAAGAAAGAATAGGGTCTTCTAAGGGGGAGAGAACAGAAAAGGAATGAAAATGAGCTCATCCCAAATAGAATAAGCAAGCTGGAAATTTGGGAATGGGCAAAACTAAAAAAGTTTGATTGGGTTTAAATTGTATTTTAGGTTCCACTGTACAAAGGAAACTCTATTTGATGTAATGTGACAGATTTAACTTTTTTTTTTTTTAGATTAATAAAATAGTGGCAACTCTATGGACATAGATACACTGTTGAAGCACATAAAATTTGTGTTTTTGATTGATAGTTTTTTTCATAGATTTTCTTTAAGATATCCTATTATTCAATAAAAAGAACAACTATTTTCACACAAATTATTTAAAAATGACAAGTTTCTAATTTTGAAGTTGAAAAATGACATTTTTCACTTTTCATCAAACACGGTTACTTGTAAGACTCTATTTCTAATATATTTCCCTTGTGGGAATTACATTAAAAGTGACTGTCATCTGAGCTTTATTAATTTAAACATGTAGAAGATTGGAAAACATGCATAACTGAAAAAAAAAAAACATTTATTACATAAAATGCGTGCAAAAAGTTTTACAAAGAAAACATTATAACAACATCAATAATGTCTACTTAATAACCTAAGTCATAATATACATTTACTATAAAACTAGAACATAAATATAATAAAATCATAGAGTAGTCTGGCCTATGACTTAACACACGGTCATGCACTTTGATATTAAAGACACACGTGTATGACAAGCAAATGCATGATCATGTGCCCTGTGCATATCTAGATCTTGTAATGCATAAAATCCATTAACAAATAAAAATCCCACAGTCAATTGTCTAGCACAATTTTGTATGAACAATATGAACATGTACAATCATGCATGTTACCATACATGGTCATGCATTAGTAAAGCTATCCTAATTTCAACTAGATTTAGATTTATCCAAATCTGATTTGATATATGCGACACTTGGCAACCATGTACAAGTGTGCATCCTAAGACACACAATTAACCATGACTTCTCTCAATCATGACCCTCCACAAGGATTAATAAATCTCTTGCTTTTAGAGTTTGACTAATTTTTATTAAGCGTAATTCATAAGCTCTCTACTAATCCTATAACATTTGATTTTGGGTAGAATCTAGACATAGACCATGAATGGTCTCTAGTAAGACATCACAGTCACTTGTCCAATAGGGTGTTAGCAAATAAGTCTTAAGCTCGATCAATCTAATAGTTAACAACAATTCAATTCTTTAGTCATGTATATCTCAAAACTAAGGTGTAGAAATAATGTTTGCCTTAAGAGTTTCTCATAATTATAGTTTGATATCCATCTATACCAAATAACATGGATTGGGATTTGACCTAATCCTACTATGGCCACAAATTACATGGTTATAAATATACATCAATGAACTCATTAAAAATACCATCTCTCGTGCTCAAGAGTGATAAATTATTTATTGATCAATTATAACATTCGTATAAATATCAATAAAGCCAATCACTATCTTTATTGTGCCCCTATTATGGTGACACATTTAATGATGTTAAAATATATTAATTCTTATACAAGATAGTCTAATGACCTTAAGTTAAAAAATCACATATACCTATCAGATTAAGATGATATATTCCATAAATAAAAAGTCACCCTTTTATATAAATCCCTTTGTTGGGTCCACTTTGTGAATATGTCTAGTAAACAGTGTGCATTCATGTGTTACACCATGCTACAAGCTATAGCTTTGACACATGCAAATTATCAACACCTCTTAGTGGGATTGCTTAACAAGATGATAGTTCTGTCATTATTACTTGTGTCTTTGATCAAAGTAATATTGGTCCTCCAAATATTTTCTTGAATGACCACTATATGAGTGCATAAAAAACACGATCAATATTCTAAATCTATCATCTTTGATTCTACCATTTTAAAAGCATAGTGATTGTTCAAACATTTTATAGATATACACATGCATAAATATGATAATACATATTCAATATAAAATTTTTTTTATTAGTATACAAATAATTACAATATACATGAAGTGGAACAGTATCATATGATCCTTTTTATAATCATTGAAAAAGATGAAAATAATCAGATATACCAGTTAGCCTTAAGTGTTAGAGGGAAAGAAGAAACAAATACATGGATTTCGTTCTTGAGGGTTGCAAAGTTGCATCAATGATGTTTTAGACTTGTCAATTATTATTAACCAACACATTGCAATCAATGTTGCAATTGCCATTGTTTTCCCTAATACCCACCATAGTTGTTTGCATTATAGGTATAAGAAGACAAAGGTTATTGAAAGGTTATTTTGGAAAGTGAACAATTGAGGCATATCAGTTCTCAAATTTTTAGGATGTCATGAGGATGATTTATCAGTAGAATGTAGTCATTGTTATGTACTTAACACAAACTAGGCACCATAAATGGGCACGTGCTCATTTCGATGGCATAAGGTAAAATATCATGACTACCAATAACACCAAGTCATTCAATGCCTTGGTGCTTCATGCTCATAGTTTTTCTATCACTTTAGTGGTCGAGTTCATTCGATCGATATTACAAAGTTGGTTTTATCAGTAAGTGACACTTGATAGGCAAAACCTTAGCCGACCTTTCTTTCATGTATAATATGATATGATATGTTATGACATGTTAGGCACTATCATACATATTATCATACGCCATCTACTTACCCTTTGGGTCGAAGAAAAAATGGTTAGACATGTTCGTAAATCTACCCATATGGTTCTAAAACCAATTAATATGAATAGGTATAAAGTTCACAAGATGGACCAAATGATCAATATTGTTGATCTAATGAAGAGAACGTGTACTTGTAAGAAATCTTAAGTATCTCATATCTTTTGTACACATATTATAGTTGTGGCAAGGTTCAATAATCTATCAAACCGTTATAAATGGGTGAGCCAATAAGACTTCATTGATAAACAAAGATTATGTTAGAAGATCATTTAGATTAGGTTCAACAAAATAAGCCTTACTACAATCGAGTCGACTGTCTGATAAGGCTAAACAACCATCTTAAGGAAAGGAAATTCAATAACATTTCCGCATTTGTTACTACCAAGCAAGTCATACTAGATTTAACTGTCAGAGTCTCGTATTATTGCCTAGTACCTCCTCATTGTGCCTATTTAGCTAAGTTATTGGTCATACCACATCATGTGCCAGAGATCATGCTTCATCACATAGCAGACATGATTCATTAGTTCTAGGTGGATCTAATTAGTCAAGAGTTGAGGTTAGTTTTTGTCTTGGGATCTTTATTAATGATACTACTATGATTTTATCTCAGTATTTATGATTTCATTTGTATTTTATTAAATATGTTAGTATGATGATTTTAGTTAGAGTTGTTATGATTCTTAGTTGTACTATGTTAACAATGTTAATATTTGCAAATATTATGTTCACATATGTAATTTACTATTGTAAACATGTATTCTATTCTATTAACAATGTTCATATTTTGGTCTAGTATGTTCAATTAGCTACAGTTTATCCGATTCACTATGGGTCTTGCAGTGATTGGAATAAACTACTACAATTAAAGGCTAGAAGCAAATGACACATTCCAACGTCAAGGATAGTTGTTCTTTATCACCTATCGACTCAATGGTATTCTGCAAGCAAAGCAACAAATGTATAAGAAGAAGCTCAAGTGATTGTTATTTTTGTAAATTTGAGCCTTTTTTTCTTTTAATCAAAATACCTAATTTTAGCATCAAGCGGTTTTATGGTTCAATGGATATGTTTATTACTACTCTAATATAATATAATGTGTTTGGATACTAATAAAGTGAGCCCAATTTCTTGAAAAAACAAGAAGCAAAATATTGTATCTCGATCTTTTGTAGAAATTGAATATAGAGCTATGACTACGACTAGTGAAATTATATGGCTTAGTTACTTGGTTTGTGATCTTGTTGTCCTTCGGAGATCTCCAATTTCTCTCTTCTTTGTCAATCAAACAACTTTGCACATTGTAGCAAATTTTATCTTCTATGAACGCATCAAATATATTGAAATTGATTGTTATATAGCTCAAGAAAAAATTCAAGTTGATCTTATTTGTAATTCTCATTTTCCCTACCTCTTACCAGTTGACTGATTTGTTTACCAAAACATTGGGTAAAAGCAAATTTCATCTTTTAAAAGAGAAGTTGAACATTTGTAACCTATATGCTTCAATTCGAGGGGAGTAATAGACAATATTCTTCGTGACTGTATAAATGATTTTTGCACAAGTCATAAGATCGAATAGCTTAATTTACCGATTATATATAGCACTATTTAACACAAATCATGGGATTTAATATTAGTTTACCATTAGTTTAACACTAATTAGTTGTATTTTTTCATATAAAGCTCACGTAACTGTGTGAAAACTCCGATGCTAGTTATAAAATAATTATCCAGGACATAACCTAATGGCTACAGCTTTTGCTGGTGGTTTTTGTCATAAACGAATCCAATGGATTTCTGGGTCGGTGAGGGAGGAATTTTGTGTAATCTGACACTTGGCCAGGCTTACTTGGAGGGGGATAAAATGTGGCTTTGGATACATGACGACAAAGAAATATTTAGGCAAAGCTCACCTGGTTTTCCTTAATTAAATCTACCTAAGCCTGAAGTATGGGAGTGAAAAACGCGGGCGGCTAGTTTATAATTTACTAGGTGTAATTAGAGGATAAGACTGAATTAAATAATATGATCCAATATAATATTCCCTCGGTCATTTAACAATATCAACCATTCGTACATGACTTTCTTTTGTTCCTTTTTATTCATTTATCTTTTTGGGACGAACAAAATAAAAAATAGAAAGAGCTGGTTGATGCATTTGGTTTCAAGTTCTTCATCTAAAGCTTAAATTTTGACCATATTTGATTGGCACCCATTTAGCTCCATGCATAAACATTAATGTTCACTACCATCATTTATTGGTTTACCTTCTGTTTCTTCTCTACTTCCCTTCGGGGAAACCAAGTTAAACTTAATCACTTCTGAGGTTCAGAATTACGAAGCAACGCCCGCAAGAATGATCAGTGAGAACTTCTGTTTGAACCTATTGACCAGTCCTGTGAGTATGAAGTCTCAAGGTAGACCATGTTTTCATCTCATCCAACTCATCTATTATGCTTTAATTCAATTAAAGCTCTTCCCTTATGATCTTTGGGTTGGAGAAAGACATACGGTGAAATTTGATTAAATGGAACCTCAAAATGAAGACGGGTGCTAATAATTCAAACAAAATTTATATATTGCTCTTTACAAGTTCGATCAGCTTAGTTATTGGGACCCCAAAAGCTCAAGTACATGACTGTTCTTAAAGATTCCTCTGACTGCTTTGCTTGCTGCTCTCTAATTTTGCTTGCAACCGCAGCAGAAGATGAAGAAGACAACTTCTGCGACGACTGAGAAACTGACCTGATGTTGTTCTTGGCATGTTGGTGTAAGGATCTAACGGTGTAGTTCCACCTGCAGAATCCTTGGTCTTTCAAGGCTTCAACTGCTGCAACACTGGCTGCCACTATCCAAGCTCTGCTTCCTGAACTCATCTTCCAATAACGTATTCTTCAGAAACTCTTTTAACTCTTCTTTTTTATCTTTGTAAACGCAGTATGCTGTGATTGAATATATGGATCAAGTTTTCTTGTTTATATAGAGTTTCAGGATGTTGGGAATAGTATGATGGAAGTGATGGAGGCCACATGTTTGAGGAACAAAACCACTGGTTTTATCAGTAACAAGCCAACGGATTTTTGGGTCGGCAGATACGGAATTGTCTAATATGACTTCCATATCCTTTCTATAATACCTTAGGTAGCAGAATTCAGCAGGGGCAAAATGGGGTTTTGGTGGATCACGACAAGGAATTGTTGGCAACGCGCTCGTGGTTTTCCTTTCCTAGAATCCACTGCAGCCCGAAGTTTGAGGATAGGACTGAATAAATTGAACAATATCAGATGAGCTGGGCGTGGGCCTTTAGTTTATGATGATCAAAGAATCAAGCATGGTGAAGTGCGCACAAAAGAAAATACATCTAATCTGTTGAGCAAAGTGCTACGTTTGGATTAGTTCAAAACTTGCTCCAAGTTACTTTACAGTCAACAGCAAGGACGAGAGTGTTTCCAAGATTAATCGGGTCATCTGAGGATGCAAATATTCAACAAAGGTAAATTTATTAATTAAGGGTGGCTCACATTTGAAAATGTATCAACCTAAAATTTTAAAATGGATGAAACAGAAGTTTCATCATAGAAAGATGGGCATTCTAAATGATGAACTAGCAAAATGGGGTTATTCTATGAGTCATATAATATAGAATAATTATTTTAGAGATGTTATCGGTGTATGTTACTAAAACGTTGTAATTGTTTCAAGAGAGAATGGGATCTTTTAAAGAGAAGAGAACAAAACACGAATGAGGATGAGCTTGTTCCAAATAAAATGAACAAGTTGAAAGTTTAATTTAGTTAAAATTGTATTTTAGATTCTACTTTATATATATATAAACCTCTATTTTTTGTAATGTGATAAATTTATACTTTTTCTAAATTAATAGTAAAAGGGCGGCTCTTGGGATAGATACATTGTTGAAGCATATAAAATTTGTGTTTATGATTGATTGTTATTTTTTATAGATTCTTTGTAAGTTACTATTGTATTCAACAAAGAGAATGACTATCTATACATACTACTCATCTACAGTTTGACTAACCTTGGACTTATCCAGAAGAGTCAATCTAATTAGCAAATCAACCAACAACCTGTGACTACCTCAATCTACTTGTAAAGGATCTTTTACTACAGCTCTCTGTGAACTGTAACCTAGGAAATGGAAACATTTTTACTTAAAGCATCAACCGCTATATTGTCCTTACTTAGGTGGTATTTAATGTCAACACTATAATCCTTAACTCTAACCACCTATTCTATCTCATATTCAACTCTTTTTAGGTGAAAAATTATTTCAAGCTTCTATGATCATTGTATACATAACTCTTAACTTCGTAATATATAATAGTATCATGTTCTCCACAAAGCACAAGCTTATGCTAGGATGGCATGACATAGAGAAGTGAATTGTCAGATGATAATTATTGTTGATAGCACAATCGTACACTAGAAGCGCACGATCATGTGTTTGCTTAGAATTTTTTTAACAGTTCTCAAATCAGTTGCAACTACTATATCTCTCCAAACATTATAAAAACCAACTGATTTAAAGAAAGAAGGGTTAGAAAGAATAAAGCCTTGACTTCTATTCTTTTATTCTTTAATTCTTCACTTTCTTTCGCTAGTTTTCATTAATATTCATTTGAGAGAAAAATTTGTATATCATATTTGTATTAGCCTTTGAAGGGCATTTCTTTATTGTAATTGATTTCTAAGAACCCAAAGGTGTAATTTCGTGAAACTAGTGGTTGAGCGAAATCCTGTAAAACTATTGTAAAGAATGTAATTATTTGTATTAAAACTAATATGACTGGTGAAATCCTTTTGTATTAAAACTATTGTATCTTCTAGGTTATTGAAGATAATATAGGAAAATTTTCAGACGAGGTTACTTTAAGTAATGGACATAAGAGATTTGTGGAGAAATTTCGAACCACTAAAAATTAGTTAAGCATAATCTTTCTTTCCTTAATCTTTTAATTACTTTGCATTTGTTTTATATACTTTATATTTGTTTGATTTGAAGTGAATTGATTTATTACTTAATTATTTGATTATTTATTTGCAGATAATTGATTTTAGGCTAGAAGTTTTTAAATTTGAAAAAAGATTTTAATAAATCTATTCTTCTCCCTCTAAAATTTGCTATTTAGTATATTGTGGTTTTACATTTAACACTTAGTCCTCACTAAAAGAAAACACATTTCCAGCATGACCTCCAATCACGAAGCCCTATCAAGGCTTCATAATAAGAATTGGGAGCATGATCACCCATCATCACACTGCAAGTAATATAAGACCTCAGCTTGCGGATGAACATATTCATACGCCCTTGAACTGAACTAGCTAAACCGGGTGCGAAACTCACCAGAGCACTGTCACAACCCGCAAATTCCCGCAGAAGTCTGGTGTACTCTTTTTAACCGTCACAGATCCTTACAGGCTCACTTAACAAGGGATGAAACAGGGTTTTGGAAACATAACGAGAAAAAATATTCACCGGGTTTTCCTTAATTCAATCCACTTAAGCCTGAAGTAAGGGTGTGAAAAACACGGGTGGCTAATTATCATTTATTTAGTACAGGCAGAGGATAGGACTGATTTAAATAATATGAGTCAGTAGAATATTCTTTCATTCATTGAACAACATCAGCCATTTGCGCGACTTTTGCATGTTCCTTTTAATTCATCTATCTATTCGGGACAAACAAAATAAAAAGACGTGATTGACGCATTTGATTTCAAGTTCCTCGTCCAAAGCTTAAATTTTAACCATATTTGATTGGAACCCATTTAGCCCCATGCATAGACATTAATTTTCAGTACGATAATTTGTTGGTTTACCTCTACTTCCCTTCTGGGAGACCAAGTTAATTGATCATGACTTTGTACTACATAATTAAAGGCTTATTCAGAACTATGAAGCAGCGCCCGCAAGACTAATTAGTGAGAAGTTGTGTTTGTATTGAGCAGTCTTATTGAGTGTGAACTCTCAAGGTAGATCATGTTTTCATCTCATGGAACTCATATGCTTTAATACAAATAAAGCTCTTCCTTTATGATCTTTGGGTTAGAGAAAGACATACAGTGAACTGATTAAAAGGAACCTCAAAATGAAGGTGGGTGCTAATAATTAAAAGAAAAAAAACTTATATATTGCTCTTTACAAGTTCGATCAGCTTAGTTGTTGGGCTCTTTACAAGTTTGATCAGCTTAGTTGTTGGGACCCCAACAGCTCAAGTACATGACTGTTCTTAAAGATTCTTCTGATTGCTTTGCTTGCTGTTCTCCTATTTTGCTTGCAACCACGGGGGAAGATGAAGAAGACAACTTCTGCGACGACTGAGAAACTGACCTGTTGTTGTTCTTCGCACGGTGGTGGAAGGATCTAAAGGTGTTGTTCCACCTGCAGAATCCTTGATCTTTCAAGGCTTCAACTGCTCCAACACTGGCTGCCACTGTCCAAGCTCTGCTTCCTGAACTCATCTTCAAAAAACGTATTTTTCAGAAACTCTTTTGCTCTTGTTTTTGTTCTTTGTAAACACAGTATGCTGTGATTGAATAAATGGCACAAGTTTTTTTTGTTTATATAGAGCTTTACGATGCTGGGATAGTATGATGGAAGTGATGAAGGCCAAATGTTTTAGGAACAAAACCACTGGTTTTATCAGTAACGAAGCCAATGGATTTTCGGGTCAGCATATACGGAATTGTGTGATATGACTTCCATGTCTTCTCTGGAATACCTTGGGCAAAGGCATTTAACAGGGATAAAACAGGATTTTGGGCGGATCACGACAAAGAAATGCCGTGTTTTGCCTTTTCTAGAATCCACTTAAGCACAAAGTTTAACTGAACTAAATAATATCACATGAACTAAACATTATTCGTTTAGGTTACTTCGTGCAGATAGTTATACTGTAAGGGCCATCGAAAACGGGCACTCTAGATTACGAAGTAACAGAGCGGGATATATAGGGTGATTGTTTCAGAAATTTTATCATTGCTTCTCCCAAAAGCGTTATAATTTTTCTCATAAAAAACGAGGTTGGCCTAAGGTGGAGAGAAGTCATTTGAACTGTATCGATTTATGGAAAGGCCAAAGTATTTATTCCCACCCAACTTTTCACTAAAATACAAATTCTCAATACAAATTCTCACCCTAACTTTTAACCACTTAAACATAAATTTTTATTTATTTTTCATTTAATTTTACTAATCCATTTTATAAAATAATTATTATAATAAAATTATAAAATATAAAAAATATTTAAATATAAATATATTAAAAATCTTTAAAATATTATAAAACTTTTTAAAAAATATTATCAGATAATCAAAAACAATCATATTGTCCCAATTGACAAAAATAACAGATTTAATTACTTTCTATTTTGGAAGAGATAATCAGATCTGACCATTTTCGTTAATAATCATGATCGAAAACAATCGATAGAATTAAAACTGATTATTTTTAACTATTTTTAACCATTTTTATTGATGAATGCTATCAGATTTGATCACTTCTTTCAAAATAAGAGACGATCGATATTATTGTAACTAACTGTTTTTAATTTTTTTAATTATTTTATATTTTAAAAATTTATTTTATTATTATATAAATTTTGATTAATAAATAATTAAAATATCCTTCTAATTATAAGAATATTATGTTTTACTATTAAAAAATCTGCGGGTGAGAATGTCCTTCTGCCTTTATGGAAAACATGACAGGAATGGGAATAAGCTCGCTGCAAATAAAACGAGCAAGTTGGAAATACACATTGTTGGAGCACATAAAATTTATGTTCTTGATTGATTGTTATTTTCCATATATTTTCTCGCCGTGTTATTCAATAGGAAGACCGACAATTTCTCACCTGAACTAAGCTTGAGATTTGATTGGAATTCAAGTCGAGAGATGTTAAAGTCAATAGAAAAAATGTACACACGGGTGCTATTTATTCTCTCGATTTGTGTATATAGACATTTTCAACTTACAATTACTTGTAATTTCATGAATCTTTAACCATAATTAGTTGGTTCCTCGCTTGAAGCTTCGAAACTCACTGCAACAATTTACCAGCTTAGCTATTGGGACCCCAACAGCTCAAGAACATAACGGTTCTTAAAGATTCTTCTGATTGCTTTGCTTTCTCTTCTCTTATTTTGCTTGAAACCACAGCAGATGATGAAGAAGATAACTTCTTAGACGACTGAGAAACTGATCTGATATTGTTCTTGGCATGTTGGTGCACTGATCTAATGGTGTAGTTCCATCTGCAGAACCCTTGATCTTTCAGGCCTTCAACTGCTGCAACACTTGCTGCTACAATCCAAGCTTTGCTCGTTGAACTCATCCTTAATAAAGAAGCTCTTTTCTTGTGAACACTACGATGTTTTAATGGCCTGAATGCGGTGAGTGCTCTTGTTTATATAGGGAGGGACGCGGGGATGACGTAGAAGTCAGTAGAGCCAAATGTTTTGGAAATAAAACCAGTGGCTGTAGCCTTTGCCGATGGTTTTTAGCAGTAAAGAAGCCAACAGATTTTAGGTTCGGTGGATGGGAAAGCTGTCCGATATGACTTCAGTGTCCTTTTAAAATCTCCTGGTAAACCTTATTCAACGAGGACAAAATGGGTTATTAGGAACATGGCGACAAACAAATTCTGGTAAGGCGCGCGCGGTTTTCCCTGATTAAAATCCATTGAAGCCTGAAGTACGGGAGTAGCCACCACTGTTTCCTTTTTCAAAACGTGCGACAAGGATGCCTAGCAAGTAATTTACTTGGTAAATGCACCAGACATTTCGGTCAGTATGACTGCCTGTGCCTGGGTCGGTTGTTAATGGGTATAACTTACACTTTGATAATAATTTAAAATCCTAAATTAGAGGATTTCAAATGTTTTTTCACACAATAAAATCTATGGATGCTTTGATCCAAAATTTATTATAAAGATAAATTTTTATTTATAATTTTTAAAAATTTAAATATTTATTTCATGATCATTTTTTAATTTTTATAATAAAATAACTAAAGCACATTTTTTATAAAAAAAATGAACATAATAAAAATATTTTTTAATATTTAAAATAATTAAAAAACAGTCATCGTCATCAATAATATCATTAGTGATGATGACTACCGATAATAGAATTAAAAAGTTGAAAATGGTCTCTGAGTTGTAATCGCTCAATTTGACGGAGGAAGTTAGATTAGCCTTTTCAGTTTTTGACAAAGGCAACCAAATATGATCGTCCTTGTCATTAACTGTAGTTGTAAACAACTAGTAGGACTAAGACCCACCATTTTCAATTATTCTCACCCATAGTTAATAGTAGAGATTGTTAGATTTAATCATCTTAACAATCAAAAGATCATTTTTGACCTTTTAGTCAGATTATTAGTGTAAGTGGTAGTGGTTGCTTTTTTATTTTTTATTTTAATTTTACATTTTTAACATTTTTTAAATATTTTTATAATTTATTTTAATATTATTTTAATATTTTTATTATTTTTATAAAATTTATTTTGTTATTTTATTATTTTTTAAAATTCTTTTTATAAAAAATACAAAAATATTTTCTTGACCATTAATTCTGTAAAATATCTTCTCCGAAAACATCACTTCAAGAGAACATATTTGAGCATTTAGGATCAACAACTAGTTACAGGACCAGCCATCAAATACATCCCATATCTATTATACATCAAGGAATGCAAATAGATTTTCCATCCCACAACATCAACAAAATCTTCATTTAACAGTAAATCCCCTCTGACATCTACAAGAGGATTTTTCTAATCTTGTGTCAACAAAAAAAAAAAATTATTTTATCCTTTTCAATTAGGATAATTTCGTTATTGTAAATATTCTATTTTAGTTGAACTAGAACATAAATAAATTATCTTTATTGTCATATGAACGTAGCTTCTCTTTTCTAAGTCCCATATATATAAATGCACAATGCAATGAAAGTGGGAAGGGACTGAGTTAAAGAAGATTTTAGTCAAAGAGATACACAGACATACTAGCAGGTCGTCTAGCGAATTACTCTCTTCTATATACATTATTTTTAAGGTATTTTGTCATACATATTAATAACTATATCGTAGACATAGGTTTTCTGACTATCAAGAGGAATCACATTAAAATTTCGTTGTTTGTTTCATTTTTTCTTTTGCTTTATTACATTAAATTGTAGTAGACATCATGAGTTTTTACTAGATCCCCATTACAGCTGCTATGCATAGTCTAACTTATGCAATGTTTGGATTTGCATACTTCATTGGTGACAAGAATTATCATCAAAAACTTCTCTTCTCTCGACTTATTTGAAATCAATCAGGAAGACGGAGAGGAAATTTTGTTGGCTTTAGCAACTGGTCTGAGATTGTTCTTGGCATTCTGATATATTGATCTTAAAGTGGAGTTCCATCTGCAGAATCCTTGATCCTTTAAGCCCTCTACTGCTGCAATACTGCCTGCTACCATCCAAGCTTTCGTTGTTGAACTCATTTCCAGGTCTGTTTCTTTAAATAACAAAATGGTTGTGATTCTTTGTTGAAAGATAAAATGCGATTGATCAGGACATGTGTGTCGATGGAATAAATAGTTCCTTAAGCATAACCGGAGCTGTTAGTATTCATTACACAACTTTTGCAGAACGTGCTCAAGTTTAGCAAAACCAGAAGCCATATCTTCTCTGGATGTTTCTAGGTCGATAAGACATGGGTGCCCTGATAGGGCCAGTTGTTAACTAGTTCTTCGCTGGGGCTAAATTTGGATTTCTGCGAGAGAACTTCGTATAATGACAAAGTAATACGTCCACTTGACACCTGACTTGGCCCATACACTCGCAGGTTTTCTCTAATAAAATCCATTTCAGCCGGGATAATGGGAGCAATATGTTGCAGCCACTTGCTTTATTGACGATACACATATATGGCCCCTTTTTTATTTCCTGTTAAAGTGATTGTGTAACCTCTTTGATTTCTTATTGTATTTTATGGTTAGACCCTTTGGAGGGTTACAAGTAAATGAATGAGATTGCATTAGATTGGGTTGCGTGTTTTATTCTTTTTTCTGAACATAGATTCATTCAAAGGTTATGAAAGGATGTAGGCTATTAAGAACGAATTGCAAATGAGGAAATTTTTTTTATAATAACAAGAAATCTTTATTTCAATCGGATTATTCCTTATATATTTAATTGGAAGACACATTTTTGACTTAATCAAATTTAATTCGATTGGATTTTGATATCCTGATTATAGGGTTTAAACACATACCCTATTTATTGTTTGGATACCTTATATTTGCCACTCCTCAAACCACCTTAGAAGCTACACGTCAGTGATTTTGCCATCATGTGATACAGCACTTGGTTTAAAGCTCTGTTTTTTTAAGAGTGAAGGAATATAATTACTACCCTTTATGTGACCAATACCATGCAGTGTTTTTTTAAAAGTAGATCTCCAATAAAGGGGGTTAACAAAGCATCATCACAGAAGGGGGATACGTTTACGCTTGGAAGCTATGGGGGTTGTCTCTTAATTTCACTCTTGAAGAAATGGCCTTCCCGCTTATTAACTGCCAAACAAGGGCATTCGGTCTTTAAATATATCACTTATCGATACTAGTTCCAGGGCAATAAGGTGAGCTCCTTGCTAGGATGCTAAAGAGATGCCCCTAAGCCTGATGCTCTTAATTGCAGACCTTTCGGGGTATATATTCTTTTCTCCTGTGGAATAGGGATGACACTCTCTTTAGACAATAAATTGCCCATATGCAAAAAATTAATGGCAGTAAAGTATCTCAAGGCAACTTGTCCTACTCCTTGCCATTTGTCTTTGCTGGAGCTAATAGATGTGAATGTATTCACAGAATCAATCCAAATATATCTGTCACTTTAGATAGTAGTCTTTAAAAAAAAATTAATACCAGACTTCTAAGCATTTTACCAAGGATTTATAATGCTTTTTGACTTTTTGTTAAAGCTGGTAAAGTGATTTGAGTTACCTGTTTAATATATGTAGACAAACTACTGAATTTATTCCTGTTTTTCTATCAAGTGATTTAGTTCAAGCTTAAAGTTAAATACTTGCAGGATATAACTATGTTCATCTGATCATAGAAGCATCTTTCTTGATTGTATATCTTTCGTCCAGAAGGATTAAGGAGACAACTGCACCACCAAGTAAAACAAATTAACATAAAATTCTAGGGAAAAAATTAAATCTTTCAGACCCAGTCACCTAAAAAGAAGTGTTTCATGCCCATAAATCTGTGAAAATTATTCAAAGAAAGGAATCAATCCCATCTTCTAATCAATAATTTGCTTTCTAGCAAGTATACATTCAAGTCATTCATATTTACATGACTTCGGTTGAGTGTTTTATTCTGTGTAGCAGAATAAATTTCTTATATATAGGATTTCAGGTTCACCAGTGGCCAAGGGGAACTACAACCTGAACTATTTTCCTCTGCTTTGATGCTGAAATATCAAGAAGTAGTCGCCAGAAATATCTTGGTGAAGATGGTTGAATTGATTTGGTTCACTGTGGCTTTCAACTCCTCACTTCTCAATTGGGAGCCCAACAGCTCAAGTACATGACTTTCCTCAGAGACTCCTCAGCTAGTTTCATTTTCTCCTCTCTCACTTTATTCAAAGCCATAACAGAAGATGGAGAAGAAAGCTTCCGGGCTTGAACCAACGCTCTAAGATTGGTCTCGGCGTGCTTCTTCACAGACCTGATAGGATAATTCCAACGAGCAAAGCCTTGATCTTTTAGGGCCTCAACAGCTCCAATACTTGCTGCCACAATCCAAGCTTTGCCTTTTGCACTCATTTTGAACTTGGAAATCTTTTCTCGTAGTTTCTCTTCCTTTGCTTCTTGGTAGTCGATTACTTAATCATACTTTCAAAGTCCTGAGGATGTTAAGGTATATATTGGTGAAAGATCAGCAGTTTTGGTGCCTAACTGATGGTTATCGGTTTTGTAAAAACAAGAGGCAGGCCTTGTCCTCTTGTGGGTGTCAATTATTGTAAACAACTTGGTATAGGAGCATGAGTGCCCCACTGCCCCTTGTATAAAGAGTATCCTGGTTTTCCCTCAAAACCGGTGGGCGTATGGAGTAGTGGCTTGTGTAAGGGGATTCTTTCAGGTTCAGTGCATTGTATTGCCTTGAAGAAGCGCCATTTTGCATTTAGATTGATGAAGCACATGTAACTTTCGCATGTTTTATATCACCTGGTGAATCTGGAAACCGCTGGGTAGAACGGTAGGTTGAAACATGTAAAAACTTTTTATTGTTTATAATTATTCTTTTATATTCAATTTTATTATTATTTAGTACACTTCTTAATACAAATTTCATTACCAACAATTTGGTATTAAAAGGAAGCTTCTTATAAAACTTTTTAATTTTTTTTTGATAAAGTACAATTGATGATTTCTGACATAAATGTTCAATTGTGTGACACCATTGGAACCTTAACCAAGATGGTTATCTTGCTTAGATGTAATTCGAGTTGTATGGAAATTGTATATGTTATTTGTATGGCAAAACATAATTAGATTATACAGAATTGGTGGTTGTTGTGTAGTATAAAGATTTTAACAAATTTAGCCTTTTTTATCAATAAAAACTCAATGAAATGATTATTTCAAGGATATGAATAATTGTTTTTTACGAGAATAAGATTTACGAAATTGTGATGGAATGCCTATTATAAAAACAGGGTTGGTCATTCCTATCATGTAGATTAGGTTATGATAAATGCTCATTATAAAGTATAATATGGTTGTTCTTCTAGGAAATGGAAAAATGCCCTTAGATAGGTGAATGGTCATGAGTAAAACCAAGATGAATGTTTAATTGGAAACAATGTGAACGTTTGTTCCCAAGTTGTGAGTGTTTATTCCATAACCAAGAAGATGAATGAATGTTCTCTAGTAGTGAACACTTGTAACACTCAAAAATATGTTATGATTTGAGAACACTTATCTCAGTTTTGAGACCTTTTTGTCATCGTCAATCAACATTCGATCACCATAATTTTAAGAAGATATTGAGAACTAGTCAACGAACCTAGAAAAATAGAATTCTATCAAATTTCTATAGATATTTTAAAATTCAATTGATGAATAATGATGTAGTTTCAATGATTTATAATTGATAATATGATTTTGATGAATCTTTGATGATTATTTGATTATCTTTAATGATATTAAGCATGCTTTAAAGTTTAAGTTGAATTTGAGATATAATATGTTATTGATTGAGATGATGAACAAAATTCGTTTATATCAAATTTTATTTTATTTTTATGATGCTCAAGATTTATTGGATCTTATCTTAGAATTCTTAAATAAAAAATAAAATTATATTTTATGAATATTATTTGAATTTTGTAGATTTTTTTTTTTTTAAATATAAGTATTTTGTTGTTTCAAATGACACGAATGGTTTGAACAACTACAAATTCTTATCCCCCCCAAATTAGTATTTTCGTCGGAGACAAAAGCGTACGACGCCGTTTCAGGACTTACAGGCCCATTTGTTGTTGTTCCTTCCAAGTAACCTTAAACCGCAAAGCAGCCAAAGATGTAACAAATCAGAAATCACCATCGCCAAGAAGTGCCACGTGACAACAAGTTGGCTTGTCGTCCAGAAAATCTAAAAAATCCACAGTTCATACGCTTGGATAAGCCTAGGCTACTTTCTTGGCCTCACTTTCTCTCACTTTCCGGGAAAGAAAAAAAATCAGAGAAAAAAGAAAAAGAAAACCAAATGCTAAAATCTCCACTTCTTCCTCTACATTAACATACACATTTATGCGATTTAAATGGCATCTGTTACTTCAGCGGCATTCACAGCGTTCGGTCAGTCGTCTTGGGAGAGAAAAGTCAATGTTCCATCAACTCGCTATTTAGCTTCGAATTTCGAAGGTTCTCGTCTCCGTTCGAGTGTGTTATGTCACTGTACTGGTGTTAGAGCGTCAAATTCAGCTTCTCGTATCGCTATTCGATGCATGTCTGCTGCTACTGGTGAGTGAATAAGTTTTTTTTTTTTTTGGGTTAAATTTGATGGTGATTTCAAATTTTATGTCTATCACAAGTGAATGAATATGAAAAGTATTATTATAATTTGCTAGCTTATTTTTTCCTTTTGGTGATGGAAACTTGAAATTCTTTGTTTATCGCTAAATTACAAACCAAACAAACAAACAAAAGAAAATAGAAGGGGGAAACAATGAAAACTGATTATAATTTCTCCTTTATTTGCAATGCTCGCGCTTAGTAGTACAAAAATTTTTATTTATTACTTTGTTTTGTATGAGCTTGTTGTTTCTGTTGAAATTATTTAGGGAATTAATTGTGCGATCTTGTGCTGTTATATTGAGGAGTGTCAAATTAACTCGGATTTTATTTAAATTTTCAGTCTGTTTTGCTTGATTCGAGATTTGTCTGCTTATTGAGGTCAAAATTTACATGTGAAGCTCAGCTTGATAGCCTGATAAAATATCAGTTTGTATATTACATGTAATTTGTGCGTTATATGCATGCAATTCAATTTTTTGCTAAATTTTATGCTCTTATTCACTCTTGGGCTTGAATTTGTTTATCTATTTATTTTGTTTAAGGCCAAGTAATCAGAGCTGAGAGCTCTGATTAACTCAGCTTATTTGCACCCGTAGTTGTCATTTGAGTGGGAGTTGAAATTTTGAATTTTCTTAAGGCTATTTTGATTGGCATATGTGGTGTCATTTTGGTTTCTCTGTAATTATTGTTTTACAGCAATTATTTTATAATGTTTCATTTGAATCAAGTCACCTGCATCGAAGCAAATGAATACTTGTTGTGGCACTATATACTCAAGTTTGCCACAAATTTTTGTACTCAATCCATTTTCTTCCAGTTACACTTGAACATGTAATAGTGCAAAATTTTCTGTCTTTTATCTTGTTAGTTTTGTTTTGAATCATTTTTTGGTCATGATTTATTAATTTACATAACATTCAGATGTGCCAACTGTGTCTGAGACAAAGTTGAATTTTCTAAAGGCATATAAGAAACCAATACCCAGCATCTACAACACAGTTCTACAGGAACTGATTGTCCAACAACATTTGATGAGGTATAAAAGGACACATCGTTACGATGCTGTGTTTGCCCTTGGTTTTGTTACTGTTTATGATCGACTCATGGAAGGATACCCAAGTGATGAGGATCGAGAAATCATCTTCCAGGCATATATAAAAGCACTGAACGAAGACCCTGAGCAATACAGGTCTGTCTTCCAAGTTTCCTGTTGTTTTGCTAGGTTCCCTTTTCTTCATATTTTATTAAACACTATAATGTCACCTGTTAGAAAATGAAAAATAGAAATGATTGAATTCTTAGTAATAGATGATGTATGAAGTATGTAACATAGATAAAAAAGTTCCAGTGAAAGGAAAAAGGCTGAGCAAAATGTGGCTTGCCTTCAGAACATGAATTAAATCCGTGGATGTCTGTGCGACATCAAATTGATTGCTTATAAGGATGGATGAAAAAAATTGTTCTATCTAGATTAAATAATTTTGTATGTTATGCCCTTTAGAATTGATGCAGAAAAGTTGGAGGAATGGGCCCAGACTCAGAATGCCAGCTCATTAGTTGAGTTTTCCTCTAGAGAAGGAGAAGTTGAGGGGATACTGAAGGACATTGCAGAGAGGGCAATCAATGGGAGTTTCAGCTATAGCCGTTTCTTTGCCATTGGTATGTTTCGGCTTCTTGAGCTGGCAAATGCAACTGAACCCACAGTACTGGAAAAGGTTTGAACTTCAATCCCTTCTATAAAATTGTTGCAATCCATGTAATCTCTATTGAAAATTCATCTATTTCCCCACCATTAGTGCTAGCATGATGTTGCCAGATGCGATTGTAAATTGACACTAATTGAAGAAATTTTTTTTCTTTCATTTTATATAAAAAGTTATTGTAGGTTGGCCTTACTATCCTAGGCACCATATCACATGATGTCTAATAGCATAATATTGAAGATAGTCCTATATTTGCATTAATGACCTGATATAAGTAATGATGATTTTGCTTATGAAGAGTATGATCTTTGGCACACACATAAGAGTTTTGACATTAAAATGGAAGGTACTCTACTGTTCCTCAATCCTTCATATTTTCTGGGTCTCAATTTTTCTCTCGCACCTAGTGCACAATAAAAAGGCATTTTAACCCTTGATTTAAATTAGAACTTGAGCTTTTCTCTGCATTTACTTGTTGAGCTAGTGATGTAACTTGCCCCCATGCTTCTGGAGAGATTAGATACCTTGGAATTATCAAGACAGTGTGCAGAGGTGTACACTCCCAAATCCCAATTAATATAAACTTGACGGCTAAGACATATTAAAAAACTCCAAGAGGCTTGAATGTTTTGGAAGCAAATTGTGATGATTATCGAATTACCATATCTTTCATCCTCCTAGGTCAGTTCTTGCCTTGCATGAATGAGTTCAGTGGTGGCTTGCAAATGGATTTTGATTTGCCATTATATCTAAGATTTGTTAGTTTACATGATTTGGTAGTTATCCAGATAGATATAAGCAGCATGACAATTTACTGAAAGGTGCACAGAATATTTCAAATTTGTTGGGAAGTTTGACCTTCAAATGAATTTTGATTTGGCGGTTATATCTAAGATTCTGATCCATAGCCCACAAACATGTGTGCTTAAATATGCACATCGTATCTCTACTGAAGTATGTATCATTTTACTGAAGTATCAAAGCTTCTGAAATAAGTTTTCTTCAGATACATACTTTTGTTTGTTTATTTTGTATTAATTTTTGTCGATTGATAACTTATAGAAGGAAATTCAAAGGTTGAATTAATTTCCTTATGAAAAAATAGAAAATAGAGGTTTCTGATAGATGGTTGCTATGCATCAGCTTTGTGCAGCTTTAAACATCAATAAAAGAAGTGTGGATCGGGACCTTGATGTGTATCGCAATTTGCTATCCAAGCTGCTTCAAGCAAAAGAATTGCTGAAGGAGTATGTAGAGAGGTAAAAATACAATTCTCTACTCATAATTCGGATTGTCTTCTTCTCTAATATGTTCCATGGTTTCTTATTTTACTTGACTGTGTGCATAATAGTAAAATGGAATTAGAGTACATCAATGAGGGCTGAGGCTTTCAAAACTTGAAAATCTAAAAAAATGAAAATATTTTAACACTAAACCTTATTGCAACATAAGCTCCTGCAAGGATTGCAGTGGCAGACAATAGACCAGAGGAAGAAAATTCATAAACAGCTCACTGATTAAAGGTTTAATCCTATTCCTATGCACCGAGGTCTGGGACTTGGTTCAAAGTCCTTTTTGTACCAGACAGATTAGTGTTTCTTTAAACTATGTATCAGTTTATGTGTGTCATTTCTATAACTTCGTAATTTATTGGTTATAAACCCTGTAGCATCCATTTTCTTTCTGTTTGCACCACAAGGCACTTATTTAACATGTTTGGGGGTTTCAGGGAGAAAATGAAGAGAGATGAACGGGCTGAATCACAAAAGGCCAATGAGGCTGTCGCAAAATGTGTGGGTGAATACCAATATGTTCGCCTGTAATTCAGTCCCCTTTTTGTTTTGTTGCATGGTCTGGCCACCAGGTTTGAGCTTGTGGGCAGTCGTGTTTCAATTTACTGTTTTTAATAGGGTGATTGAGAAGCATCCTGACTTGGCCACGCTTATGTAAGTTCCCCTTCATAAATTCTATCTAAAGATGCATACAATACAAATCATCATAACCATTTTATGACTTGTGGGCTTTGCATTTTTCAGTGCACATGCCTTTTGTTTGATGATTGAGATACCTTTGGTCGAGTCAATATTATTTATGAAATTATTTCTTCAATCAAAAGAGACATTTCAAATAATGTTAAAACTGTTTATATCTCCCACTTTTAAATAATTTGAATATCTTAATACTATTTACCATAACAATTCTACTTTTAGCAATCAATTTTTAGTTAAAAAAAAAATTATGTAATCAAACTAGAAACTTAAATTAATAAAAATGTTTATTTATTTATTATGTTATTGGTATTAATGTTATAGAAGATCTTAAGTGAAAAATGATTCTCTTCCTTTGTTCAATTCATACTAGGAATATGGTTATGTTTGATTCAAAATCTTTTTTATTTAGCTAAAATCACCCAACCATATACTACTTACTATATATGTATATATATAAAATTTTTGGAATATTGACTAAAATTGTACAAACTCCCCAAAATAGATAATATAATTAAGGCCAAAAAAATATTTCCCACTTGATGCTTGTTAAAATGATAAAATTTTATCTATTAAGTTTAGAAAAAACTAAATTTTCACTTATCTGTTAAAAATCAACTATTAATTTTAATAGTCAAATATATATATATATATATATATATATATATATATTA
Organism: Anacardium occidentale; assembly: GCA_026122585.1. Taxonomy (NCBI): domain Eukaryota; kingdom Viridiplantae; phylum Streptophyta; class Magnoliopsida; order Sapindales; family Anacardiaceae; genus Anacardium; species Anacardium occidentale. The sequence goes on along the minus strand of JAJEJH010000099.1, from coordinate 143,421 downwards.
TTTTATTTAGAGATTATGATGAAAATGTATTTGAGTTATAAACATTATTTTTTCAAACTTAATAAAGGTAAACGAATAATTTTATTTCTTGTTTTATTCACTCATATTTTAAAAAACTTATAACATTAATAATTTTTAATATGATATTTATATTTTTTGAATTTCAAAAAACCCTTTTAAAATGTCAAAAACACCTTAATTTTTTCAAATTTTAAAATGTCTCCACAAATTTTAAAAAATGTCTATTAATGTTGAAACTTATGGATAGAAGTCATGATGTCTTATTAGAGACTTTTCAAAGTCTATGTATGGTGGGATGTCATATAGAACGATAATAATTTGACACAAGATCTTACACTATCGGATTACTTGAGAGCTTGTGAGTCACAGCCATATAGGGGTTGAATGACCTGAGAAGCAACTAGATTTGAGATAAATCAAGTCATCATCTTTATTAATGATTTTATGTCTCAAATAGTATTTGGATTCAATATAGGTTGATATCCAAATTGATTTAATCTTGAGAAAATAGACAGATACAAAGAAACAGTAGGGGACTTGCCCAATTCATTCAGATAAGGTTAATAGTCAATTGGATTTTTGTGTCTGAGTACATTTGTGTATTGGTTCATGTTGTTCACTGTCCAAATGGTTTATGGAGTCTGATTGGTTCGAAATGAGATAAGGTTGGTTTGTGTGGTTTTTGTCCCATGCGTAGGCATGCATCCAAGTGGAGAAAACCATGTGTCTTCTCTAAACTTGTTAGAGCGTAGATCTCGATGAACAAAAGGCATGGTCATGTGTTTATGTGATACAAGCCCATTCATCTACCTAAAAGAAGGATACATAACCATGTGTACACCACATACAATCGTGCGTCAATTAGTATAAAAGAAATAATTTTGCTATTTCTTCGTAATTTATTCTTCTTCTTCTTCTTCTTCTTCTTCTTTCTTCGAACATGTTGTTGCCCGAGCTCTCTTATCTCTTCCTTACCCTAAGGCGTGTGTCTTACCTCTAGCATCGTCTCTAGCACACAATTACTTCTCAACCCCTGTCTCGTGTAGATCACCACTTGCACCTTCCTATTTTAGGAGGAGAGTGTCTTTGTGTTGAACCCTTAATGTTTTGATGATTCCGAAAATATGTTAAAATTTATGAAATGACAAAATTACCCATGGTATGAACTTGGTTCATGACCAAAATCGGGTCGAAAAGCTATTTTGCAGGAACATGTATGCACACTGAGCAATTGAAGACACACACGGCTGTGTATTCAGCATTTGAAGCCACACACGCTCGTGTATTGCAATATTAAGGCCGCACACGCCCGTGCATGGAAATATTGAAGACACACGCCCGTGTATAGAATGACACATAGCCGTGTGTAAAGGAAAAAGCACACACACGACTGTGTGCTTGAAGGACACAACCGTGTGTCAAAGAAGGATGACACACACGGTCGTGTAACCTAAAACACACGCCCGTGTGCTAGGCCAAAATGCACCCGTGTGCTTTCCGTGCGTTGATCGTGCGTGTACCCGTGCTAGCTTCTGAAATCTGAAAGCATCTGAAGAAAAATAACACACGCCCGTGTGTTGCAAATACGCACGTCCGTGCTAGCACAAAAATGACCATTGAAAATGCAAAAAAAGGGAAGCACAACCGTGCAAGAAAAGTGACACGCCCGTGCAGTTTTCCAGAAACTCTCCAACGGCTCTCAAATCAGCAGTAACGGCTAGATTCTTCCAATTCTTATAAATTGGAGCTGATTTGAAGATGCAAGGGTTAGAGAATCAGGCTTAAGACTTCCATTCTTCCATTTTCTAAACTCTTCTCGATTATTCTCTCACAAAAGCATATTTGTAAACCTTTAGAGAGAAACCTTGAGCTCAATTGTTGTATTAGCCTTGTGAGGCAAATTTCTTGTAATATTTCCACAAACCCTTGGGCGTAATCCCGTAAAACTAGTGTGGGGCGTAATCCCTGTTAAAACTAAGTTAATGGCGCAATCCCTTGTATCAAAACTAGTGTTAAGGGTTGGATCAAAACTATTGTAACTTTGGATTAAAGTTAGTGGAAGAAAAATCTTCAAGCGGGGTTGCTTGGAGTAGTAGACGTAGGAGGCGTGGAGAAGCTTCGAACCACTATAAATCGGCTGAGCATTTTTTTTCCCTTACTCTCTTTAAATTTGTGTTTATATTATTTATTTGCTTGGTTGTGTTTAATTTGAATTATATGCATATTTGAGTTGGTAGAATAGGAAAAATGTTTTAAACTTGATAAATTTTTAATTAACCTATTCACCCCCCCCCCCCCTCTCCCCCCTCTAGGTTATTTGTCATATTGTATTTGGGGTTTTACACTTTGAAAATTGGTGGAAGAGTTTGTCTCATGCCACATGAAGACCGGTGGAACCATCAAACAACATATATGCCTGAAACCTTGTATGGTATCATTTATGTATATACATACAATCTATGGTAATCAAATGATCTTAGATGGGAATCATTCATGTATGTATATTTTGTGTTGTGTATGCATAAGGATTGAATTTATGTAAATGGATATGTATTGTATAGGCATGGAAGAGATTTTTATTATACATTTTGTTATGCCTACACTCGTACAATGCACTTTTCATATCCTTTCAAACCTTTAAACCTTTTTTTTTTGTCCTTTTCAACATCAAATTATAAACAACTTTGACACGTGCAAACTATTACCATATTACGTTGATATCATTCAACACTATAATAATCTCATCACCATTAGCAATGCCTTAGGTTTGTGTAAAATTTTTAAATTTTATTTTATTTAAATTTTTTATTATTATTTTATTATTATTTTATTTTTTAATTACTTTTTATTAAATTAATTTCATTATTTTTTAAAATTTTTAAAAAGACAAAAATATTCTTTTGACTAGTTAAATTTAACAGTTGACCGTTAAATTTAATCATTAGTTTTGGTCAACGAGTGAATATTTGGTTTTTCAAAAGTTTTTAAGTGAAAGTTTGTTATTTAAAAAAAGCTGGGTGAGAATGAGTCGTTTGACCAATTTTTTAATATAAATTATTTGGAATTATTAAATATAAATTATTATTATGTTTAAATTATATATTATTCTTCAGATATTTTTTAAAATTATTAATTATAAATTAGTATTATATTTAATTAAGTTTAATAATCTTAATAATTTATAAGATGATATGTATATCATTAATTTATTTTTTAATAATTATTTTTAAAAAATTGAAAAAATATTAAAATTTTCAAGAAATTTTTGCATTTACTCCTAAAAATTGAAAAAAATTTTAATAGTCTAAATTTTTTTTAAATTTCAAAAAATTTTTAAAATTTTATTACTCCTAAAATTTTAAATTTGCATTTACTCTTAAACATATTATTATTCATAAATCTAATTTATTTTACTTTTGGCGTGCAATTGTTACTTTTTAAATTATTAAAGACATGTTATAAACATTCTCAAACTTTTTCAAATAACCAAAAACCCTTTAAATTTTCCATTAATACTCTAAAATTTTAAAATTTATAGTTTATCTCAAACATATGATTATATGATACTTACACTTTTAATTTATTTTTTAAGTATAATTATTATTTTTTAAACTAATGAGTCATATTGAATTTTTTAAATGTTCAAGATCACCCCCAAATTTTTTTCAAATTTTAAAAACCTTTATATTTTTCATTAACACCTTCAAGATTTAACAATTTATGATTTACCTCCAAACATATAATTATATAATATTTACAACCTTTATTTGTTTTTAAAATGTAATTGTCATTTTTAAGCTACTAAAACATATTAAAATTTTAAAAATTTTCAAAATGCCTTGAATTTTTTTTAAATTACAAAAATCCCCATTAAAATTTCATTAACACTCCTAAAATGATACGAATGTCAGTTCTTAATCCTTAGCTTGCTTGATGGAGTCAAATCCCTTCCTATCCATTTGTGGTGGGCTCGAAGCAACTTTATTGATATTTTTGGAAGCCTCTGACGCCCCAAAATGTTCTTCAAATGACATGGAAGTGACTCGTGGTGAATCGAGCCTCAAAGGAGCACAAAAGAGCAAAAGGATGGAATGAGGACAAAAGTTGTCTATCACAACGTCAACATGTTGGCCTGTGTGCGTTTGCAGGTGCTACGACATGACACTACGATGCTCGTGTTTTGTCCAAACGCATGCTTGCGTGAACGATCGTGCACTTGCCCACATGCTTGCCCAGCTCGTGCACACACCTATGTGCATGCCCACGTGCTCGTCCATATGCATGTCCATTCGGTGCACACACATGTGCATCCTGCCCCGTGCATTGTTTCAACTTTTGTAAATTTTGTAATTTTTTGTTTCTTTTTTTCTATTTTTTTTATCCTAAATTGTATTAAGGACATTTTTTTTTCATTTTCTCTTATATGTAAACACCTATATAAGTTTTTCTCTCTCATGTAAGAAACACTTTTGAAATTGAAGAAAATTTTACACAAAAGACTTATAATCTTTTTCCATTGAAATCTTTAATACTTTGTGGTTCTTGGAATATCAAATTCATTTTTATCCAATTCTTATAGCAAGGAAGGATTGGTGATGATTGAAGCAAGCAGGTGGAAGCTCCTTTAGGTTTGTTTCTCAACCTTGTATGTTCCATTGCGTTCCAAGTAAAGGTTGCATGTTGGTGTTTTTCTTGGACAAGTTAACTGCATACTTGTTGGGCGAATAAACTTTGGTCTAGTTTGAGTGTTTATTGATCATAACAATTTTAAAATGTATACTTACCTTCAAACGTATGATTATTTGATATTTATACTCTGAATTTGTTTTTATGAGTATAATTGTTATTTTTGAAACTATTAGAGGTATATTAAAATTGAGAGTAATTTTGTCAATAAATTTAATAAATAAGAATAAAATTATAACAAAATTAAAATTATAATGGTAATCTTTTAGTAGCTAAAGTGGAACTAGTAATTATATTACCTTAATGCCATTATTGGTAAAGAAAAATTATCAAATTTTATATTACTTACAAAATAAACAAAATAATATCAATAATAAAAGATAAATTACTCAAATAATATTTAAATACAAGAAACCAAACGCCACTTTAGGGTTATTAATTGGATATATGGAGTTGGGCTTGGCTTATTCAAATTCGAGCCCATAAAAAATTTTTGAGCACAAACTTCAAGTCTATCCATTCAAATATAGTAATTTTTATTCAAATGTGATTCATTAAGTTTTTACGAGTTTCAAACTTGTCTCGTGTTCATTTTATAATTTTAAAAACTTGTAAAAATATTCTTACAATTTTCTAACAAATGTAAGAACTTGACAAATGCACCGTTTATCGACAATAAATTTTCAGATTTATCAGACCTTAAGCATGAACAAAACAATAAAATAAATCAATTTCTTAATTCTTGAAAAAATTTCATTCTTTTTTTTTTGTTTGATGATTTTTTCTTATTTAATTGATTTATAATATTTACTTTTGATAGTATTTTTTAACACTTTCTTAAAAGAAAATAAATAATTATTTAATTTTTTTAAATTATAATTAATTCGCATCTAAATTTCTTTCGATTAAATATTTTACCAATTTTTTTCTATATTAATTAAATTTTACTTTATTTGTTCTAATATTTTATCGATAAGTTTGTTGAAGAAATTCTAGAAAGATGGAAAAGTGATCATCCATCACTTGTCATTTTTTCCGTGCTAAAATATTATTTGCAACTGCAAACGTGGCTAATTTTCAACCACAAACTAGGCTTAGGTGAATGAACTGTCTGATCAAAAGCTTGAGGCCGGATGACTATTTCCCGTATGAACTTAGAGGAAATGACCCTATTCCCACCATAGTTTGAAATAAGAAAAAGTCCCCCTCTCTAACTTTTAAAAGTTCAGATTCCCATCTTTGAACTAAAATTTAAACATATTTTATAATTTTTCAAATAAAATGACTAAATATCCTTTAACAAATTAAAATTTATAATAAAATTATAAAATAATTTTTAAATATAAAAAACTTTAAAAATATATTAAAAATTTTAAAAATAAAAAAATAAAGTAGCCACCGCCACCGATGTCGGTGACGGTAGCCGTTGATAACGGCACCATGTGGCCATCTCCGGTCACTTGGTTGACCTCCCAGTTTGGTGGAGACGGTCATATCTGGCCTCTTCCGTCTAAAAAGTGGTTGAAAATGACTATTGGAACCAATATTGACTATTTTTTATAGTCAGATCTAGTCTCTCCTGGAACCGGATAGATAGAGACAATCATCTGATTCTATCATTAATGGCCACCATCACTGACAACGGTGGTGATGGTTATTTTTTTTTTAATTTTTAAAATTTTATATTTATATAAAATTTATTTTATTATTTTATAAAATTTTAATCTTAGAAAGATAAAAATGTCTTTGGATTAATACTGTTTATATTATATTTATTATTAAATTTGGTCCAAGGTGGGAATCTGGACTTTAAAAGTTTGAGGGTGGGACTTGTCACCACCTCAAACTATGGGTGGGACTAAGTACTTTGGCCTGTTTTCAAAGATAAAATGCTTGGATTCAACAAAGTCGAAGTGGGGAATCGTCATTTAGCCGAACTTTTAAAATGATCTTGCATTACACAAGCACGCAACAATCTTCTTCTACAACTTTAAACGAAGGACATGGCAGCTCTGAACAGCATCACCGCCACCACCCATAAACTCTCTCCATTTACCGTCATATCTATCCAAAAACCCACAGAAATCACCTTTTATCGTGTTCCATGTTCTATCACGCGCTTCACACACTCAAAAAAACTTCACTTATCAAAGGATTCAACACCCTTGCTTCAAAAGGCAAGAAGAAGATGGGTAATTAGCTCAGTCACAGAGGACAAGGAAGTGGTTTCACTTAAGGATAAACCATTAAAGAACATAGATGACAGTTTATTGGTTGATGGGTCTAAAGATTCTGAGCCTGTGCCTTTCGGGAAGAAGGGAGAAGGAGTAGACCTTAATGATAGATCGATTGGTAAAGTAATTAATGCCACTATTGTCCTTGGTGCTGGTACGTTTGCAGTCACTAAGTTGTTGACAATTGACCATGATTACTGGCATGTGAGTCGTCTTATTTCTTTGCTTATGTTTAGCGGACTGGTGTTTCATAATCTGAGATTTTTTCTTTCAGTTGCTTGAAATTTCGCGGTTTTACAGCTTAATTTTGTGTTTTTATCTCATAAGATCAGATAATCTTTGAGGTTTTATGAATTCGGACCATCTGAATTTGATTTCTCGAGATTTCAAGCTGATTGATTAATGACTAGGAATAGGAACACTTACTCCTAAAAGAACTCTAATCGATAGTTCTTTTTTACTGTTAAGATATTAGGAAATTGTCTTATATTAGAAGAATGGAACAAAGATTGGTAATTGAAGCAAAATTAATTTGCTTGCTATTATCCATTAACAAAACAGAACTTGTTACTTCTGTTATTTTATGCTGGTCCTTAGGATTCAGCAGTTTGCTATCCTTGAATTTTCCCAGGGATGGACGCTTTATGAAGTTCTGAGGTACGCACCTGAACACAATTGGGTTGCATATGAAGAAGCTCTCAAAGCAAACCCTGTTTTAGCAAAAATGGCAATAAGTGGGATTGTCTACTCTATTGGAGATTGGATTGCACAAGTGAGTCTTTCATGTTGTGATTTTTTTTTTCCACTTTTACATATAGGATTTTGTTGGCATTGAAATTCTTTTTGGTTTATTGTTTAGCTTTTGCCTACTAAATTTGCAGTGTTATGAAGGGAAACCGCTTTTTGACTTTGACCTGAAACGCTTGTTCAGATCAGGCCTTGTTGGGTTTACTCTTCATGGATCCCTATCTCATTATTATTACCACTTTTGTGAGGTGATAATTTTTGGTTCATATTCTCTGGATTCTGTTATATGTCGATTTCTATGGATGGCTAAAATTGTTGACATTGTTATGAAGGCTATTTTTCCATTTGAAGATTGGTGGGTGGTGCCTGCTAAAGTTGCCTTTGACCAAACAGTATGGTCAGCAGTCTGGAATAGCATATATTATGTGGCTTTAGGTTTCTTGCGTTTGGAATCCACAGCCAATATTCTTAGTGAACTGAAGACTGTATTTTTGCCCATGCTGACTGTAAGTTTTTATAATTTATCTCTATATGAGCTTTGCATGTTATTAAATTGCTCCTAGTAATCAACATGTTCATATGTTTCTAAAATTAGAGGTGCTGATTTTTGAAAAGGCACTAATAGATCTGCTGGATTGATATTTAATAAGCATGTTGACAAGCTTATACATATAGCATTATCAGTAGTTCAAAGTGAAATTTCCAAGGATGATGAACCTTGTGTTCTATTGATAGTTGGTTGCCTTGGCTTGGAGAATGTGCAGGATTAAATTTCTATTATAACAGAACCTTAAATAAGATGTCCTAGGAATTGTTGGTTATATTTTTGAACTCCTTTTTCCAACTGAATTTTCTTGTACTCCTTTTCCCAACTAAATTTCTTGTTTAAATCTATTATAGGCTTGATTTTTAAGTGATAATATGAGCATTGGTTGAAGCTTTGATTGTTCAATTTTCTGTGCCTAACAGGCAGGTTGGAAACTTTGGCCATTTGCCCACCTAATTACCTATGGTGTAATCCCTGTGGAGCAAAGGCTTCTTTGGGTTGACTGTGTGGAGCTCATTTGGGTAACCATACTCTCAACGTAAGTAGCTAATATTTCGTATGTCTAGAAGATCTAAACTGAGAGCATCTGGAAAATACTTAATTCTTTGATTAGTAGCAGTAGTCATGTGCATTCATTTAGGTTTTAGTGTTGACTGTATATTTAATCATTTATTTTGTATTTTCATACAAATTTTTTGCAAATAGATTAATAATGAAGATAAAATGCTGAAAAATCAGAAGAATTGTCTTTGTCTTCTCATGTTCATCTGTTCCGTGCTATATTTTATGTAGGGTTAGTCATCTAAGTTTGATTTATATGTTTACTGCTACATAATGAGGTTTCTCCCATCTAAAATTTGTGCTTGTAAGTTGTCTGGTGTTGTTATTTTCATGCTTAATCGCCATATTGATTACCATATGACACTGCATGTAATCTATGTTATTTATACAATAAAGATGTTACTTTTCTTTCTTCTTCACTAACAATGTGAAACTCTTTCTACTTTTTGGAAGTTACTCAAATGAGAAATCAGAAGCCCGAATAGCAGATTCAGTATCAGAAGCAAACTCCAATTCTTCAACAAGCAGTCTTAAGGTATAACAGAACTATACTCACACTCTATGCCTGTTTCAGAATTGCATTGTGAATATCGAATGTCTTAGGAACATCCCTTCACATTTGAACACAAACACAATGCACTGGTAGTGCTTCATTAGGTTTGTGTCTCCTAAATGACCCTTATAGGGGCTTTCTGAACAACACAGAAGTCAATATCTGCAACCGAGCTCATATTAGATGCCATATTTTGAATATTCCAGAAGAGCCCTTTGTTGCTGAGACCATTGAGTGAACTACATAACAATTTAATGTTCTTCCAATTTCAGGAATAAATTATAGCCTTCATGTCTCATCGAGAAGGATTCAAGAATGTCATTGGTGATATCCACATAGACAAGAGTATTGGGTTGTCTTCCCTTTCTGTAAAAGCCAAGCACGTCATATTGAATATCTAAATGGACAGAATGTTCAAATTATTATCCAGACTCTGCTTCAATTCATACAGATATGTTACACGGTTGTTATACATAATATTTTTTTAAGAACTTTTTCTTTTCCTTTTCAGGGAGTTATTCTGTATCAAATCATGCAGATAAATAAATATATAACATTGAAATTGAACTTTAGAGTAAAAATGATATCTCCTGTAACTATAATCTCTTTGCATAGGATTGGGGAATAAAGCTGTTGAATAAAATTTGATATTAACTGATGTATTGCAAAGTACTAGATGGGCAACCTTAGGGGTCACGCTAGAGTCCAGGAGTGTAATGTTCCACAAAGGACTTCAGCCCATGCAAGACGTTTTTCAATGATAAAATTTTAGTCAATCAATTTTTGATTTTTAACAAAAGCTTATATTAAAGTATAAAATAATATTAAAATATTAATAAAATAAATTCTAAAAAATTAATTAAAATATAAAAAAATTAAAAATATAAAATTTTTGAAATAGTGATTGTCAATGGGGATAATTATCGAAAATTGAATTAAATGATTAGATAAAACTATTTGATATATATTTAAAATGGTATCGGGTTTAGATTCTGATTTTTCAATTAAAGATGTCTGAATAATTAAGTTTAAAGTCGATGAAAAAAAATTAATTTGCATATATATATATATATATATATATATATTAAGTTTATTAAATGAATTTTTAACTTTTAAAACCAAAATTCGAATTTTAATTATAGGTGGAATTTTGTTTCTTTTTTGGTAGTTCTTTTTTGGCGAAAAATTTTCGTTCCAAAGACAAAGTTTTCCGGTGTCTATACCCATTGTTTCGATTTGGAGGGGGCGGTCACGTGACTTAATCACCATTTCTACAAAACGCGCGGGACGGGAACGACCAGAAAGGGTTGTCAACGGTAATAAAAAAGAGAGCGCAGTCACCGATCAAATCCCCGAGATCCATAAAATGGTTACACTTGAACCACTTGATGAACCTAAAGACAACAAGTCCAAGTCCAACTATGTCAAGAGGAATCATGGCTCCACCAAGTTCTTCGTTTTGGTCGATTATCTTTTCCTCTGCATTTTTCTTGGATTCCTATGTTTCATCCTTCTCAAATTTCTGGGTTTCTATTGATTTTTTATTTTGCACACTCCGTTAAACCAGGTAATTCTTTATACCTACCTCTTTTTTTCTTTCTTTTAATGGTTGAATGGTTGGATATATGTTTGCTATATTTTTTTTTCTGATTTGGGTAGTTTTGGTACGATGGATTGATTCATGAGTTTTGATATTTGTTTGTATCGCGTTTCTCGCTCGATCTTTTTTCTGTTTAGCACAGCGTTTTTTTTTTTTTTATTTTGGGGAATTCCTCTGCTTTTCTTGTTCAACAATCCTATGACTTTTTCCTTTAATGTATTGATCTAAAACAGTTAGTCTCGGACATTAAGTTGTTAAAAAGATGAATGTCCATCAAGTTGGACTATTTAGTGTACTGTGTTATTTGACATGGAGGTGGATGGACAGAGGATTAGGTGTGTTGGTCTTCCAGGTTCATTTAGATCTCAATTCGTGACTTCGGATTTTAGTTCATTCAGTTTGATTCTTATAATGTTAAAACGGTTCATTTTAATCTAAATGGGAATGACTGTTTTGTTTCTGATGAGATAGCAATGTCCATGCTATTATAATTACCAAAAAAAAAAAAAAAGTTTAAGCCATTATGGTAATTTTTTTTACACATCATTTTATGATAAGTGGCCACACTACCTTCACAGTCCCTTCATTAGTTTCTTCTACTGGGGTGCTTTCTATAACCTAAAAGGATGCCAATATTCACAATTAATTTGTGATTGTCCCACCTCTGGTTTAGCAAATTTGCGCTTGTCATTGGAGTTAAACATTGTGTTGAAAGTCCAAATAGAATGTGTGCGGGATGTTTGAAATGTAGGATTGCTTTCTTCTTGTAACTTTGATAGTAATTACAGTTTCAGAAGTGTTTTCATCAACTGAAGTGTTGGGACACGAAGAGATTGGATGTGGACTGATGTGATTGATGCCATTCACCATTCATGCCAGTTTTACAGTGATGCCACATTTTGTAAAAATTGCTATTCAAGTAAAAAATGATGCAGCATTAGCAACGTAAGTTGTAGATCACCAATTTAGTTTTTAGTAAATTAAATTAATCAGAAATCTTAAATGGTCAACATGGACCAGTTCAAACTTTGAGGATTATGTAAAGATGAGAGAGAAACTCAGACCAAAATTACGTTTATGCAAGAGTATAATCCTGTTGTGCTATTGATGGTACTTTTCCTTGGGTGTTAATGGCTCGGAAGATTCGTGGCTTAATCTTGTTCCACTGATTTGATAGTTGTGGTCAAGTATGGTTGAGATACAATTGTCAGGAATCAGTTTAAGTAATTGTGTTGATGGGATAGCCATCAACATAAAATGGGGTTACTATCTATGTGCTTTTCAATGGAAAATAATGTTTATCAACATCAAAATATCGGTTTTCAATCATTTTACAACTTACATGCTCCTTAATTGCATAAAAAATGGAAAAAGAAAGTGACCTAATTTATTGTATCTCAAGGAAGGGATAATGATTCTTTGTTGGGTGGTCTAATTCTTAATTGGGAGTAAGAATATCAAAGATCTTTGGTTGGTGGTTTTTTTATGAGGCTCATTAACTACACATACCTTTTTGATAGTGCCAGCTGTGCATCATGTCAATGTTATAATTTTAATCACTTGTTACATATGTTGACCTGTTTTACTCCTTTTTAATAACGTTCCCTGTTAAGCTACCTGTATTATCATTTTCCTTCTTTTTTTTTCCTTTATGCAAAATTTAGATGATTTTTTGTGGCTTCGTTCGCTTGTATGAGTGCAACGGTTAAGTGCATGAACCTTCAATGATCTGATCTATTCGTTGTGGGAGTAATCAGATTTGGGAGCATTTTCCTCAAAAATATGAGTTGCTGGCTTCTTATTTATTTTGTTTTTTAAGGGTCCTGACTTCGTATGAGATAAAGGTTTCTGTATATTTTTCTGGCTCCATTCATTTGTAAATGAGTGCAAAGGTTAAGTGCATGAACCTTTAATGATCTGATCTCTTCGTTGTGGGAGTAATCAGATTTGGTAGCATTTGTTTTCAAAATTATGAGTTGCTGACTTCTTATGAACTCTGTTTTTTTAGAGTCCTGACTTCATATGAGATAAAGGTTTCTGTATATTTTGATGATCCTACTGGCATACTAAGAATTGGTGGGTTGATGGTGCTATGGAAGATTACGATAACTAATATGAATCATTTTATGTGCAAATTTTATTTTATTAACTCTTTTTACTTTTATTTCTCTTTTGGTTCTATGTCATTTTTTGTTACTTCAACTAATTGGAACCATTTGTCGTTTTTCTGCAGGATATACTTTCACTAAATGTCTAGTCATGAATATCAGAAGTTCAAGTTCTAACGCATCAAGGTTTTGGCATAATTAGAGTCAGATTAAGCAATTTAAGTTTAGAATATTAATCTCAACTTTACAGAAACCATGTGAACAAAATTTGTGATACAAATATTTTCTTTTCAGATTTTTTTTCTTTCTTCACTATTTTACAACCCATATGCGTTAGCTTGGAATTTTTGAAGCGTACCTTTGTAGCATTCCGTCCTTGACAACATTAAACATTATTGTCTTTATTTCAGCATCAGTTTTCTGTCCCTATTAATTGAAGAGTAAAATATCATTCGGAGAAATGAATCTAATACTGTGTGCTGTGATTGCCTCTAAAAAATAAGTAGACAGTAGTATATTGTGTATTGGAAATGGTTTCCCTGATTTCAATATCTTGGAAGGAGACTTCATTGAATTCAGTTGTTTGTGAGTGAAGTTGTTTCATACAGATACATGGTTTGGGTGATATTGACTTCCTGCTTCTGTTTTTGTTTATTGAGGATTTCTGTGCGATCGGTCGAAGTAAAAGGCAGGACTTATAAAATCTAAGAAAGTTGAGAAAGAAGGCTGTATTTTTTAATGGGACAAAGCTCATTTTCTTGTTCCCTTAGTTCACACTCTCCTTTTTTTTTCTTAAAAGAAAACTAGAAAGCTGATTTCAGATTGTTTCTATTTCTTGGTTTCATCTAATTTAAGTAAAGAAAATTGAAAAGAAAGTTGTATATGGTTTTGTTGTCATATTAGTTTTTCATTCCACCAGTAGTTGCGAAAATTAAGTGAAGAAATGCTTCCAAGTGGTGGAATTTAGAAATATGCATTGATGCGCCGAATAGCAGGCAGCCAAAAAGGACAAAAAATGAATATGCGCCTCTGTGGTTGTTGGGACATAAATATAACAACACTTTCAAGTCCTAAACTTGCTTTAACAGGTCCTTCTCATTAAATATGGACTACGTATACAACAAAGATATGATGAACTTAATTTGCTTTAAATTTGCATTCCTCAACATGGTCGCTTTCCATGTCCATCTTTTGTTTTAGTTAGAAAAATCTATATTAATTTGTAAGTTGTCTAGTCTTAACATCAGGGAGCATTATGGCAGTGTTTGTCAGAAATGAAATTATGTTGAATTTTCAATTGATATTTTAGGGTTCTGGCTTACTGAAACCTACAAATCCCATAACAATAAATGTGACGCCATTGGATTTCCTTTATGTTTTAAGTGAAACGATCGACAACAAAAAAGCTACAATATTTTAGGGGGCGAGACAGTTGAAGTGCATCTAAGGAATTAAATGGTTTTAATTACTTTAGATTATAGGACACCAGACTTTTTTTTATCTCTTGCATGGGGCTCAGTTTGATCAAGTTGAATAGTATTTTTCTCATATAAAACTTGCTTTAATATACGTGGACTTAGAGCCAGGAATGTGCAGTGCAGTGCAATGAATAAACTAGTCTGTGTTAAGTGTAGGTGTAGAATGAAATGAAGTTTCATTTATGGAACACTCTGCAACAAGAGCCAACCCGCAGTAAAGAAACCTTGTTGCAGCTTCGAAAAAAACATACTTTAATTAATTGCATAACAGTCATGGAGTTCAGTAAAATGGCTAGCTTCAACTCCTAAATCTAGTCGCTTATTCTACTCGTTAACATAACTACACCACATTACATCAACTAGCATGCACACAGAATATTCAAATCCACAGGCTCCAAGCAGAGCCATTTATTCAAAGAACAAGTAGCTAGAGAACAACAAACTCAAGGACGAGCAACTGTTGGAACACCACCACCACCACCACCATTACCAGTTCCAGGAGTTGGGACCTCATAACCAGGATTTGGAACAAATGTGTCATCACCACCCGGAATATGACTCCCAGTCCCGGTGCCGACCCCGGGCCCTGTCCCGCTTCCGGTTCCAGTTCCAATTCCCGTCCCAGTCCCAGTCCCAGTTCCAGTTCCAGTTCCAGTTCCAGTTCCGCCAGTGCCTGATACTCCACCTACATTGTGGTCAAAGTGCGGGTGATAATGTAAATGGGTAAATGCTGGTGGCACCATAATTCTCCCAATTCCTGGAATGAGCACACTGGGGTCAGACTTAAGTAACCACTCAGGTTGTTTCATCTCACCCCCATTGTTCTCGCTCGTTTTTGGGTCGCCCCTACTAGCCAGAGTTTGTCCAGCTACTGCAAGCAGAATGGTGAGGATGATAAAATTTTTATGAGACATAGTTTACTGGAGAAGAATAAGTATAGCTAGGAAGCTCGCTAGGTTTCGAGTTCGAGTTGAGATGGCGAGTGTGTCAAGGGAAGAGGTGCTCTTATAGTCGAGAATATTGCGCGTTGGGTGAAGTTTTGGCGGTGAGTTAAGAGACATTTTCCCTTGCTTTCACCAACCCTGGCAACGGCTAATAATGTGACCTAAACGTGGCTAACATGCCTCCATATTTCTGTTTGTCGTGTAACTCGTGGACAATTTTCCATATGCGAACTCGGCTCTCCCAATATTATTTTGTCCTTGCTTTTGTGTACCTACATCAACTGTCCCTATGGCGCAATATTGCTACATGTTAGACTGCAATTTTTTGTAGCCAAAAGTCAATACACAATTTTGAATCTCATACCAAATAAATTAGAACAATGATGATTAAAATTAATTGAATAACTTTATTATCCACTGTATTAATGACTAATTATAATTTAAAGTAGGTCTAACAAATTTTTATTTAAAAAATTTTAAAAAAATCATATATTCATTCTTGTTCTTTGAAAAAATCAAAATATCTTTTATAAAAATAAATAATATTAATATTAAAATAATAATAAAATAATAATAAAAATTCTGAAAATTAATTAATTTTTAAAAAAAATATAAAAATAAAATAAATTTTTTTAAAAAACGATCACTGTCGTTAATAACATTATTGATGACGGTGGAAACCATCAATTTAACTAGGTAATCATAGTTTCATTGGCGGTCGGATATATTTATTCTTGTTCTTTGAAAAAATCAAAATATCTTTTATAAAAATAAATAATATTAATATTAAAATAAATATAAATATAATATAAAATAATATTAAAATAATAATACAAATTTTTGAAAATTAAATAATTTTTTAAAAATATAAAAATAAAATAAAATTTTTTTAAAAACGATCACTGTCGTTAATAACATTATTAACGACGATAGAAACCATCAACTTAACCACGTAACCATAGTTTCATTGGCGATTGGATTTGACTATATTGATAATGAAGACAGTTAAATTTGATCATATACACCAACGAAGAAAGTAAAAAACAGTAAATATGTTTAAAACCAATTGTTTTTAATCATTCTAAATGACAAAGACAGTCACATGCCATCGAGGTGGTCGAATTCAACCGTTAATATAATCAGATGACTGTTTTCAGTTTTTTTTAAATGTTTATTTTTTTAATATTTATTAATTTGTTTATTTTTTTATTATTTTAATATTAATTTATAATATTAATTTATATATTTTTATAAAATTAATTTTATAATTTTTAATTTAAAGTCGATTGACCTCTAAAGTATGAAAAAAATAATCAAAATAAAAGAGATTCTTAATACGGTTTAATCCACTTTTTAAATATCTATGTCCATAACTATATTATTTTTCTCTAAAAAAGTGATTCATCAGAGTAATCACAAAGAAATAACGTGTTTTTGTTGGATTTCTCTCTACCTTTGTGGTGGTTCCTTATATTTATAGGATCAAGAGATAAAATTACGTGTAAATGTTGTACTAAAATGTTTCTAATTCAAATACAAATCTTGAGACTTGTCATTGTTCTAATTGTACAAAAACACAACAATTGTATTAATAGAGTGATTTCAATCTTTTAGTGATAAACCTTTACCCTACTGGTGTTCTTGGGTGAGTGGCAAATTTGGCTGATGTTTCTATAACTTGTCATTTATTAGTTACGTCCTAAGTCATATCTTAAATGTTTGTGCCTGTAAGTTGGGCTAAAAAGAAGTTTTACAGTTTTCAGAAAATCAGGTAGGTAGGTTATCCTTTGAAAGAGTGAGTTGTCTAACTTATTGTGATTTTGATATGAATCTTGGGAGAACTAGACTTCAGGAAGCATGTAACATGTTCACGATTGTATGGACTAACATGTAAGTTAAATAAAATAAATACATAAAAATAAAAATACAAGTTTTCCTCAAGGGTAATTTGAAAAATGATGTGACGAAGTTTTATCGATGTCAGATGACAGATATGGTTTTGAGATGATCTAATTTAAATGTTTGATTAGTGTTTCAAGCTTACTTGGTTCGGAGAAAAAAATCTTGCTATGACTTATGGGTTGAAATGGATTCTTGGTTGAAAGTTGCCGGAGGATCACTGAGAGAGGATCAAGATTATTGTTTTTTCCCGGTTAAGGCTCCTCCTTTATTTTTATTTTTTTTAACTGCGCCTCTGACCCAGGGAATTCCCTCCCGTTATCAGTCCAAGATCCAGTCATATAGTACCGAAGAAAGAGAACGGAAAATGCAGATATGGGGCGCGAAAAAAGGAAGATTGATGCAGTTGAAGAACAAAAAAAAAAAAAAAAGGAATGGCGCATATTTAGGAGAACATATGCATTGCAAGGCCGGCGCGGATAAGCATTGAAAGCTGATGCAAGCGGAGAGTGATCTGCCCAGGGCGAGAGTGAATGCAGGTTGCGGGCCGCTCTCCTGGGCCTCCTTCCTGGGCGTGGGCCACATGCTTCTCTACTCCTTCTTTTTCTCTTGGACTGACTCTTTTCTCTCTAAGGCTGGCTACATTTTTCCTTCTTACTTTTTGGATTTTTCTTCGGCTGGGCTGTGTTACATGATTGTAATTAAAAGACGCGATCATAGTTCTGATACTAATTTGATAAGGACCTAATTGTTTTGGTTGAAAAAATTTATCTGTTATGGCTCTTCTTGGCTATGTCTTTCATTGTTTTCACAACCAACCTCCCAACTAAAGCCTATTCCCCTTCTCTTCAGTCACCACCTCTGCCCAATAAATAAGACTCTTACAACCACTTTTGATGCCATTAAATATATGAGTATTTCTATGACCTTTATGAGGGGATTGCCTAAAACCAAAGAAAAAAAAAAAAAAAAACATGATAGAATCCTAGTGGTGGTAGATTACTTAACTAAGGACAGTCATTTTAAGGCCTCCGTCACATTCCTACATGGCTAGGGAGGTACTTGACATTTTTTTGTGGAGAGATGGTTAGATTTCATGGCTATCCTCGGTCAATAGTTTCATATCGGGATCATGTTTTTATTAGTCAATTTGTTTTTGTGCTACTGTTACAAATATGACCCTTTGGGAGCTTTGCATAATAAAAAGCCTCCTTCGCTGCTCCGGTGGGACTCAAATTCTAAGGTTGATAAGACTGTATTTCTTAAATTAGAGTCATATCGGTTTAAGCAGCTAGCTAAGAGGCCGAATGAAAAACTTAGTCCTAGGTGTTATGGGTCGTATCTCATTTTTGAATGAAATTGGGACTGTTGCTTATAAACTAGAGTTGCCCCGAGTCCAACATGCACCATGTTTTTCATGTTTCGCGATTGAAAAAGGTGATTGAAATAATATTCAACATCTGTTACCCGTTGTTTTCTCATGATGAAGTTATTGGGTTGAAGTGGTGACCGAAGAGAGGGGCAGTTAACTTCAGCTGAGAGGCTGTTTGTGAATACAGTGATAGACGTAGCCTGGAGCTGCAACAGATAGAGTTTTTCCGGCTTTTCTTAGTCTCGCACGATCTCAATACAACTGCACTGACAGGGCAATTCCTCACAAAACCTTCCCACTAATTTTGTGCTAACATTAAAATAACACAATAATAATAATTCATGCATTAACATTTGATACAAACACATACAAATAGACATTATTATATGATCAGATGATTTTAAATTAAAAATAAAGTAACACCTAATCACATAATAACATATCGATATTTGTACTAGTGTTTGTCTATTTGTCCTAATTGTTTGATAACAAAATGCCAACTGCACAAACCCTTTTATGCAGAACGCCAATGCAAAGTATTTCTGGATATTACAATGGAACCAGGCTTCCACTCATTCCAACAATCATGTTGGAATTTATGGGTTTGGCCTATCCTCCGAAAATCTTGGAAGTTGTACAAGAGAGTTCACCCGGGTAACGCCTTCCAATCCCGACCAGTTCTGATCTTCAGCAAATACTGTTTCTCCATTCCCTTCATCCTCAGCTGATAGTTTTCCATATGTGTCACTTTCATCTGATGTTCGAACAGTGAAGTTTCTTTGCAAAGATGGATCAGATTTCTGGCCATCATCTGATTCAATTGCATTGCCGGAGTGATTGCTTTGAAGGGTTGCAGATGAAAAGCCTTGTTCATCATAATCAGATTCTGAGTCCATTTTCCCATCTAAATATAAACAAACAACGGCACAGTCATCCATCTTTGAAGTAGGGTATTTGAGTTTCCATTCATGTGCGGCGGCATCCACGAGGATCCTAGCTGCAGATGCTCGAGTTGGTGCAGAGGATATAATCTCAACAACCTCCTCGTTGCTCAAGACATCCCAAACCTATAACAACAGTTAAACGCAAGGAAACAAAGAATTATCTTACAGAAAATTATGCTTGGCTTTCAAGACAACACACAATAGCCATCAACCTTATCAAGTCTCTCAATAACATAGTTAAAAATTCTGCAATTGTGATATTATATGAAATTGGCACTCTGATAAAATTTAAAATGTGAAGTAAATGTTATGACTTTACATAAACCTTATTACCACTTTCCATGTGTGTGCAGAGAGATGGAATTTATTGTTTATGTATCAGCTCAAGCTGATCATTAAATATTTTTATATAAAGAATCCAAACAAATTATTTAACAAGAGAAGAAGAAGAAGAAGAAGATGATGATGATGATGATGATGATCTATAAAACAATATTCAATTATCTGTAGTAATTACAGAAAAAGGAACAAAGATCATCAAGAGAACCAGGTTTATTATCAATTCATGACTCTTGCTATTAATGGAAATCATATAAATGAACACTCCATGCAGGGTTACCTATTCTCATGTACTAATTGTGATTTGAATTCTCACAGGTAAACCCCCACAAGGAAGACTCTTACAACCCATATGGTCAATCTTGTCAATGAAAATGTAGGCTCAAGCCCACTCATAAAATACCCAAATTAAAGCTGCTACCCTATCTACCAGCAACTTGCAGTGCACTAAGGTCACACTTCCTTTCTTCCAACCCATTTAGGTCAATACTAAGACTGATACCCATGCTTAGAACCAGAAAAAGAGAACATGGGGGCCTCTGCTGTTTCCATGACTTCTACTTTGAGACCTAGCTGAAAGCCAGAATATTGAGGGAACCCACAAAATTGTTCATAGACATGTTTATAGAAACACACTTTAAATCTGTAAGAATTGAGATAAACATCTCAACCAGAGAATTTCTTATTGGCCTACTTAGATAATTATAGGAAATTGAACTGGTCTATGGTGTTTCAATATGATTCTCCAAATAAAATTCGTACATAATATGTGGAAAATTTACCAATAGTGCAGCTAAAAACCCAAGAAAGGCAAACCAATATACTTCCAAAATGGACTGTCTTCAATTAGTTAAAGAGATGGCTCCAAACTTCAGAAATGTAAGAACACCACAAATTTCCAGCTCGCACTTAAGAGAACAACAGCTTAGGAATGCACAAGTAACATCAGATTTGCAATTTAATTTTAGAATTACTCAAGCATGAAGAAATTTGTAAACAAAGTTTGGTTTACCGAACCATTGATGCAATCCTAACATATCTTTGCCTTCTGTTTTGTCAGTTTCACACTAACTTAAAACCATTGTTTTTTATCCCATAATTCATGATGTTGGGTCTAAAAACACAGCATAGAGGATCATCCACCAAATCATAAAGTTCTGAATAGACAGTCAAGTCACTCATTTGATTGCCTTCTAGCAACAACCAGCTTTAAACAAGCCCACCAAAATGTTAATATTAGCAATCATTAATTCCACAAATTTGCAATTAAAATTCACCAATCAAGAGGTTAATAAATCAGAGGTGAAAAACTAACCCCATCAGAAGCAAGCACAATGAACTGGTCCCTATCTGTAAGTGTCCGGTGAGAAAATTCAGGTATTGAAATCACCCCATACTCCTTCAAACAAAAATCACCAAATGCTCGAGCCATTGCTAGACCGGGAGCATCATCAAATGGCAACCAAACTCTGGATACTTCTGGCTCATCTTGCAATGCAAACACCCTACCTTTACATCGTTTAATCCTCTCAGCTTCCCCTATGACAATTTACATTTATAACAGTAAGATACTAAGATTCATGCAAACAGGCAGATGGACAGTGCAATTTTCTAAAGGTGCAAGACATACTGGGCAAATCAGGTTTTAGATCAACAGTCAACTGAATTGCCACCATAGAATCATTGTTGTCCTTAGATCCCATGATCGCCCGTGAATCTCCAATATATCCCATGAAAAGATTGGACCCCTTGAAATCACAAAATAAACATAAACAATAAGAAAAAATCTAAACAAATTGATTATGAAGAGTAAATGGGTCTCTGTGCCACACCTGTTTCACTATTGTAATAGCGGTGCTACCACTACAAAAGCAATCCAAATTAGGATGGGACTTCAGTTCTTTGTCCATGGACTTGTATGACTTCAAAAATGCTTCTTTCCATAACAAATTCAATTTATCTTCAGGTGAGCCATCCTTCTCGGTATCTCCAGTGTCTGGTTTCTTTTTATTGCCTTTGAAAAGTGCTTTACCTGAAGCATTCTGCCTCGACCGAGAAGATAGCAAGAATGATAATAATTTGATTGGCAAAACATCCCTCACTTTGCGAGCAACCAGATGCCCATGAGGACCATGTCCATCAAACACGCCACAGAAGGTCACATCTTGCGACAAGAAATCCTACAGCAATTCAAAGTGTGAATAGAAATTAGTCTCCAAACACAGACAGACAGAGACACACAAAAGCTGCATCCAATGAAGACAGAAGAATAAAGCTTACTTCCCACACAATCATGGCATCCTGGTTGACTCCCTTGCGACCCTGCTGCGTGAATATGCAAGAGGTTCGGCTTTTTCCATTCAAGAAAACCCTGTTCGGTATTGAAGATAAATTATGCATTGTAATAAGATGCTCTGAGAATGTTCTCTTAGCTCTCTGTTGGCCAAAAAATCCAAATCCCAAACATGCAGGGGAAACTGTCTCTCCATTGCTTCTGCTACTACAGTTACTCTGGCTACTAGTCGAAACACAACCCCCCATTTTCTTAGCTCCACAAAAAAGACATCAATTGCAATTAAAAGACAGCGTTCCTCTTCATGCCAGAACAGATCTCACATGAAATTCTGCAATTGCTGGAATAGTCAACCAAGCAACTGCCTGTCCGCTCTAAAAAGATTCCCAGACATGAGACCAGAAGGCACAGTACACCCTCTGCATAGAAAACTGGAGATCTTTTTAATCTCGGTCAAACATAATCCTTTGGAGTTTAAGTGGATCGATAACAAAACCAGCTGAACGAAACGAGAAAAAGCTAGCTGATTGAATTGTTTAAAATATAATGTCGTAAAATGAAAAACTGACAGCATATAAAGAAAATTCAACAAGTGGAACATAATGTATTTAAAAATATTCCATGTGACCTTGGAATTGAATATGCTTAAAAGGTTGTCCTGATTGTTTGTCTTTGAACAGGTTCATATTGACCCAAATCAAATGGCGAGATTTCAAGAAATTTAATCTAAAAAATTTAATTGAATAACAGAATAATCAGGAGCATGTAAATCAAGGACAAACCCCAAAACAAGAAACCTATCCTATTACAATATAAATACAAGGACAACTAAGAAATTTTCCATGTCTTTAAATTCAAAAAATACCCATCTAGATCTTCAACGTAGAAAGCAAACCATTTTTTTAAACAAAAAAAAAAAAAATGGTACAGGAAACACACAGAAAAACAAAGTGAGAATCGAGTATCAACAGGAACATAGCATTATTACCTTCTCGGCTAACAGTCACAAGAAAGAAAACTCACAAGAAGAAAGTGTCAAAAACAAGTACTTTTTATCACAATATACAAAGGCATAACCTCACATACCCCCAATATAACACCACAATTCTGTGTTCAGATGCTCAGAAAATGCTAACAAAATTTTAAAGAGAGAGAAAAGTAAAAGTAAACCCAGTTACACTAAGAATGTGAACCCTAAAAGAATGCTTATCAAGGGGCCAAACAAAGGAAAGAAACCCTGTTGAGAGTTTGATTTCCCACTTGAGAGAATAGTTAAAAGTAAAAACGGGAAGCAGAAAAAGACGAAAGAAAGGTATGATTTTGTCAAAGCAAAATCAAATAAAACACGAAAGAAAAGATTAGAAGAGATCAAAGTAAACATTACCTATAATTCATCAAATTTCAAATTTTAAACTAATAATAAAAAGTTTAAAACCAAAACCACAGCTTTATCTCGCTGAGTTGAGATCAGTGAAAGCTGTTGCTACAGCAGTTCCGCTAAAAATATAATCTTTTAAGAGCTCCCAAAAATAAAAAATAATAGCAGTGTATGTATTTTGTTTTGTTGTGCTATGTAGTACTTCGGAAATTCAGATGAGGCACCCACATAGAGGACAAAGCAAAGCAACTTAAAAATGAAAATAAATAAATAAGAAGAAAATGGGAGTACCTTGGAGGTGGGTAAATGAGGTAAAGTTATGTTGGGTCAGTGATGCCTGATGAGACAGAGTCTGAGAGGAGAATAAGAAAATGGAAGAAGGAGATGAGATGGGATCATAGCATTAATTGCCAAAGCAAAATGGAGAAACCAAAAGAAAGTCAGCAAAGTGAAAAAAGATAAAATAGAGAGATATTTGGCCGGCAGTTACAGTGACGGCCCCGCCCATAATCATTATACAAATCAATTCACTTCTAGTAACTTTATCCTCACGGCCTCCTTCCTAGCGCGTTATCAAATTTCTTTTCAATTATTTACTTGAATAAATCAAATCTTTTGCTATGTATCCTGTATTTGAAAATAAACCACAACAGTGAATACGGGTCAGAGTCTACCCTTTCTATTCTTTTCATTATAATATACGTTCCAAGCTAATGGACCTGGCAGGACAGTCACCTATGTCCCCAGCCACAAACGTGCCACTACTCAGGCCATCTAGCACTCACATTCTTCCATATTTTTTGACCAACGACTCTGGCTACTATGCATCTGTAACATATGTACAGTCTACACAATCAACCATTCTTATCAGTTCAAGTCTTTTCTTTTATTCTAATTTGATGGGTCGTTGATTGTTTTAACAAGGACTGAAGCGGAGTGCTTGGCAATCATTATAAAGTCATCCAGTGTGATTTTGGTTATCATAGCCATGCATGTGGAGTTGCCCGATAATCATGCACCGATATTATGGTTTAGTTAGTCTTCGTTAACATGACAGCAGAAAAGTTGGAGTTCATGTATACTTGCTTGCCTGTTAGTTATCAAAGATGAGAAACGCACACAGCCAGCATTAAAGAATGTCGTTGAACGTTGCCATCAAATTCAAAACTGTTATCTGAAAATCACTCTGAACCAACTATATTAAATTCTAATTTGATATAAATAAATTTTCATGCAAAGAGAGATCACGAATGCAACCACCAACCCTAACTAGCAGAGTAAGTAACACATGCACCATACGCAAGGACTTCAAGTTAGAGAAAGTAGTAACAAAAATTATTAATTTCATGGCCACCACCTCTCTTTTCTTTCATGCCCGTCCTTGGCAGCGGTGAATTTGGTGTACTTAATTTTATGCTATCACAAGCCATCCGTTTTTCTGAAGCTAATCGTACAACTGTAGTTGATAGTTTAATTTGTAAGCCAAAACTTTTGTGTCAACTTGCATTTCTTCTCTTCGTCACCACAGATTTTTCCACCATTTACTGCTTTCGATTTATCTGACAGCAAAGTTCATGTCAACATGAAGTTTTTAAAATCAAAATCCCACCCCAAAAGTGACTACAAGTTTAATCTTGAAGATTGTCTTTTGCATATGAAATGCTTAAGGAATATATAAATTAAAATCGATATACATTGAAATGGTGGATTTAATTCTTAGTTTATATATTACAAACTGACTAGGAATCTAAACCATATCTTTGATCTAGGCGAGAAAGATTTTAATTTGGACAAGATCAAAATTTGAAAGATTTAGCATCTCTCATTCATTCCAAATGAGTAAAGTGGACAAAATGAAACAGTCCGCAATGAAGAAATCCATTAACTTTTGTAGCTTTTTTAAAATTATCAACAAGGAATTTTAGTGTTTTCTCTTTTTCTTTTTTATCTCCCTTCTTCAGTGGTGATTGCTACAATTAATATAACTTTTTTTCTACCTTTTTCCATGGCTTTACTATAATGCTCTCTATCTTTACAACAAATTGTCTAAAATGTAGGCCCTTTTTTTGTGCTGCTTTCTATGTCAATGGAGCTCCAGCTAAAATCACATCACACTCTTCGTTCTTCGACTCATTTTCTTTTTTTCCTATTTTGAGAATGATTATGGGGTGGACAATACTGAAACGTCATTAAAAGTTGACACATTTTTACATTTAACCCAGATAAATTCTTTCACTACACTTGCAGTCAAATTTTGGCTTGGAACCTTGCCGGCTGAGATGATTTTGAAATAATATATTAGCTTTAGAGGAAGCATGTTCTTTGGTTTTACTGATTTTTCTATAAGGCATGGAGGAATAAAACTGAATGGGGTCTACATATTTTGGTCAAAACAGAACAATAAATTTTATATTTAATAATGAAAATGGTACAAAAAACATGATTAGAGACACCATGAACTTTAAACTTACCTTCTTTACGAAGAAAGTATTAATTTGTCATCCAATATATTAAAGAATGATGGCATATGGTAGGGTCCTATGTATCATGAAGTCAGGAGGTTTCACTGGGCCAATGGACCCAATTTCCATTCCTTGTCTTCCCACTTTTAAAGTACAGTAATACTACAAAGCATTCCCAAATATAATAATAGAAAGTATAATTATATTTATACATATAATTATTATACTTAAATTGGAATTTACTTTAACTATACATATTCAATTTCGCACTTTATATACAAATTATTTTAACATAATATAAATGGTGTACACACACACACACACACACACACATATATATATATATATATATATATATATATATATAAAATTTAAAATTTAAATAATCAGATTGTATTTGTGTTATGTCAATTTAGGTTTTAAATATGATATTCTTAATCTAATTTTGATTTGAATTATAATTATAGTAAAACTCTTAACCTTAATTTGACTCAAACTATATATTTGAGTTGAAGTAACACAATCAAAATAAATTCTAAATCATTTATTATTTTTACTCTCTTGAATGTTTTTAACGTTTTAATTTCTCTTTTAAATTGCTCAAATTACTATTAACAAAATATATAACATAAACTTTTATTTTATTTACAAAATGATCCAAAAAGTTACATACTTAAACCCTTTAATGTTAGTTTTCTAAAGAGTTTAGGTATGTAATTTTTTAAGATTATATTGTATCTTTTGCAAATGGCCCAAGAATTAATTAAAGTTAGTATTTTTGAAACCTAGTTTCCTATAGTTGTATTAATCAAATTAGAGTTCTCTATTTCTAGTAGATATATATATATATTTTTTAATAGGTTTCCTTGTGTGGAATTCCTTTTCTATTTTAACTAGGAGAATTGAAAGTCTATGTAAAGCAGCTTGAGTCTTTGTAATTGTCATCCAATTAAATTCATTATTAATAAATTTCTTACTTGAGTTTTTCTTTAAAAAATCGATTTGTAATTATTGCATTGTATTTTTGCTTATTTTTGCATATATTAAACTATATTACATATCCTTTAACATTGGGTATTTGTCTTGTATCAGGTGATATCAAAGTCCTATCTTAAGATGTTTGGGTGATGAGATGATCAAGATTAACATTGTAATCTAGAGCGATAGATTATTGCACAAAGTACTTTTATCCATTTTTTCCAAGCAATTTTTACTAGAAAAGAGTATTTAAGTAACTTCATTTAATTAATTTTAACTATTATTTATAATTACAAGAAATTAAGAGTAAAAAAATTCCTAAAATTATGATTGAACACCACCTCAACTTCTTTCTTACTTCGTTTATTTTTTGCACAACCGTAGCGCTTCGTTCTTCATCTTAAATCTATATCTCACCTACACCTCTAAACATTTCTTAACACTCATTTCTTCTTCATTTTCAACGTTCAATAACAAAATCAATGACAATGAAATCCCACCAACTTGTAGCCATATTATTAGAATCATACCATTTCGAAACACATTAAAATAGTGAGATTCTAATAATAATTTATTTTCAATTGAGTTTTTGTTTTAATTGAATGTTAAGAAGAGTTTTTTTGTTTGAATAAATGTTCAATAGATTTGTTTGCTTAATAGAATGTTTGAATGGGGTTGTTGAAGATGATAAAGAGTTGTGATATTGTTGTTGATGGTGGAAGCAGGTTGTGTTGGTGTTTTTGAAAGTGGTAAAGAGTGGTAGTGTTGTTATCGATAGTGGTAAGGGGTGGCAAGGCATTTTCAACAATGGTGGAGGAAGATTTATACTATCGAAGCCTTATTCCAAAGGTTAAAAATTGTTGAAAGGGGGCATAATATAACCTTTTAAACCCCAATAATGCTATGTGATCGCCCCCTAGGGGGTGGGAAGTGGTCATGGGCCACCCTTGTGTGGGAGCTTGTTACATTAGCAAAAATGAAAATTATAAAAATAAGGATACCACATCAAATTGAATAAAAAAGTATAAAAATTTTACCTAAAAGATTGGGCTCAAATTTCTTCCCTCCCAGCACCCTCAGCTTTCCTTTGTTCCAACTTATATTTCTTCTCTCCTAGTAATACCTAGATTTCTTCCCTCCTAATTCTTCCTTCCCAACGTTCTCAACTTTCTTTCGTTCCAACCCAAATTTCTTCTTTCCCAACAACACTTAAATTTCTTCCCTTGCAGCACCAAGATCCCCAAATCCTTTGCTCGTATCTTTCCGTTTGCTCCAATTTCATCACCCAAGTCCTTCTAAGTAAACTTTTAGTTTTAGCGTTCATAATAACTAAATGTATCATGTGTGGGCATTTAGGGCTTGTGACATCTATGGCATTCTTATTTCTTTTTGCAATTGTACTGTGTGTGAACAATTTCTTTTTGTAATACTTCTCAAGTTTGCATTGAACCAATTATGCCAGAAATATTAAATTCATTCATGTAGTTATGTTTCATATTATGCACAAGTTGTGTGAAATTTGTGGCTAGACCGCAAAATATGTTACTAGCATTGGGGATTTCAGATTTATGGAGGAATGAATCGAGTATAAATTCATCGGCAACAGTAATGGTGAACGCAACCATTTTGCAGCTTCTTAATAGTACGCCTGGTGATATCTTTTGTAGTGTCCAAACTTGTCCATGGAAGTTACACTTCTTCCTACATTTTAACATGAAATATAACAAAGTTGTCATGTTTCACCTTTTTAATGTGAAATATAATAAAGGTACACTTATTCTTACTTTTTAATGTGAAACATAACGAAGTTGTCATGTTATCATGCTCATGATACATGCACTAAAACTTAGCACATTGTCATGTTTCACCATTTGGATTTGTAAATTAATCAATGTAGCACCAAAAAAATAAGAGCTAAGCCAACAAAGTTACGCTTATTTCACTACTAGAGCTTTTTGATTTATTATTTTTTGTTCTTCATGTATCTATAATGGAATTAAAATCTAACCCCATTGAGAAAACTTCCCAAAGAGTTGGAGATCATGAAATTGAAAGTTCATCTCCTGGAAATGAGTGAGATAGATATCTTTAATTTTTTATTTTTTTTCAGATTATGTATCTCAACATTGCTTCAAAACCTATTTAAATATTCAATTCTTAATTAGGTTTAGTCTTTTTTCGCATAGGTAACAAAGGCTTGGATACTTTAGTTAGGGTTATGGCTCTCTTTCCTTGCTCTTGATCTCTATCTCGGTAGAAACTGAGATAGGTTCTCAAGAGATGTGGCCTTTGCTTTCATTTGTTACCGAGTTCTTTGTTGTATTTAGGTTGTTTTGAGCTTGCCCAGTGATTTTTGGTTTATGAATTCTTTAATTATAAAAAAGAAAGGCTTCTTTGCATGTAATTGAGGCAGAGAACCAAATGTTGCTATTAGTGAAACCCTAGCATTGAAGATTTCTGGGCATTGGATCATTGGTTCCTAAAAGCAGCTAAGTGGACTTATTGCTTTAAATAGTGGTTTCAAGTACGGTGGGCTATGTGGCTAATAGCAGTTCAATGTGAAATAGGCTGCTCTTTCTCTTTTATGGACTGGGAGAATTTTTGGGTCCTTGTGTCTTCAAATTGGGATGAAAATGGGCTTGTAGGCCCTATTATAAGGATTAAGCCCAAGTGGCATAATAGGATGATCGGCTATTGGAATAACGATTGTTCGGAAAGAAAACTCGTAAGCTTATAGTTGGCTTAGGCTTGCTATCTTGATTTAAGTGATGTCCATATTCACTACTTTAAATTTTTTTATTTTTTTTTGTAATTAAAGAATTTATAATCAAACAACAACGGATAAGCCTGAAACAACCTATGTGTAGCAAGAAAATTCATTTGCAAATGAAAGCATAGTACCAAGCGATAACCAAGCTTTAGTCGAACCTCTTGAGAGTCTATTTAATAGTCTATCTAAGTTAAGGTATTTACATTGGATAATCTTTACATATTCAAATTTTGATTGATGTTAGATTATGCTTTGAGGTTGGTAGATTAACAAAGAATGTGAAGTGGACAAAGTTATTTACAATGCATTTTGAAGTATTTGAAAACCTAGTTAAAGAATTTTATATTCATTGAAAATAGAAAAAAAGGCTAAAGGAAATCTTAGGGATTATGTGATGCGTTTTAAACTTCAAGGCAACGAATTTGTTATTAATTTTGAAAAACTTGCTAAATGATTGAAATGTGATTATGATAGGATGTTAGATATACCCGTAGACTATAAGTGAAACAAAGATTGGCCGAACTTAGGTTGTCGCCGATGGCCGCCATAATAGAACTAGGTGGCTATTTTCAGTCACCTGGTTCCAGGGAAGGCCAGATCTGACCTCCCAGTTCGGTGAAGATGGCCAGATCGACCGCCTCTAGTTTTAACAGAGACGGTCAGACGCCTCCGTCCGAAATAAAGGTTGAAAATGGCCAGTAGGACCAAGATCGACCCTTTACGACAGTTTTCGGCTCTTAATTCCATCAGAAGCGGCCAGATCTGGCTGTCTCCTCCAAAACTGGATCGGCCGCCTCCCCTGGAATCAAGTGGCCAGAAATGGCCACCTGGTTCTATTATGGGCGGACGGCAGTAGCTGTTTCAATTTTTTTAATTTTAAAAACTTTGTAAATATATTTTTTAAAAATATTTATATTTAAAAATTATTTTATAATTTTATTATTAATTTTTAATTTTTAAAAGTGCAGTTTAGTCATTTTAGTAAAAAAATTATAAAAAATCATTTCAAGAGTGGGAGACTGAATTTTTTAAACTTTGAGGGTAATAGTTTGTCCCTGTCTCAAACTATGGGTGGGGCATAGTTGTTTGGCCACAAAATTACTCTACTTACCTTATATATAATGAACTGATTGCCTGGAAGCGTTCTGGCCACCTCTTCTCGTCGTCCGAACACAGCCTGAGCGTGTATTGTAAGTCCACAAAAATATATGATTGGGATCAAGTCACCAATCCATCGAAAGCTCTGATTTACTTTTGTTTGTCTTGTCTCAACTCTGCAGGCTTGCTGATATTGGTGGGCTTCCCTGGGGCAGCCTTCGCAGGTGTAGAACTCTCTGACTGAGAGAAGAGAATTAAGACGTGCATAAGAACGGTGACAGTGGCCAAACAGAATGCTGTTTCTGCAATGCTTATAATCTTCACTGTAATTTTCTCTGTATTGTATTATATATATTATATTATATTTTATATGTATACTGTATATATTTTATTATGCATTATACTGTATGCGCATAATAATAATAATAATTTGGCAAATTATATATTATATACGTTAGTATAAGTATTCGGTAAAAGTAAAATGTTATGATTTGTGTGTATTTTGTGAATTGTACATTTTATTATGGATTCATGATTAAATGAATGAAGTTAATATATACTACTGTACATATTTTATCTTTTTCCTTACTATATATATATTTTACTTACTCTACATACATCTATACTACTATATTTTGCATATATATTAATTCAGGTGTATTCCAATATTTAGATTATATTATATACTGTATATACATATGCATTGTCTATATTATACTCTGTACATTATATTAGTCAAGAAGCATTTTATTATGTATTTTATCTACATATGAATTGTGCATCATATTATATATTATACATGCATATTAAGTGAATGAAGTAGATTGCGTGGGCCGCTTACTTTTACTTGGGCTAGAGTTTTAATTATAATCTGGTAAATATAATTTGTTATAACCGAATATTGTTTGCATGATTTATTTATTTATTTTAGATTTGTTTTAAATTAGTAAATTGTATAGGGGTAAATGTACAAAGGGTTGTAATTTTTTTATTTTTTATTTTTTTGCTTTTTTTTTTTTGAATGAATATAATTAATAATAACGTTACATCGTATGATAATTAAAATATAACTTAATCAAATACAATAATACGTTTAATGAACACATCATAATCGGCCTTTGAGCGAGACGGCATGGATACCTATCACTTTCCCATTGTTATACTTGACAGGTAAGAATTGTTAGATTCTCTGTAAGAGATCCATAACTTGTTTTTTCTTATTGATGTATATTTTTCTGAGACAATTCTTGGATGATGATTTCATAGACTTCATAAAGGGTTACAAATATGTTGTACGTTCCTCTTAATCACGTTTAAAGTAATTAAACAAAAGTAATAAATTTATCCTGGTTTGATGCAGTAAATACTGACGTCACAAACACCATCACAAATTAATCATGAATCCAACAGCAGAGTTATCTTACTCACAATTTTTACTTTCAGTTTCCATGTGCTACTTTTTTTCTTTTAATGAACCTTTATGTGTTTTCTATTAAGCCCTAGGTAACTCTTTTTCCGTCATAGAATTGGAGCTTTAGATTTTTCAGATTTCAAATTTTATTTAAAGGTGAATTTTATCTTCATCTTTTTCTGGTGTGACTATGAGGTTAATTTATGTTGTTTCGGGTTGCAGCGGAGGCTGTAAAAGCGGTTTGGTTCAGCCTTTTAACAGATGAAGAGGTTCGGAAGCATAGTTTTCTTAAGATCATAGAACCCCAATTATTGGACCAGCTTGATAGGCCCGTGCCCGGTGGATTGTATGATCCTGCTTTGGCCTCTTTAGATGAGACTTCACCGTAACTTTCCTCTTCAATTTTGTTTTTTTTACTTCTAATGCAGTAAATTGCCCATTTAATTGACTGTTAAGCACACGAAATTAGAGAAAAGTCGCATTGTATTTTATTTAATCTTGTTCTGTTAATCACATAGTGTAAATTGAAAAAATGACCTGCATTGCAAAACTTGTGGCCAACGTCAATTTTACTGCCCAGGTCATTGTGGTCATATTGACCCTGTTTTTCCAGTTTACAATCCCTTGCTGTTCAATTTTCTTTATAACCTTCTACAGAGGACCTGTTTCTTTTGCCATCATTTTAGGGCTGGCAGGAGTGAGGTAATACCACTTTATTAGCTGAAGATTGGAGTAATTTCATTTACCCTATTGTCATTCTTACTGTTTTTTCCTTTTTCTCTCTATATTATTTAAGGTCGAGAAATGTGTTTCTCAATTGGAATTTATCATAAAAGGAGACATTGTTGCTGCCGAAAGGTTGGACTTACTAAATGAATCCTCAAACCCAGAGGATAGTGATAGGAGCCATAAATCATGTTCTACTGTTAACTCTGGTGTACAATATGACAATGTTAACAATTTAAAGCAGCAAATATGGATATCACTTCAGTCTTCGGAGGCAAAGTCAGTTTTACAAGATTTTCTGAAAATCAAACCCACAAAGTGTCGGAATTGCAAAGCAAAAAATCCTTCTTTGAGCAAGCCTACCTTTGGATGGATTCACATGGTATATCTCTTCATTTTCTTTTGGATTGGTATCTTTCTAAGCAGTGGGAAGGTTTGAGTGGTAATTTATGGTTTTTTGTTTTCTACTGTCTTCTAAATTCAAGGTGGATGTTGCGTAATTTTGGTTCGGTTGGCATAAAATTTGGACTGACTTTTCTTTTATCTTAACAGAAATAAGTTAGGTTAGTTTAGTTGTGTTGTTAATTTAACTTTGTCAGTTGGTTGTTGGGTTGAACCCATATATTTACTAGGCCCTAAGTGAACTTTTAAAAAATCTCTTTCTGAAAGTATTTAACCTGTGGAAGTGTTGGAAATTTTTGAAATGTAGCTTATGGATTCACTTAAGATACAAGTTCTAACTTCACTGCTTTTAACCGATGAGAATGTTGCCCTCAATATCTTGGCTGGTATGTTAATGTTGCTTGGCGAGTGATGGATGAACATTTAGTTGAACTTTTCAAGTTCTATCGTTTTTTGTTTTTATAATCTTTTAGTGAGTTTACTTCAACTGCTGTTGGCTGTCTGTAACTGATGACAGAAGCTTTAGAAGATCATTTATAAAGGCCAGTTTACTAATAATTCTGTAATTCTTCATATCATGTTCTCCAAATTTATATTTATGGGTTCTTTAACCATTTTCAGTATCTTTGTTAACTTAAACAATCAAGATGTTCATGTTGATTATTTAAGATTGCTAAAAAATATATCTTTTAGGAGTTATATTTTGGATATATGTGGAATCGTTTTGAAGCATTTAGTCCTTGTGTGGTAAAAAGATTTTTGCTTTTTTGATTTTTATACTTAAAAGGCGTCTTATATATGATATTGGAGTTTTTGTTAAACCTTTGCACAATTATTTTGCCCTCTTTTGTTGTTTTTTTTCTAATAGAAAAGCTCTTGTAACTAGTACAGATGTTCCAGCAGTCTTATGTTCCACATGGTTTCAACAAAGGATTAGTTGTGCACAGATGTTCCAGGAGTCTTATGTTCCACATGGTTTCAACAAAGGATTAGTTGTGCACATACTCTTGAATTATGCTTTCATAAAGTACATGGTCAATGCTTGAGTCTATGGTCTTCTAGCCTTTGCAATGATGCCCTTTTTGTAGCTTTTGTCTTGACAGTAGTAACTGAAAATTTTATCCTTGTCCAAATCAGTGGCTGCAGAGTGGAATGTCAGGTGCCCATATTAGAGAAAATATTATTAGAGGCCGCACAATTGGAGAGTCATTTGGTGGTGAGACAGAACCTGATGGAGAAGACTCTAGTGATGTTGATACTGCTGAAACACCTGGATTTGGTGATGCCTCCCGTGGAACCCAAGATACAACCGGAAGAAGGTATCGTAAAGTTCTTGGAAAAGTGCTTTCTGAGATCAAAAAACAAAAGGATTCATTTTCTGGATGTTTATTGCCATCAGAGGTCTGCTTCTGGGTGCATTAGCTTGATGACTCTTGTATGTGCTTATTTTTCTTTTTTAGTTGTAAACAATTTAGAAACTCAATTTTTCTCATTTTATCAGAGGCTAAAAATATTGTGAAGAATTTGTGGGAGAATGAGGTTGAACTTTGTTCATTCATCAGTGATATGCAGCAGCAAGGATTTGGAAAGAAAGCAGGTCACTGTATCTTCTTCTTAGAGACCATTCTTGTACCTCCAATAAAATTCCGCCTCCCATCCAAGGGGAGTGATTCTGTAAGTTTTTCTTACTTAGATGAAATTTCTTATTGCTGAAAGTTTTAGAGGAATTGCTGTGAGGTTGGATTGGCTAATAATATAAACCTATACGTCAATGGCAGAGAGAAAATGCTCTCTCTTGTTTTCTTTTGTGCTATCTTGTGCTTCGTTTTATGATCTATATTTTGACCAGTCAATTTGAGTGGTCTCTGGTCAATGAAATATGGTTCTGAGTTATATGACGGTATGACACTTATGCACGTCGAGCTTTCTTGTAGAAGTTCACATAGATCTTGAGAGAGTGACAACTATACATGTTTTCATGTCTTTTGATTTAGTGGTAGTACCTGAATTTTAGACATTAATCAAGCTTTTGTAGGTGTAAAAAAAATTTGTGAAGAAGCTCCATCACTTTAGCAAAAGCCTGTGCGTATTAGTAATGATTGACTGAAGGCTGTAGAAATCTGTTATAATCAAGTTGAAAACAGAAGCATATTTGAAATTGGAATAATTCAGGAACTAGGCTGTTTTGTCCACAAGTATACCTACTTTGTATAGCATATTTATTACCTTCATGTTGTAGAAACTTCAGTATAAGTGTCTTTATGGTCTGGTATCCCCTTGTTACAAACATACGCTCCACCATTAGTGCTGGATAGCCAAGTTTTATTCTCTGTTGGTCTGTGCATCTTAAATATATGTCCATAAGCTGCCTCCTTTTTCATGCATGTCTGCTTCTCTTTGTAAGTCATTGTACTTTAATCTCAAGTCCTGAACTTATTGTAGACATAATATGACTCCTAGTAGAACGTGATGCAAGAGAGGCATCTTTTGATGGATCAAACAGTTTAAAATACAAGATTAACTTAACCCTACCTAATGGCAGTTTCATTTCCTCAATGGTCATAATTTTTTATCTTTTTTGGAGAACTATTCGCAGTTCACATTTGATGCTTACTGCTATGCCACAGGTTTTGAGTGCGGTGCTGGGTAACATTTTCGTTTTATCTTCAAGTTATATTTACTGTTGGGTTTTTGCTTTCTAGGATACTTCTGAAATCACATCTTTTTCCATCTTGCTATTTGATTTTTCTTGTAAGTGGTGGAGCATCCACAAACTGTTCTGCTGAGTAGGGTGATGCAATGCAATATATATTGGGGAAATGCTATCAGAACACTCAAAAACAATTGCTCAGTGGATCGATCTTCAGCAGTCCATAAATGGGTCTTTTGATGGCAAAACTGCCTCCGGTGAATATTTTCATTACATTGATATTGAACACAAGTGAATTCATTGTTAGGTAATACCTTCATCTCGTTCATTTTCATTCAAATTCATTTATTTTCAAACTATCATTTCAATTGACAAAATCGATAACAAAATAACAATATTTGGATACGTATCCTATTACAAAGATAATATAACATTAACTATCCTTAAACTTTAATTCACCCAATTAATGCAACAAATCTTTATATAAATTGGATTGATTGAAGCGAAGAGATTAGAGTGTAGGATTTGGGGATCCTAGCTCTAAGAGGGAAGAAATCTAAGTGTTACTGGGAGAGAAGAAATCTAAGTTGGAACGAAAGAAAGCTAACACGAAGGAAATCTGAGAATGCTAGGAGGGAAGAAATTTGAGCCTAATTTTTTAGTTAAAATTTTACTATTTTTTAATTCAATTTGATGTGGCATCCTTATCTTTATAAGTTTCATTTTTATTGATATGGCAAGCTGCCATGTAAGGGTGGTTGCGTAGCATTATTGTTTAAGCCTATCATTAATTTTTAGACCCTAACAGAGTATATTCTTCTAATAAAAATCATAAGTTGTTACACACAAAGATTAAATAGAACATTTCCAAATCCCAAATTTTGAATCTCATCACTTCTAAAGCCTGAAAATAAAGTCAAACTTAAACTCAAGAAACTTAAATTTGAAATTTTAGTTAAATTTGAATTCATTATTGCATAACTTTGTAGACTCATAATATTGTGGTTTGATTCAAATAAATTATTAGTAAACCCCTCAAATTTTAAAATCTTGCACTTGAGCTCTTAAGACTTCACTTACTAACTTTAAATATAAAGATTATGGATAAATATAAAAGTTATAAAATTTAATTATAATTTTTTAAATTGATTTTAAGTCAATCATTTCTATTTCAAATTCGAATATAATAGTTAATTTAACTTAACTTAATCAAAGCCTCACCCTAACTGCGGGTATTAAAAAAATCATACCCAAATTGGAATCTACCAATTCTTAAAATTTAAGTACCAAAATCGAACTACAATATAAGTGGAGGGAGGGAGACATGCAGAATAGGTCTAGATCTAACATTAACATATTATTGGATCTTCTCTCATCCATAAAGCCAAAAATAAGATAAGGTGATAAGCCCACGTCCACGTGTCACAAAACCCAGTTCTCTTCTGTTTTCTCCCTTCTAAAAAGAGATTACTTTCCGTCCTCAAAACTCTCACTGTTTACAACATAGCCAAGTTAACGATGGCTTCACCAACACTGGTAACACCGACCTCCAAACCCCAAACTCTTGCCTCAATCAAGCCCAAACCCACCACCGCCAACGCCACTCCACTGCCACAACCACAACCTCAACCTCTGCTGTTAAAACAACCACCACCACTACTAAAACGCCAGTTCTTGACACTATCGGCCAGCTGCATACTCTCTCCCTTGTGTCTCTCTCCTCTAACACCAGCATTAGCTTCTTCTGATGAAGAGTATGTGAAAGATACTGAAGAAGTTATAACCAAAGTTAGAACTACAATCAACATGGATAAGAACGACCCAAATGTGGCAACTGCGGTGGCTGACTTAAGAAATGCTTCAAATTATTGGGTAGCCAAGTATAGAAGAGAGAAAGCTTTACTTGGAAGAGCTTCATTTCGTGATATTTACTCTGCATTGAATGCTGTCTCAGGACATTACATTAGTTTCGGACCCACTGCTCCAATTCCTGCTAAGAGAAAGGCCAGGATTCTTGAAGAGATGGACACTGCAGAGAAGGCCTTATCGAGGGGTAGATAGAGAGAGACACAGATTCAGAGAGCTTCTTATCTTATCAAGGCAATTTTTCCTTTAAATTTTATTCTTTTGCCTCTAAATTTTAACTACTTTAACAGTATTAAGCGAAATTCAGATTCAGTTTGTAAATGATGAGAAATCTGCAACTTGAATGGTGTATTTTCTTATGTTAATCATCATGATAAAAACTTTATATATATATATATGTTTTAATGTAATTTTTCTCATGGACACGGTATAGGGAAGCTAGTAATCTTATGAATGGATCACCAAGGTTGACACTTTGTAACTGGAATGGCTAGCCAGTTCAATCAGCCAAATTATTTGTTACATTGCCATATGGATCCAATGCTACTAAAAAAAGAGAGTATTTCAACTCATCAAATGCAAAATTATACTATTGTTAAGTCGAATTTGAATCTTCATCCATCCATCTTGAGCTTTAAAATTTAAACCGAATTGGGTTTGTTTGAACTCCTTAATCAAACAAAATCATGAGTTTATAAAGCTTGAATCCATGTTCTATGGTACAAGAAGGCCTTCCCTCACAATGGGCCGTATAAGTCCAACTAATGACTTGTTGGACCAGGCCGAAGCCAGATCAAACCAAAGTGCAGGTCCACCCCTGGCTGCACAGTAGAAAGACTTAGTATTAACATGCAAACATACAAAACGAGAGAAAAAAATTAATAAAAAGATCAAAAAGGACGAAACTCTGATCTGGTACAGTATGATGATCACACAAGTTGAAGCATTCAGACATCTGGGTGTCCTTTTGAATAAGCCATCCCAATTGTCAACAAAACCTGTGTCATTCTGATATACTGTAGACTATTTCTAAACAGATAAATTTCAATAAAACAAAGCATACGCAAAGAGTCTCTCCTGATCGGAATCAGAATCCCGTGGGCATTCCTTGCCAAACTTTCCCTGAAATTAAGCCAGGAATTATTCAAACAAAATTTACCAACTCTCTGCCTTGTTCTGAATTCTGATAACTCCTAATTGACTTGACCATCAGGCCTCGGACTTTAATACTTCTCTTCTTGTTTCGTTCTTGGCAGTTGCTTGCGTACTACACGGCTATTTAAAGTTCGTACATTGCAAACGTGGTAGGACCCAAAATTAGCTTTAATTTCGACCTTTTTTCTGGATTATAATTATTAAACCACAATATTTCCATTCATAATAATCCTATTCAACTCTTACATTGCTTCTAGTTAGAAGATAAATCTCTTTCTCCCTTAATCTTAAAGGGAAGACGTGCCTTTGATTGCTTTAATGGAATCTGTTGACTAAAGGAGGTCTGGAGATAAAGCTAAGGTTGATTTTCCACCAGTCAGCCTTCACAATCCATCTTCATTTTAGCTTCCTTATCTGGGATGAGTCATTATGTATTTATCTTTTTCCACTGCATCAATAATAAATTATTAAATTACAATAATTTCAAAATTTGATACATGGTTTGAATTTTCAGTTTATTACAATAATTGTTTTTATTATTTAGAGTTTATTGAATCTTTTGGATGTGGTATTTTAATTATAATTATTGATAACGTTAATTTTAATATTTATCTCGTTTTGTGGTTTTAATTTTTTATTTTTGATTTAATATATTACGATAAACCTAATTATTCTTATCGATAAAATATTAAATTTATGATTTTATT
Organism: Anacardium occidentale; assembly: GCA_026122585.1. Taxonomy (NCBI): domain Eukaryota; kingdom Viridiplantae; phylum Streptophyta; class Magnoliopsida; order Sapindales; family Anacardiaceae; genus Anacardium; species Anacardium occidentale. The sequence continues at coordinate 103,492 of JAJEJH010000099.1, read as the reverse complement.
ATGCACCGACTATAAACCAAATTACACAAAATTATAATTTTTCAATTTGATTTGAGTAGCGATGTTGTCAACCTATTTTTTTAGTTCGAATTGAAAAATTTTCTAACTTATACTAAATCACATTGTACACATTTTTGAATAAAATAATATTATTTTAATAATTATTTAATATAACAAAAAATAAAATTATTGGCCAAATTCAAACTTATTTTTATTCTAAATTTAACTGAGATTCAATTTAAATAAATTTAAATGGAATCAATTTTAAATTTCAGTTCTCTTACAGTAACCCAAAAAATTTATTTGGACTAACAAGATGTCAAAATTTCTTTTTCTGTTGGAGGACTCAATTCCGTTGAAATCAAGTCATGAGGATTTTGCTTTGATTATTTTAGTTCCGACGTACACGAATTTTGCAGCCCATCAGGAAAAGGTCTCAGTGGCATGGCCCAGAAAGAAAATAAAATGATAGGCCAAAACCCATGGTTTCATTACATAACAGTCTTAGCCAAAAACTTTTAAAAAATTAAATATATACCTTTTAACCAAAATTAACGATCAATCATTAAATTTAATTTATTAAAAAAATATAAAATTAGCCATTTAAAATAATTTTGATAACAAAGACGGTCAGATATAACCATTTTTACTAAATATAATTTTTTTTATCATCAAAACGATTAAATCTGATTATTAATCTAATCAAATAATTATTTTCAATTACTTACTTAGGTTTTTTATAGCCACCACCATCGATAATATTGTCAAAGATGAAAATTATTATATTAATATTAAATTTTATTTTAATATAGATATTATTTATTTTTTATAGGATATATATTTATTTTTATCATAAAATATAAAAAAATGAAAAATGAAATTTTGATTTTTCTAAAATGTTTAGGTGGGATTTTAGTAGTTAAAAATATATTAGGTGGGAACAAGTCGCTTGGCCAAAATAATATTGCCATCCTCATTGGTAACAAAAATGAGAATGACCCGATCCATTCCCAACTGTTCTCTCTCTGACAGGAAACTTTCTTATCATAAACTTACCAATTATTTATAATTTTACAAGCAAAAATGAAATGAAATCATTACATTTGACATTGTACATGACAGACCATTGACCGCCACGGTTTGTAATTTTCAAAGAATGGGGCTCTGCTTTACTCGTCATGTGGGACACATCTTATGGACCGTCAGATGTTGGTGTTAATTGTGTATTTATGATGATGGAGATAAGGACTCTGGAGTGGGACACCCTTGACACGTGGCCACACTGACACTCTCGTTTCCATTTCAATCATGTGTAATTTTTTCAACAATATTTTATCACACATAAATTAGAGGAGACCAGAAAATTGAAACATCGGACGTTCAATTTCGATGTTTCAATTTTGGCATCAATTTAGAATTAATGTTTTTAGTAAAAGCTACCACGCCTAGTCATTTTCATCTAAAATAAGATAATTATATTTAGTCCTTTTCGTAAATTAAAAATCTTTTATATTTAATTATGATTTTTTATTTTTAACAAAAAATATTTTGATTGTTTTATCTAAATTTTTTTACAAATTTAAATAAAAAATATTTGATAAATAAATGTTTAAATTTAAGAAAATTGACAAATGAAATTTTGTGATAAGTCCTCTGGCCAAAAAACATAATATAAGAATTATATTGGTATAATATGGTAAATAGTAAAAAATACATTTATAAATTTTATTTTTTTTTTATAAAATTTAGATACGAAAAAATCGAAATATATATATATGAGTTTAATAAGATACATTATCCATAATATGTTTCTGAAAGTATAGTAATATTAATCATAAATTTTTAATATTTTGTACGGATTAATTCATTAAAATCAATATAATAATTTAAATTTTAAATATTTGACTTACTATTAAATTTAATATCATACAATGCATAATTAATATTCGTATTATATTCTCAAAATCATTAAACACAATATATGTATCTAAAATTTGATTATAATATCAAATACACATTATATAGACAATATTCAAATCATAAATACATAACATAAATAAAATTTAATTCAAATTTTAAAGTATAAACATATAACGTTGAATTAAACACGAATAATTCACATTTTTAATTATTAGGAATTAAACAACTAAAACTATAATATTATAAAACAGTTAATCGGCTCAGATATGGTTTGTCTAATCTCTTTAATATATAAATATATTTTAATGGTGATGATTATATTATTGGAGTAAAAATTGATACAAATCTGTTCACATATAGCAACCAAAAGAAAAAAAAGTTACCGAACCGAATTATTTTGATTCAGATCAAAGAAGTCGAACTTAAAATTAAGCTTGAGTTCCACAAACTTTCGTATAAGCGAAGTTCCAGTTTGGCTCGAGTTCAACATGTTACTATTGTTAAATTTATTTAATTATAATAAACATATTTATTATAATTTGTTGAAAATATAAATATAAATATTATAATTTATTAGAAACGTAAATAAATTTATAATTTCTTTAAAATTTATAATTAAAAAAAATTATAATTCGAGTTTGCAAACTAAACTTGAGTTTAGCATATGTGGTTCGTGTTAAATTTTTTTTTAAAATTATAGTTTAAATTTGGGTTCGAGACCCCAAATGCATCAAATAAATTATTTAATCACCGTTACAATTACCTAAACTTGGATTGAAGGGTAAAATCAGAGTAAGAAGCTTGGTTTTTCTTTTTTATATTTATGAATTTTTATGATAATTTTTATGTAATATGGCAGATATGTATAAATATAATTTTTATATAAAATTGTCGAAGGAAGTGATCTGTTTATATATTTTAATTAATTTTTAAGTCTCACTGTAGAAGCAAACTAATGGTGAAAGGTGGAGAGGGTGTTCTTATCATGTGCCTTGCCGTACTGGAAAATTTAAGCGTTTTGCCGAACGGAAAATGAAATCGGAGATTAAAATAAATGAAATGCAAGTGGAAATTCGATTTTCTACATATTGTCAAAGATTATTAACAAAATTAACTCAACAATGAAAATGTCAAACTTCCCGATCTCCTTGCCTTGCAAGCCATGGATCCTGCAATCCTTTCCCAATTAAATAAACAAGTGGGTGATTATCTATCATAATCAAGGATTAATATGGGGAGCAAGAGCGACATGGCGTGATAAATAATAATGAATCTTCTATCTCTCATCGTACTGTATGTATATTTAGTTGTTTCCGGAAAGTAAAACCCGGCTTCCAATTGAGTGTTTTTCTCTCTCTCTTTCTTGCCGCTTTGATTTGCTCTGCTTTTCTCTTCCGGGAAAGTTGGTTTTTTTTTGTTTTGTTCAGATATCGTTCTGGATTCTATCTTTTCACCAGAAAACATGGGTTTCTGTTGAAACTAACAGAATTTCATAAAACTTCTCCTCATTTTCTCTCCTGTTTCTTTCCTTACAAAACTCGCTTGAGTTCCGGGTTTTTTTGTTTTGTGGTTAATTTTTCATGGTTTGATACGTTAGATTTTGATTTTTAGTCGGAGAATTAATGTTGAGTAATAATCTTTCGTAACTTTTTTTTGGCAACGTGAATATTGATCAAATCAAAGCAGAGTAGGCTTGAGTTTTCTTCAAGTTTAGAGCAATTAAAAAATAAAAGAACGGCCAGCTGTTGCTTCAATTTTCTTCTTTCACAGTTAATTTGATTGTCTGTAACATTGGGGTTTTTGGGTGGCCGGAGGGGTGTTGAATTGGGCAGCATTCGCCGGCAAAACACTGAACAGAAATTCAGGGAGAAACAGAGTTTTATTTTTATTTCATATTTTGTTATTCTTCAATTTTCTTTTTTAGTATAAAGGTCCGTAAATTTAGCTCTCTAAGTGTCAAAAAATAGAATTTTCAAGTAGACAAAATCTGTTTTCTCTTTCATAGAAATCAAAATCCCTATAATCTCTCTCTCCCTCTCACTTCTTTGTCATTGTTCTCTGTTTTTCGCTTTCATTTCTTTTCAAAGTTGGTGCTGGGAGCCCTTTGAATCTCTCCCTCCCTCTCTCGTTCGGTTGTAACCATGTTTCTTGACAAAGGGTCAACTCAATCTAATCTGGAGTGCTTCATCCATTGCACCACACCCTTAGTTTCATCTCAATTTCTCCCCAAGGTTTGCCATTTTTTCTGTCTTGTTCATTTTCTTTCATTTGGGTTCTTGAATGTTTATTTTTATTTACGTGATTGTCGGTTTTGTTTTTTCAGACAGAGATTAGGAACCTTAATACGTTATGGCATCCATGGGAGAGGGAAAAGATTGAGTATTTCACATTAGGTGATCTATGGAATTGTTATGATGAATGGAGTGCGTATGGGGCTGGGGTTCCTGTTTCTTTGAATAACGGTGACACCTTGGTTCAGTACTATGTGCCTTATCTATCTGCAATTCAAATCTTTACCAGCAATTCATCTGTGAATGGGTTAAGGTAATCACTTTTAGCTTTTACACCAGCTCTTTAAATTGCTTTATTTCTTTGTAAATTTCGTCCTGATTGATTGTGTTGTTGAATTGATGAACACCACATGTGGCTTGGACAGTTTGTGGGCCGCGGTGATTAAAGCTTTCTGTTAGTACTGATAATTCTCCATAAGTTTTTAAGACTGACTTTGATTGATTGAATTAGTCAAAAATGTTTAATGAGGTGATCGTTGTCTTCATAATGTAGTATGAAAGCTGCAGAAATCATAGGTTCTGCGGTTAGATTTTTTTTCTCAAAGTGAGTCTTCTTTCAAATGCTTGTATGTTGGATAAAGTAAGGGTGGAATTAATTTTGATGGAGTTTTCCAGGGAAGAGACAGATGACGGCGAGACAAGGGATTCATTTAGTGATTCTTGTAGCGATGAGGGTGAGAGTGACAAGTTATGGAGATGGGACGGATGCTCTTCTGAGGAAGGAGGATTTGAGCAAGACAATCTTTTGCATGTGAATGATAGATTGGGTTACCTTTATTTTCAGTACTTCGAGAGATCAACTCCCTATGGAAGAGTTCCTCTCATGGATAAGGTACTCTCAGTTTCATAGTCCTCTCTTGTAGAGTAACTTGTGCCCTTTACTATACTGTTTACTTACATTAGTGTCTTTTCCACCTTTAGTTTTTTCCCAGTTTAAGAGATGAAAACATCCGTGCATTTGTAAGAATAATCTGAATTCCTTTTCATGAGAGGCATCTGATGAAGATAAAATGGAACTTTTAACCTTTGAACATGAAATTACATACTTTTGCTGAATTATTTGTATTCTCTTCTCTCACAATCACTCAATACTTTGCATAAATATAATTAGATTCATCTTGTCTGTTTCTAGTTTATTTTGTCTTTGATGAGAATTGGTTCTTGCCTTTGATGATATTGAGTACTACATGTTCCTATTCTTTCAAGAAGAATATGAGGTACCATTCAGTATGTGGAATTTTAAATTAGTGACAATATATGTTGCAGATTCTTCGTGTCTTTTTACTTCATGAAAGCATGTGGATCCTGATGCCTAATTGGTTCTTTACTTTCAGATTAATGGACTAGCTCGCAGATACCCTGGTTTGATGTCATTGAGAAGTGTTGATCTTTCGCCAGCTAGTTGGATGGCAGTAGCTTGGTACTTTTCTTTCTCTCTATGTGTGTGTGTATGCCGGACAAATATTAAAGACTCTAGCAAAAAATAAAGATAGAGAAAAGGGCATTTTTTCCACATTTAACATGCGGTGAAAGATTTTTCTTTTTCTGTTGCAACTCTACTGCATATGGTTAAATACGTTGGAAACATAAACACCCATAACTTGACCATATATTTTTGTAGAGCTGTTGACGTTTTAAGGCAAAAAAGAAGTACATGTTGTGAACATGAGCCTGTCTATATTTATACAAAAAAGATCATGCCATTGATGAATTGTTTTCTGGGAATATTATGCAGGTATCCAATTTATCATATTCCCATGGGAAGGACCATAAAGGACTTGTCTACATGCTTCCTCACGTACCACACACTTTCATCTTCTTTTCAAGGTATTCTTGCTTCCATTTGTTTAAATTATTTTAGCTAATATTCTCCTTCATTGTCGCCTCGTATTTAGGTATATATAATTTTAGAAAGTAATATATATCAGCTTAAAAAAATGTTGTTTGTTTGTGTTTTCTGTCTGTTATATAGATATGGACCCTGATGATGACATTGAGGGTGCTGAAAGGAAGCGTAAGGAAGGGGAAGGGATCTCTCTCCCTCCATTTGGTTTGGCCACTTACAAGATGCAAGGGAATGTGTGGGTCTCGGGCAATTGTGGGCGGGACCAAGAAAGACTAATGTCACTTTTCAGTGTAGCAGATTCGTGGCTAAAGCAGCTGAGGGTCCAGCACCACGACTTCGATTACTTCATGGGGATTAGGCGTGGCTAAGAACCACTATTTCAAGATTTTCCATGAAAGTGACTCAACAGTAAAATCCTCTTTTTGGGGCTTGGCTTTGTGCTTTTAGTGTGAAGATTGTAGTTGATCTCTCATTGTCCTGCTTCATTTTGATGGGCATGGTTGCTTTTGAGGCTAATGCTTGTATGAGAACTCATTAGATGGGGTGTGTACATGAGCTAGCCCATCTTTTTTCGCTGCTTTTGAATGCGGTTATTGGGTTTTTATGTGGATAGATTGCTAAGAGAGACATAGGAGAGGTTCTTGAACTATGAGCGTTTGTGGATTGTATAATACATTCTCTTGATCTTTAATGAAAATCCACCTGAGATAGAGCAAATTCCCGCAGGTTTTGCTGAGTTCATTAAAGTTTTCCATTATATAAAGTGGTGGATTAGTTCTCTTTCATTGTAAATTTAAGGAAATGAGAAGGGGGTTGTCTACATAATCTATTCAAAAGATACTCAAATTCCAGATGTCTAAAGCAGGAGAAACGTAGGTCCAAAGTGTTGAAAAATTTATCACTGGCTCTCGTGCATCAAAAAGCATAACAACACTCAATTCTGTGATTAATGACCACATTATTATTATGTTTCTTGAAGAGATGTTGAAAACAATTTTATACCAGGTGAATGTCTGTGTCAAAGCCCATAGCTTCAGTCCATATGCATCCCTTTTCACTTTAATTGGTTAGCAAGTTATTGACATAAGATAGAAGTTTTAAGGGTTTATCTTCCGGGTAAGGCCAAGAACCATACTCCTCCATCTGAAGTTTTCCAAGCCTTAAAAAGGTTGGCACAGTAATAAGCTTGCCAAACTTGTCAGAACACGTGAACACTTGCCGAATGACCGACAAAAAGTCGGTTTAGTTTTCATCAAGGTACGCAAATAGCCTAATTGGTTTCGGAATCACCACAAAATATGGAAACATCTCTTGTTTACCGCAACAAAAACATTGATGGGTCTGGTCCATTTCCAAATCATGCGAAAAAGGAAGTGGGGTTACTGGTGTGAAATCATTCTAATCTTATCTTCTGGGCCACACCGCAATTTTGGTACCTGTTATTTTCTAAACAAAGCAAATATTATCAGGTGATGGCACATGCAGTTGCGAGTGTTTTTCAACCCTTTCCCATTTGAAAATGTTAAATCCACAAGAGAAGAGAAGAGAAGAGAAGAGAAGAGGAGAGACCCATTTCTTTATCTTACCCAGACAAATTACATCATATTGATCTCAAAAGTGCAACCATTAACCAAATGTTACAAGTTTATAATCTAAAAAATAAAAGACTTTTGGAGTGCTGAGTGCAACTACCAACAGACAAATTGAACATCATCAGTTACATCTACACATGGGCTTTGCTTCTTTAAGTCAATGTGAACGTGGATAGACAGATTGGTTGTATGCCACTCTGCACTTCATAAATTTCATAACCCACTTTGGCACTGTGCCAACAGACACAGAATTAAGCTTTCTATTAACTGATGAGTGCCTGATGATTGGATGTATTTTAACTTCGTATACCTAAGAACCACATCGCATTATTTTTAGGTAGTTGAAGAGATGGCAGCTGGGGAGATGATGCTTAAACACACTTCATAATCACAGTCCAACTAGAGAGTGGCTGGCATGGATCTTTTGACATTCTACAAAAACCCAGAACACAAAGGGTAAGGGAGATAATTAAAATCTTCGCATAAGACAGCCAACTGTTTCATGTCCCAAATTTTAATAATGGTTGTGTGCCCCCCTTTCATACTAACAGGTAGAAAGCATTTTCTGTCCTCTTCATCTTTACTCAAATTTGACTCAGCTCTTACTCCGTAAAGCTAAGCCAGTAAACAATCAACTGTTGCTTCTTCATTTCATTTTCTCAGTTTGGCTTAAAGTCATTGTCCTAGATGAAACGTATAAATAAACCAAGCAAGTTTTGAAGTTAAGGCAGTTTTTACTTAGCGGCCTAGGTAAGTATGGAGCTCACACATAAGATGTACACGAGTAAATGACATTTTGTCAAGCAAGGGTTGGTTTAAAAACGCTTTCTAACTTTGAACTTGAATAAAAATATATTCTCATTTAAAATAAAATTTAATAAAAAAAATCAAAAGATATAAGGATAAAATAATAATTTTATTGTTTATGAATTTTAAAAATAAATATGTTTCAAATATGATAATTTAATATTTAAAAAAAAAATCATAAATCAATTATTAAATTTTTTTTAAACCCTCGTATATTTTGAAAGTATTATATGATTTCAATAGTTATAATATAACATTTATATCTATAATTTATTATATTTTTTTCAAATTTTTAGAGGTGTAAATGTTGTTTAAAAAGCTATCGAGGGTAAATAGATATCTTAAAATTTTTAAAAAGAGCTCCAAAACTTATCATAAATTTTAAATAACCCTTAAATTTTTTAAAAGAATCCTAATATTTTTAAAATTATAACTTTCTCCTAGTATATGATTAGACAATAAAGACACCATTATCTATAGGAAAAAAGGAAAAAAGGAAAAAAGTGATGAAAGTGAAAGAGAAGAAAAATAAATGACTTTTTATATAATTTAGACATTTATAGTGTTTATTTTAATTTTTGTTAATTTAGGGTTATATGATAATTTTAAAAAATCAAATAGTAAGGATAAAATAGTATTTTTAACTTCTAACATTGTTTTTTCATTAACAAAATTTAATTTTGGGTGAAAAATATTATTTATATTAAATAGGGGTGAAAAAGTGTTTTAAGAATAAACCTCGGGTGGAAAAATAATTTACTCATTTTACATGGATTAATACCACTATGCCAAAAGTAAAATATATTCTGAGTTATTGACTTCATGATAATTCAAATCTAATTCATTACTTTAAATGATATCTGCCTTAATCACTAATTCAAGTCTTTAGAGGTATTCATTGGCCTTTTGTTGTTATAGCTGCTCTGTGCTGCTTGGGTCAAAACTAGCACCCATGCCCATTGAGCCCAAACAAGTCCAATCTGTTACATAGAGAAGTGGGGTCTTGACAACTAAGCTGTGCTTCATATGCATTTGACCGTCTTCCATAGAACAAACCTAAGCCATATTATGGTCAAGGTAGAGCTCACTTGGTCGAGTCAAATGTCCATTTGACTTCTTATAAGCAAGTCCACTTTCTTTGACACATCGGCCATGGTGTTAATTGCCATGGACTGTTTTCCTTTAAATCTTTGGTGCGAGACCCAGCTGTGAGTCCTGTAGAAGCCGTGTTGATATCCAACAAGGGAATGTATAATGTCAGCTGAGCGAACCTCCACAGACTTCAAGGCCATAGAGTCTTCAAAACCAAACATGTTTTTTCCATACTTGTGCTTGGCCTCAACTTCTAATGATTTTATTTTCTCTGATCTGTTCGCAAGCAAAATAAGTTTCTGGTTTGAGAGAAAGGAGTTGGCATAGATTGGGGATATTTATAGCCAAAGCTCCGCACCAAGTCGAGTACAATATCATGATTTGTGGGACAAGGGTAAGCTGAATCCGTTTTAATATGTATTTACATGCATCTGAATACTGAATACTCACAAGAAATTAGTTAAGCTTCTGAAACCAAGCGGAAATCTTAATTTTTGCAGGTATTATTCAAGTTCATTAGAACAAAATTATTCAAAAAGAGATGTTCTTGTTATGCTATAAAAATCCTGCTAAAATTATTCAAAAAGAGATGTTTTTGTTACGCTAAAAAAATCCTGCTCATGGTTACCCTTCGAAAAATATTATAATAAACAGTGATTCAACGACTATTGACTTATAACAAACGATTTTGAGTTATTTTGAAAATCATGTTAAAACGATCGTGATTATAACCTTTGTAAAAACTCAATATAAAACAACAGTTTCTTATGATTCTAAACCTATTTTTTTAAAATTTAATAACAAACAAACAAAATACATTTACTATTCTTTACGCTTTAGAAACCGCTATCCTATTATTTTTCATAATAACTATATTAATTCAAATGTATTTCCATTCCTATAAAAGGGGGGAACCAAAGGAAAAAGAAACATTGACTCATTTGTAATTATTTCATTTATATTAGTTACACTATAAATGTAAACACATATATAGTTTTTAAGTCGAACCACATAAAAAAGCATTTGTTTTATCATTTTTAATTTTTAATTCTTCATATTTTTACACCAAAGTTTTATTGTTTAAGTATACTTGTTATTTGTACAATTTTTAATATCAACATTTTAGAATTAGAAAAAGAACCCTCATAGTAAGATCTTATTTCCAATCGATTTTTTATTTTTAGTTATTCTTTTCCTTTCACTGGTTATTTTCAACTTCAATGAAGTCGTTAAATTGAATAATTACTTAATCAATAATTACTGTTAGTCGTGCTTACGAAAAAAACTATCGTCATGACTTATCACCTCCACCACACTTGAAAACCAACTTAGTTGTGTGATTAGAAGACAACATGTTACACCCTATAAATGGTGACAAAAATAGCTAGTTCAACCAATAGTATCGAATTACTTATACAACAACTTGATGATGCTACCACAATAACATTTATAGGGGAACTAATTTCCCCGTAACTAACTCATGAGGGGTCTCATGCTTTTCAGGCAAAATCCTTATCCCCTTAAGGAAAGATGATAGGTAACATTCATGGTGAGATGGTTTCTCCCTATCTAGCATGTAGAATATAACTCATGCAATAAACCTGTCAGATCTCATCAAATTTTCGACATCTAAGGTATAGACTTGAACTCACTAAAAGACAATATTAACCTATGGTGGCATGCAAATTATAACTCATGACTTGACGAGATTAATTGGAGAGCATGACAAGTCACACATATGAACAATCCCCAATCTATGAAAAATAACTTATGCTGAGGCAACACCAATTGTAATAAAGCCACTCCATATATGCATGGATCCCATTCCACCATCCAAAGACATCTCTTAGGAGTAGAGTAACCATAAGCCTCATGATAGAAATATTGACCCTTGACGTGCAGAGCAAAACTCAGTCCCCAAGGATTTTGTTCGCTCATCTCAAAATGAAATTGAGGTTCATTTTCAATAGTACAGCTCACCTCGATGAGCAAACCCAAAGATTAGAAATGAGGTATCCCTTGAATGCCCATCATGCTTATCACAGTCATCCCCTGGACATCCCACTTTCCTCTATTAAACAGGCTTTGAAATGCTTAGCTACTCAAGAGAGAGCCAAAGGTCATTTGGGATAATCATCATTTTCTACAAAGTCTTTCATGCACATTTACCAAACGGATTCAAGACGTCATCTATCAACCTCTTCGATGCCTTTAATGACCTAATAGAGATATACCAACTTTCTAAACTTACTCAATGTCAATGCTTAGCAGTCACAGTTGCACGAGGGGTGAAAAGTGGTTAAAAAAATTACCCTCTAGCTCAATCAGTTCATGAAGCACTTGAATGCTTTACTAAGTTTCTAAAACTGGTTCAAAAAGTTACCCCCTAGCTCAGTCACTTCATGGAGGCAATTAACTGCCTTGTTCCTACAACAATTCCAAGCAACTCCCTAATTAGGATTCACATTGGCAGAGTATGTCTTAGCATTAATTGTGGGAAGTGTCTGACCACACAAAATTCCAGAAAGAATTACAAGCTGAAAAATGTTCGCCTTTAGCCAAATTTCGTAAAATGTTCAAAAGATATCTTCGGATAGAAAGCTCACAGTTGCCCTAAAGCTTGCTAGCTCAAAATCTTCAGCCAGTAGCTCCATCAAGGCTGAAAACAAATCAGATAGATAAAAGAAAGATCATGCTGGAAGTAGTTCCCGTAAAAAGTAACAAAGAGAAGATTCAAGGAGAAACCCTACTCCTACCCCTTGCTCTAAGTAGTACACATCATCAGTCATCCCAATGGACCATATCTATTCGATTTTGAAAGAGACATGAATGTTTTCGACCAAGTTAAATCAAAATTATTATATAATTTTCTTTTATGTCTTTCACAAAATTGTTATCTTCACTATGCATACTACGATACAACTTCAATTCATAAGGTTCGTCAAGAGTTATATCAGAATTTTCCTACGCCAAGAAAAAAAAAAAATATTCATACAAAATAAAAGTATAAATTGATATAAAAAATGGTGAGCCTCTATTCTTCCAAATAATTAGCTCTCAAATATTCAAACAAAAATAAACAGAAAGAAGCATCCAGATAAACATTCTAACATTCAAGCTGCAAAAGCCACCAGAAATTTTCATGGTTTCTCCGGTTCTTTTTTGTCCGTTCCATGATCTTTTTCCACCGGAGGTAGGGTCTGCATGCCAACAAAACAACAAACCCACATTTTATTTGTTAGTGTTAGGTATCAGTCTTTTAATCAAACATCTTATGGGCAAGCACGAGTAGCAATCTGATAGACCAGCCATTTTATCAAACAAGTTAATGTGTATCCGAGAAGTAAAACAGTGAAACGGTAGGAGAATTACAAGATCAGGCTTGTAGATGTTGTGGACGACGGAAGCACCTCCAAGAAGCGAGACGATAACTACGACGCAGGACCAAGCTAATGATGGAGTCCCTGTGGGCTGTGATCCACCAAACTTTTTGTTCATCTTCCTTTATAACAAAAATTTAAGTTCCTTGTGTTGCATTTGCAGGGACCATTGAATTGCCGTCACGAATCAGATGTCAAGTGTAGTAGGGCAACATTGGGCTGGGTCGGGCTGAACCCAAACTGAAATAGCTCAGCGTGTTATGACCCGCAATAGGTCAAGACTTGCAAATATATGAAATCAAAAGGGTGGTGTTTTTGCACATGATCGAAGGTTTTCGTGTCTTGTTTGGAACTTTAATTTAGTTTAATTTGTTTTTTGGTAAATCGATATCAATCTATAAGTTTTTTGATAAAACTCTGACACAATTTATAAATTTTTGAGTCATATTATCGATGGATGCACTCAAAAGTGCGAGTCATAATGACTTTCCTATAATTTTCACTTTTTAACTCTTACATATTTTCAGTTAAATAGTTTTAATCACATCCTTCCTATATATATCTCGTCACTTTTTAATACAAAATTTGAAGTAAATTCCTAATGGTAGGATGCATATATTGGATATGTTTAAAGGTATAAGGGTTACAAAGTTTAATTGTTCTTTGCATTGCTCTAGAATTATGGAAGTTTTAAATACAAAAGTTTTTAAGAATGACTTGATCAATGGGAGCAATCAATTTTGGAACTTAGTTTCTGAAAAGGATCATTCAAATATTCCACGTCTGATTATAATAAACAAATTGGTTATTATTCATGACACTCTTTAAGTTCAAGTGACTATTGAACAACCAAATATTGAAGTTCCGCAAACTATTGATGATCATTTTATAGATCCACTTGTTCAACAATTTTCAATACTGCAATTTACTACACAGGATGAAGTTGATACAACATTAAAAATATCAACTAGAGAAAACAAAAATTACCTATTTCTATTGATTACATAGTGTCTTTACAAGAAACTGATTATAATATAGGAGTCGAAGATGATCTTATAACGATTTCACAAGCAAGCGATTACAATCAATTTGCTTTATGGTACAATGCCTAGAACGTTGAGATGAAATCTATGAAGACTAATGAAGTCAGGGATCATATCAAGACCATTAGGTGTAAATGGGTATCTAAAACAAAGACAAACTTATTAGGTAATATTAAAAGATACAAAATAAGTCTCGTTGTTAAAAGTTTGACTCAAAAGTAAGAGATCAATTACGTTTTGATTTTTTATCTCGTATCTAAAAAAAATTCTTTACATGTTGTTATGACATTGGTTGTCCATTTGGACTGAAAATCACATTAAATAGATGTGAAAATGACGTTTCTTATTAGAAAATAGAAGAAGAGGTTTATATGAAACAATCTAAAGGATTTATCTCTAATGATAGTGAGTATTTGGTATGCAAACTTAAGAAATTCACATATTGATTGAAACAAGCCTTCTGTAATTAATAGTTGAAATTTCATGATATCATATTTTTATTTGATTTTGTAGAGAATATTATGTATCAATGTATATATCATAAGTTAGTAGGAGTAAATTTTTTTTTCTTTGTTCTATATATAGATAACATTTTACTTGTGACCCATAACTTTACAAGATGAAATAATTTCTCTTTAAAAATTTTGACATAAAGGATATATGAGTGAGAAATTTTATTTTATTGACATTAAGACCCATAGAAATAGATGCTAAGTGTTCTAGGTTTGTCTCAGGAAACCTATGTTGAAAAAGTTTTATAATGAATGGTGGCAAGTTCAATTTGAACCAATGCCCAAAAAATGAGCATAAAAAGGAACAAATGCAGAGTATTCCTTACGCTTCAACTATTAGAAGCTTGATGTATGTTCAAGTCTGCACAAAACCTGATATTGCATTTGTTGTTAGAATGTTAGGAAGATATTAGAGTAACCAGGTATTGACAATTGGAGAACTATAAAAAAAGTGATACAATACCTTCAGGGAATTGAAGAATACATGCTTTTGTATAGACGAATTGAAAATTTTGAGATAGTTATTCGGATTTTGTTGAATATGTTGATTCAAGAAAATCAACATCTGAATATATTTTATGTTTGTTGGTAGAGCCATATTTTAGAGGAGTATCAAACAATAATTGATTGCTATATCTACCATGAAGGCTGAGTTCCTTGTTTTAAAGCTACGTCACAAGGCGTATGGTTAAAGAGTTTCATGTCTGGGCTTAGTATTATTGATTCTATTTATAAATCACTTGAGGTTTATTATAATAATTTGCCTGTTGTTTTCTTGATTAATAATAACAAAAGTAATTGTCGAAATAAATATATTGACATTAAGTATTTAGTCATAAGAGAATGTATTAAATAAAATAAAATAGTTATTAAACATGTTAATACTGAATTGATGATTGTTGATCGATTGATAAGAGACATGTCATCAAAGAGTTATAAGTCATGTAGTGCAAATGAGAGTTGGTTTCATATTACAATTACGATGGAAGTTGGTTTCATTGTGTGATTTGATGTATATACATACTTGTATAATGAGATTCTTATTCAGTTTTCAGTTGACTTGTTATTCTCATTTTTATATGCATATTTTATTGAAAATAACAATCATTTTGGATATAAAATAAACATAAGGTTTATTCATTAAGTTATAAATGAATATACATACTTGTATATACATACTTGTAGTATAAGGGCCACCATGTGTGTCTATAATGTCAGCTATGCGGAGTTCAACAGCAGCTGAATATGAGTTGCCATATTTCAGCTTGGCCTCTTAATGATGAAATTTATGGTGGCATGAAAATTATTTATAACTAAATCTGAGAAAATTATTGTTAAGATTTCTAGTTTTAAAAAGTGACTTTTCTTGTTATTTTGTCTTTCCAATCTAATAACCATCTTCTTATCTTAGAGCAACCAGTCGCATGCTGTCCCCATTCTGATTGCACAAGCAAATTTGTCGATGACTTTAAGTAAAAAAAAAAAATGGTGTGACTGATCTTAATGCAGTGTTATCAATGAGTTTCTGTAAAAACATGTGTTAATATATTGAAGGCATCTCATAGTCACTTGAAAGCAATATCACCTTTAACATATGGGATAGAATCACAGTACCTAATAAAGATCTTAGACATTGGAATATGGAATGCTACTAGTTTGGAATATGAAGACACTTTTTATGATTACCAGCTACCTAGAAAAGCACCAAAATACAAATGTTTGACAGATATATATATATTTCCTCCAGTAAGTATCATATGCATCATCTAAATAATCCAAACTTTCTACAAAGTTATCTTTTTGTAATGACAAAAATCCAACTTGTCATTACCTGGAAACTGCAACCCAAAATGGGTGATCATCAATTGATCATTGACGTTTTTTCTCTTTAGCATCGATTGACATATACACGTCAATATTGCTGATAATGTGAATCTGAAAATTTGGCTGCAGTACTAGTTTTTTATGGTTCACTCTGCCAAATTGATCCACAGAACTCTGTAATCTTGAGCAGGGTCCATTGCACTGCATATTATCAGCTGTAGAAACCTCAAAAACATACGGTCCTAGAGTAGTTCTTCCTTGATAGGTCTTTAGAGAGGAAAAAGGTTACTGGTACAACAGGTTGTGTGCTGGTAAATCCTGAATCTGATGAATATCTTCCAAAGAAAGTTCTCTCTCCAATTGCCCCCGAGTTACTTTTAAAACCTCCTGCAGGAATGGACATATACCATGAGACCCATAAAACAAAAAAAAAAAAAAAAAAAATGGTTACTAACATCATGAATATATGAAACTCAATATTACTAAATGCCATCAGATAGTTTTATTAACATATAAAAGAAAGAGAAGGTTCAGGAGCTAGCAGTGACAAATTCTCAGCATATGTAATATCCAAAATAACAAGCATCCTGGAACTACTGAGATATTTAAACATTTTCCCTTAGTCTGTGATTATGAGAGCAAGAAAGAGAAAATACATTAAACTCCATATAGGAAGCATGCATTGCCAGCCACTGAGCATCCATCAGTTCAAAAGCTATACAGTATAGTACATCAAAGGCTAGTTCGTCTTCTGCAAATGTGAACAGTCAAATCATGAGCTAAAGAACTTGGAAATTGGAAACTCATTACCAGTTCAAGAAATGCTGTGATACTTGATCATAAAGTATCTAAAGTTGAAACCATTTTACCTCCTAAGATTCTAAGAAAGTTGATTCCTGGAAGACACCTTGGTTTATCTGCAAAAATATACAAAAAATTAGAGAACTCAAAACTTTCTTCACTACAGATTTTATGCATATAATGAAGGATTTCATATTCACACTTGATAACTATTGGTCCAAATGAAGCAAGAAATTCAAAATTTTTCTTCTGTTCTAGGTACTGCTACGCTGATATTATTAATAATAGCAGGCCTCAAAAATACAATATTTTTACCAGGAAAAAATTAACGAAATATTTGAGCAGCCTGGTAACTCAAAATGTAGAGCTTGAGTTTAATTGAACAAGTACATATGTGAGGTGGTTGACAAGTTTGGATGGCAGATAAGAGAAAGTGAAGAAAGATTTTTTATAAAACTGAAAAGTGAGTTCATCAAACTAGCTGTTCTGAGCGAAAAAAAATGGAAAAACTCGCATTTTATTGATGAAAGCCCACTATTGACAGGAAAATTTGATTTCATAACCAAACACCTTTGCCAGTGAATCTACTTCTTCTCACTCCGATTGGCCAAACAACTGAATGCAATATCAGACACTAATGAATTTGTTGACCAACCTGAGAACAAATCTAACATCTGAATCAACATAAATGATACATTAATGCCAGCAACAGCAAATGGGTATTCCCAAGTTGATCGTTTCCCTTCTTGCTTGAACAACAACCTACGAAAAGATGCCTTCATTTGAATGTTTATACAATTAGCAACAACTCATTTCTGCAAAAATTTAGACATCCATACAACTGAAAAGAACTAGTATAGGATACCAAGAGTTGAGGAAAAATGAGAGGAAAAGAAGAAAATACTAGATTACATAATTTTCTTACAGTAGCCATATAACACAATAGAGACTTACCGGATAAGTCCTGGCGAAAAACAGTAAGTTTTCAAGAGAAATAAAACCGCAACCCCTAGTAAGAGAAGTCGAAATCAGTTTGCAATGTTGTTATTCTTTAGAAAATAATTGAATACCCTTTTTTCATCCATTACTGTGGCATTAGAAATAACCAAGTTTTTAAGGTTCCTAAAGACAGTCATTCTCTAATTTGAAGCTCATAGAACACCATTATTGGGACATCAAAACAAGAAAAACTCAAGTTTTCATACCATTTTAATAGAAATTGAAATCACCTGCTTTTCATTTAAGTTCATTCTCTAGTTTGATGTGCATATCATATAAGACTTCAAAATGTATATTTTCTTTTCATTTTTTCCATTAAGGATGATTTTAGAAATTGCTCCTGTAATAGCTCTCACCCCATTTATAAAATATCTTCACATTCAAAAAATGTACCTAAAGTCAGTTGATGGATTAGGACCTTGCCATCCCATTTCTTTCCATTGCTCAGAGATTAAGCCAGTCAGAGCAACATCTGGAAAGGCAATATCCCATAGTGCTCTAAGAGATTCCTGTCATTTAAAAAAACAAATGAGATCTATTAATCAATTTGGCATAAAGCCTTATTACAAGCAATATGTAAATAAGATAAGCTGAAGCTCATAGCAATGCACATCTGCGATGAAATTGCAAGAGAAAATTAATATACACATACATGAGATGTGCAATAAATCAGGCATCAACAGAAATTGTTGCTGAGATGTGGCACTGAGAAGTACAAAAATGTGTTTCTGTCTCCTTAGTAATTAAGCCTATTCAGATCATGGTACCCTATTTTACTCATTCTGAAGATCATTGGAAAAAGAGTGCAAGATTTGACTGAAAAGATCAAGTGCCATGCTCATAATCCATAGAAATACCATAAATCGCCAAATTAACAACTCTTACTGATGTACTTGTTTCTATAGTTTACTCAAATCAACACCAGGATAAGCATGGAAGAAAAAGTTTGAGAAAAATTAAAAAAGTCTCAGAAGAATGAAGAAAGTACTTGATGATCGGGGCGATTCTCGTCAAAAGGAGTTTGTAATCGCTCTTTAAGTCTTTTAAGTATTTGTTCCTAGTAAGAATTTTTAAAACAAATAGTAAGACCAAAGCATGAAAAATGAAATTACAAGAGAACACATCATATCAGTCCCACTAGATGGCCTTCAGCTTTTCATTATTGCAATAAAAAAAATCCATGCGTGATGTCATCATACTGACAGCCTAGCAAAACAAAGCAAAACAAATTGGCTTTTAATCAGCAAACCAAACATCTATCTGAATGGTTTTGCGTACACTGACTTGTATATAATATTGAACACATGACACAATCTACATGTATAACTTGTATGCATGGACACTGTTATTTGTCTATGCATATGCATGAGAGTGACAGAGATAGAGATACAAAAATTGAGAAAAAGTGATGGATGGCAGAAAACCCTTAATGAGCATTTCTTTACCTGATGAGGAGTCAAAGTGTAGTTGATAAACTTGTCAGTACGTCTATTGTTTAAGCGGTTTAAGAGCCCTCCTATCCATGTTCGTGGTCCAACCATAGCACTAGCTACAATTGCCAAAACTGATGAGTGAGATAATAGAACATGCATAAAAGGCAATGATTCATTTTGGTAACCTTAATTGAAAAGTTGAATAGTTAAACAAGTAGCCGACCAGCCTTGAACTTGGTAAATTTCACATTTAAAAGTGTCCATTATCATGATTCTAACATCAGTAACAACTCTTGACACAACAGAAGCCTTTGAGTTAGTCAAAACAACAAAACAACATATGTTAATAGATGATTAAGAACATAAAAAATCTACAGTAGAAAGGAAAAATCAGTTTTTAAATTTCAGCACCTTTGAAGTAGAAAGCTGAAGTGGTTAGCTTCAGTCTTCTAAATTGATGAGCTGGCACTGCCAGCACGGACTGTTAGTAAGAGGTCAAATATTTATGTTAGTTGTACACGAGCAGGTGGTTTTCCAGTTTTTAATTTCAATAAATATTGTGAGCTTCCTCTGCAATCAGGAGATTGAATAATAAGAAATCAGTCAAATTCTTCTATTTCTCAGTTTCAGAGCACATGGAGGAGGTTATCAACAACAAAAATACACAGTGAGAGATTGAGATGCAGAACCAGACTAAATCTTCTTTGTTGATGAATGACAGAGCTTCAAACAGTTCACAAACTTGCTCTACAATTTTGCCTCCACGAAGGCGATTTCAAGGTCTGAAAAACACAGGTACTACCTCCAATTCGAGCAAATGACATATTAGGGTATATTAATGGTTCTAAGAAAAGAATTAGAGCTACGATTACCAAATCAACTAGTGATGGAGAAATCATAGGCTTCTCAGTCTAAAGCAAGAATTTTGCAGCCACAGAATAGTAGCAAAGGACAATTAAGTGTGACTTATTTTTTTCAATAAAATATTGGATTAGCTGATAATCACACAGCTGGTAGTTGCATATTGAATGATGATCTGATTATGCAAATTTTTAGAGGTGTTGCTGTTAAGAATGACTCAGTACTGACAGTGTTGACTACTAAAAGAGATGAATTTGAATTACAAGATGTATTCTCTTTGTTGCTAGCTCATGAAAGAAGGATTGAAAGAATGAATTCCGTGATGAGTATAGATGTTAGTAATCAAGTTAATGTCAATTGTGCAAATTCTAGTCTTGAAAACTCATGAAATAGGAATAAGAATTAGACTCAATTTCAGGGGTATAATGCAAATAGAGGAGGAAACTTTAGAGGCAGAGCTAGAGGCCAAGGTGGAAGAACTTTCGGTGAAGGTCTGCTTCTAGTTCTACATGCCAAGTCTGTGATAAGTACGGACATTCAGCAGACATTTGCTTTCACAAGTTTCAGGGAGATTTTAATCCTGCAAGGAAATGGCAATGCTTTAACAATTCTTCTAGGCCTTCAGGACTGACCTATACATATACAGGTTTTGCTTATGAAACCACCTCTATACCAAGAAATTCTGAACGTGGAGACTATTCTGGTTCTGGAGAACAGCATCAGAATGCTTATGGTAGTCATGAAAATCCAACTTGTATGGTTGCTGCTGATGGAGAAGCTGTTGCAATTGGTACATTGACAGTTGACCATCTAGTCATACCTCAAACGACTTGTTGATGTAGAACTCGCACTGAATTGATGTAGAACAGGAAAATAAAAGAAAATAGAATTTGATCGACACACGACTCAAAAAACAAATGACGAACGATTGGAAAGATAACAAATCTCAAATTGTATTGAACAAATCAATATAATGTTTGAATAATATCGATAGTCTAAATCTATAATATGGGATCCTAAAATCCTTGATAGGTCCTATATCATTTGTCCACCTTGAACTTGCAACAAAGTACACTAGATCAGATCAAGTTACAGTTGGGAATGGACTAAAGTTTCACATAAGTCATCATGGTAGTGCTACTCTCTCTCAACAAAACCCTCTAAGAATGTTGTGTTAAATCAGTACTTATAGTGCTTGAGATAACTAATAACTTGCTAAGTGTATCAAAATTAATTCATGATAACAATGCTAATGCATTGTTTCATAGCAATGTTTGTAAAATTCAGGACCTAAGGGGAAGCTTCTACTTCAAGGGGTTGCTAGAAATGGATTGTCTCAGCTCCTCTTCCCCCATGAAACTCTTTATACTACAAATCAAACCCTCAGTTGAAAGTTTACATACACAATGTCTCTAAATGCAGTCTATGCTTGCTATCTTATCATCACAAATTACTTCAAATTTACATTTTGCAAAGGTACTTCATCTGTCAATCTTCGTAATTCACTTTGCAAATACCATAGCACACAAGTTGAAAGTGATTCAGTAAGGATGTAAATGTTAATATCAATAAGTGTCGTTGCTTCTGGATTTTTTGCTTTTTCTCTTCCTATCTCTTTATTATACAGAAGAGTTGGTCATCCAAATGCTTATGTGCTTAAAACAATAATGTCAACATGCAAAAATCAGCTTAAAATCTCTCTTGCAATAAGTCATTTCCTGAATTTTTGTGATGCATGTTGCTAGGAACCTAGTTCAAATAGTATTAATATTGAAAGAAAATATTGTTGGTAACGAGAGGTGCCAACTTCTCCGTAGGCATATGGAGGTGTCATTCCTCCCAATCAGCTTGAAAGGCTGCCCAAAATACCAAATAACAATCTTCTCTCCCTTTTTCCATCCAACCCCCTCCTCTTGCAGCCTAATAATATAGCAAAATTTAAACCCTTTATACCTTATCTTAGACACATGGGATAGGTTTTAGAACTTCCTGTCCATATGCTAACTGCCAAAATGGAAGGGTAGAGAACACAGACATGTTGTAAAAACAGAATTATCCTTGTTTGCATAAACATCTCTACCTCTCACCTTCTCGTGGGAAGCCTTTGTAGCTGCTATTTCCTTAATAAACAGAATGTCAGCTTCTGTTCTTCAAATTATATCAACTTTCCAAGCTTTGTCTAAACAAAAGCCTAGCTGTACTTTTCTAAAATGTTTCGGATGTACTTTTTTTTTTCCTTTTTAAGGCCATAGAATAAACATAATTTCAATTTCATTCCACAATGTGTACATTACTCAACACAAAGGTTACATATGTTTGCATAGTTCAGGAAAGATTTATTGCAAGGGATGTTAGTTGCAATAACTCTGCATTTCCATATTTAAATGTTTTCCCCACTAATTCTTGGGATTCTCAATGTCAATTCTCAAGTAAACCATGTTACTGTCACTCAGTTCATATGCCCCAAACCAGCTGATTTCAGTCCACAACTGGCAACACCAAGAAGAACAGATTCTATCTCTCAAAACTGTGAGTTCTCACTTTATGATTCTTTAGAGCACACTCATTTTAATCGCGAAACAGCACCTATCATTCTAATGGGAATTCAAGCCCTTCTTAGTCTCCTGTAAGACCAGATTTAGCAGATAATCCAAGAGTCAGTAATCCTGATTACAATGACAGTTTACCTGCTCCTGCTAACTGTCATCCCTTGATAATAGGAGCTAAAGCAGGGATTCTTAATCTTAAGTTTACCTAGCCTGTTGCACAACATCTTTCCCCTCAACTGTCTTAGAAGCAATTGCGACTCCTCACAGGAGCCATGCAAAAAAACATAATGCACTCATGCAGAACAAGACTTGGACACTTGCTTCTTGGAGTCCAAGCATGAAAGTTGTAGGCTATAAGTGGGTTTTCAGAGTTAGATTTCATCCTGGTAGTACAGTTATCTAAGTACAAAGCAAGGCTTATCGCTAAGCAATTTCTTCAAATAGCAAGTATTGACTTCTTTGAGACTTATGGTCTAGTAGTTTATGCTACCACTGTAAGAAACAATATTACTTTGGCGGTCAAGCGTGGATGGGATATCAAACAAATTAATAATGTTTTTCTTGGTGGTACTTAACTGGAGATGTCTTTATTGAGAAGGCAAAGGATTTGTGGACTGTAGGTACTAGTGATATGAGTAAACTAGACAAAGCACTATATGTTCAAAATTGGCTCTAAAAGCCTGGTTTCGTAAACTTAGTGAAGCATTGATTGAGATTCAAAATGCCAAATCTGATACTTATTGTCTATCTGTAGAAAAGCATCACATTGTCATACTACTTGTGTATATAGATGACATTTAGTTACAGGAAGCAGTCCAAAATTAATAGCTCCAGATATCTCAAAGCTTAATAAGAAATTTGCTCTTAAAGAATAGCAGTCCAAAGGGATTAAAGTCGCTAAAGACACTATTGAAGGGCTGCACTTGTACGTATATTCAGGGATCTTCTAGTAAAAACTGGTGTAGATCAAAGTAAAACTTGTCCCACACCAATGGTTACAGGGCACAAGTTGGTTAAGACCAAAGGAAAGCAATTGAGAGATGGAAATGTGTACAAAAGCATTGGAAGCTTGCAGTATGTTTTTAAGACCACATATTTGGCCTTTGGAGACAGACATTCAAAGGACAATCAGGCATGAAAAAAGGGGATGGGGTGCAGAAATGGGAGGACCACTCACATATGAGAGCCAAGTGAAGAGGTGGAGGAGTGGAGATAGGAAGTAATATTGATCATGTTGGGCAGTTTCTACCGACTAGGGAGAGAAGTTTAGCCTCTTGAAAGCTAAACAACCTTGGAGAGAAATCGATCTCTTGAATAGCCGTATTAAGAAGTGTTTTGTTATCTTTGTTTCATAAACCATTGTTCCTCACCAAAATTAGTTAACAAACAATACAAGTTCATTGTGTTTAATCGGATTGTATTGGTTGTGGTTCAATATTTGTTGAGGTTTTTAACAAAGTGGTGTTAGAGTCATGACGAGAATGGAACCAGAGAAGGGGGAGTTGAGAAGAAAATACAATCATAAAGAGTAGATTGGATGGCATAGATGAAAAACTGGAAAACATGAAAACTAGGGTGGAGAATTTGAAAGGAAATGTCGAGACAATCAAAGACTATCTCAAGGAGTTGAGAAAGATGATGGTGAATAGAGAAATACTTGGTGGTGACCCAGGAAAAGTGTCGATGGAGCAACTTCCATCGTTGTTACAATCGTCATCGATAAAAGAGATGACACCACCTTTACTAGCAAGAAGATTCAAGCAAAAGAGGTTTAGAGAGACTACAATCGGTAGGGGTGGATTCAAACTGAGCCGAGCCAGATCGATGTCCAAGCTTGGACTCATCGAGTTTGGTTTGTTTGAGGTGAGTTAGGCTCAAATTGAGTTCGACTCTACTTGTCAGATGCATTAAATGTCTAAAACGATATCATTTTGGTATATATTTGTTAAAACGACATCGTTTTTTTTTCAATGTGAATTGAAAATCTTTGACTTGTAAGCTTCATGAGCCGAGACTCGTATAAGCTCAAGCTCAAACTCAAGTTTGGCTTGAACCAGCTCCAAACATTTTTGTCAATATGAATAAAAAATCTTTGGCTTGTGAGCTTCATGAGCTGAGCTCAATACAAGCTTAAGTTCAAATTCAAACTTGCTCCAACCAACCTTGTTTCTGGCTTGTTCAAGCCAAGCTCAAACTCTATTCTAAGCTAGCTCGACTCAAATCCGGCTCTAACAACTAGAGAAAGCACTAGGGGATGGGAAATGCTAACTAGTGAAATGGGTTGACAAGACACACCCCATTGATGACTAAAGTTGTTGGTGTTCATTGAAGAAGATCCATTAGGGTGGATATTTCAAACTAAGAAATACTTCATGGTGAATCACAACATTGACACTGAGAGGTTGACACTGGCAGCAATTTGCATGAAAGGAGGGATCTTGAGCTGGTTACAATAGAGGGAGGCTAAAGTTTTGTTCAACAATTGGGACAAATTGAAGAGAGGTTTGTTACAACGATTTTGACCCACTCAAGATGGGTCGTTCCACGAGGACATGTTGTTGCTTCGATAGCTTAACATCATGGTTAAGTACAGAGCAATTGTCCGCACAACTCCGAGATGTTTCTAACGAGGTGTTGATAGGAGACTTAGTAAATAGACTTTGGGAAGAGATTAAGGTGAAGATGTGACTTTTCAAGTCGACGAATTTGGAGGAAACAATGGACAAGGTGCACAAAATCAGGGACAAAAACTGGGTTATGGAGAATCGATAACTTGTATAGCATGCCCAAACCATTTCACCCTTACTAACACCTACCACCCAAACCTAAGCCATTACTTAGGACCAATAACCCATTACCATACCAACCTTTACCCATGTGACTCCAGTCCAAACTTTTTTGCCTATTTAGGCCCAAACGACCTTACTCCTTTAAGCCCAAATATTTACCACTCAAACTAATAACCATTCAACAATCTAAGCCAAACCCCGCACACCAACCGTCCCAAGTCATTTGATTTCAATCAACAAGACACTTCAGCAGACCCGAACAAGAAACCTGTCAGTTCTAGTAGGTCAGTTTTGAATGCAAGAATGGATGAAAATTTTCAAAGATTGTCTAAAGCCAAAGTTCAATTGAAATTAGAAAAGTAAATATGATTTTTATGCAATGAGAAGTATAGGCCGAACCACCGTTGCAGAATTTAGGCAATCACAAGTAATATTAATGAGTGAAGAGGACAAAAGAGAAGAAAGGGAATGCATACATATGAAAAAAAAAGGGAATTAGAAACGGGCAACATTTGATGGGATGATCAAATTAAGAATAATTTGATTTTAATTTTTTCCTTGTTTCGCCCACCTTGAGGACTAAAGGTTGGATATGATAACGGCAGATAATGTTAGGATCACGTATTTGGCCCGAGGAGATAGACAATTAAAGGACAATTGGGGCCTGGAAAAAAGTAAGGGGACAGCGTACAGAAATGGGAGACCACTCACAAATGAGTGCCACATGGCTTAAGGGAGAAAGGAGAAAAAAAAGATAAAGAGGTGAAGGAAGGGAGGCAGAGAGGAATATTGACATTGGTGGGCTGTTTCCGCTTACTAGAGAGAGAAGTGTAACCTCTCAGAAGCTAAACAACCTTGCAGAGAAATCGGCCTCTCGCATAGCTGGATTAGGGGTGTTTTGTTATATTTGTTCTATAAACCATTGTTCCTCACCAAAATCAGTTAACAAGCAATACAAGTTCATTGTGTTTGATACGATTGTGTTGGGTGTGGGATAAATATTTGCTGGGGTTTCTAACGTATGCTATCAGTTTTTCAGACCTGAACTATCATTTGCTGTAAACAAATTGAGTCAATTCTTGCAGGCTCCAACTACTGTGCACTTGTCTAATGTCAAAAGAATCCTTAAATATCAAAGAGGAACAATAGATCATGGTTCAGTCCAGGAGGAAGATATGAAGTTGAAGTTTTCTCTTATGCTGATTGGGCTTGTGATACTGAAAACAGAAAAGCTGTTAGTGGTAATTGCATATATATTTATGGAAATCCTGTTTCTTGGAATTCAAGAAAACAAAATTCTATAGCAGTTTAAGCACAGAAAGCAAGTACGGGTCACTTTCTCAAGAAGTAATAGAAGTAGCTTGGATTTGTTCCTTCTAGCAGCAACTTAAAATCAAGTCGTCAAACAGACCAATTCTGTGATGTGACAACCATGGAGCAGCAGCACTAGCCTACAATCCTATATTACATGGAAAAACTAACACACAGACTTCATGTGCATTTCATTAGAGATCTAGCTGTAAATCGGAAACTACAGCTAAGATCTGTGACAACTTACGAGCACATTGCAGGTCTATTTACAAAGCCATTTACTGTAGATAGATTTGATTCTTCAAGAAGAAACTGAATGTGTTTCAGAGTGCAAGAACTTGGCTCCAGACTTCTATTTTAGTTCAAGGACATTAATAAGAAGACTAAAGCTTGAGGACGGAGATGAAGTAGAAAGCTGAAGTGGCAAAGCTTCAGTCTTCTTAACTGGTGAGCCAGCATTGCCAGGTAGGACTGCTGGTAAGAGGTCAAATGTGTTTGTTAGTTGTATTTGAGAAGATTGAGTTTGCCAGCTTTTACTTTCTATAAATATTGTAAGCTCCCCCTGTAGTCAATAGATTGAATAATAAGAAATTAGTCAAATTCTTCAATTTCACAGTTTCTTATTTTTCGTTCTCAAGAGCACTCAACATATGATTAAAAGCTGCAGTGATTTAGAAACCTGCAGCAAGTATTTAATTCACCATACAGAGTCTATGATGGGTTAAATTTGGGAGTTTCTGTTGCTCAGCATGATAGAACAAAATTACATGAGGCATCAGTTCTTTTCTGGTAACTTGAAAATAAGTATCAAGGAAATTATTCTTCAAAGGCAAGATGGTGCTACCAGTTGCGCATATCTAGCCAGTGTCTTTCAGACTGTAACATCTTCAGTGAGCTATCAGCATATATTAATGGCAGAGAACCTGTTGTTCTAATAGCAATCGAGTGGCTTGGCACAACACCTTAATTTATAAAGAAGAGAACGTTTGATACCCTATTTTATTTTGGGAGAATAAACCACATTCCCACATTAATGCTCAAATCATGGGGTTAAAACAAAAGAACAGCATTAGTGCTTTTTATCTTGTCATGTTAGAACCAACCAAGAAACATTCTCAATAAATAGCTGACATTTAGCTAAAGCAGAAATTAGGCTAAAGCAGAAATGCTGAAAAGGGTATTAGGAATTTCCACTTACTGAAACACTGAGCTAAATGCGATATTACATGAGTGGAATTATGCGACCATTCCAACTCTTCATCATCCTTCTTCTGTCTCCAATAGACTTCATCCTCATCAACCTACATTTCAATTTTGAAAGCACTTTTAGCATCAATAATTGCCAAACATAGAAGGCTAGCAAAAGGGGGCCAAAACAATACGCATCATCCTTCACTGAATTTAAATTAAATTATCTAAATTCTGAAGAAAACAATTCATCACTTGTATGGACTTGAGGAATTGAGAGAAAGCAAAAACATTTTTTAAATTTCATCACACAGCGAGAGCCAATCCTTGTTAACATGATAATAAACAATGATCATCTCTAGTATGATCACCCTACAAGATAAAACAACGCAGAGCAATAATTTCTTTCAAAAAATAGTGCTAATTACAAGGCCAAGAATTACTCTGTGAAGAGAAGAGCAAGAAGGAAAGCATTGTCTACGCTTTCTTAATCTCATGAAGGGGGCCAAATTTTCAACATGAAGTTGTTTCAGTCTTTTTAACCGAAAGCAAAAGCACAAAAAGAACAAGTAATGAAAAAGCATGAAGAATTGGGTGAAAAATGATTGCGCCCTCTCGTGCTCTCCACGCATTATTCAACTCCTCATCATTTCATTAGAAATGCAATAATTAATAGCATAAAATGTAGATATACCCAGAATTGAAAAGGGAAACTTTTATCAAGAAGAAAATATTAGAATCAAGGGACTCTTTTTGCATTACTTTAAAGCTTGAAAAGAATACATCCATTAAAAAACTAATACCATGAAGAGTTTGTAATATGAAAAAGATTGACAATTTCGAGGAAAAATGTGGCGGGTGCTTCAGGTCTGGAAACCATTGACAAACAAGACAAAATTGTATCCCAACAAACACACAGACAAATAGACACAAAAAGCCTTGAAGAGAAAAAGGGGAAAAAACTACCTTTTTAAGGGCGTTGAAAGGAAAACATACTGATTACGATGGTGACGGTGTAAAGAACAACGTGGGTTCCACCGGGGCAGACTGGTGGGACCAGAGGTCCAGAAGAGGGAGGCAAGAAAGTGGACAAGGTTTGAAGGAGATGGAGATGGAGAAGATGGCATTTTTGTTAAGATTAGGTTTTAGAATAGAAAGAATTTGGTTTATTGTTGGTTGGAGTTTACAGGTTGGTTTGTCTCTCTCTATGTTCATTGATTTGTAAACCAGGAAATTTCCGAAAACCTTGGCTAAGCCGTGGCTTACGGGTATTTGACTGTTAGTTTCTTTCAGTTGAGAGCCTCACCATAACCGTAACTTCTGCCCAGTTTACGACTTTTTCATTGTCCTTCTTGTTTTTCCAACTCTTGTTTAAGGCCGAGCTTCAATTTCAATCAAGTATGGCCCAATTTTCAATTACAACTTCCGCTCAACTTTGGCCCAATTTTGCCGTAATTTTTTTTAAGATTATCAACTTAAAGGAAAAAAAAAACTGACTAGTGATAAATGTCTGATAAATATATATTTTTTTCTTCTTTTTCAGTTTTATCAATGGCGCATTAGTGAAACAGAGGCAAAATAAGAATGAAATAAAGTAAGATCAAACTCTTTTGCTTACACAAAGGAAGCCACGCCTTAAAACAGAGAGTCCAAAAAGATGGATTACTGTCACTACCATTAATTATGATACAAATTGAAGTTAGCAGTCATGGAACAGGATATGACTTGTTATTACACATGCACTTGTAAGCCATTGGACAAGTCTCAGCTTCCTCGAGAGATGCGCACACAAAGCTAACCATAACGAGCCTGCATGGTGAACAGGAGCCGCAAGCATGCGAGCAATCTGGTAAACTTGATCCTGCTATTTGTAGTGTCTCTGCTCCCTTTCTCTTCATTACAGCTCGCATTCTTTCCCAGTACAGCTCTGGTTTTGTAACTATTCCATCTTTTCTTATTGACTGCGTAGAATGATGATGCCCATGATCTGTTTAACGGAATATAGATATATGAAAAATGGTTAGTATATCATAGCAAAATATGATAAAACTAAATATTATCACAAGATGTACAAGTCATACGCGAGTTTGGCAAGCCAAGCTGTCTCACAGACGTTACAGAGGGAATTACAAAGAAGATGGCAATAAGAAATGAAGCAATACAAACAGAACCCTTCATATTTTGATGTCTTCTTCTTGTACTCTTTGTATTTCTCTTAAGATGATACCTTGTAAATATTATATGTGGTAGAAAGGAGGAGGGATGATGAAAGGGAGAGGCAGAAGAAGATGAATATATAAAGGGGAGGGTAAAACAGGATGGTATTGAAGCAAATCACAGGCAAGAGTGTGGAGTAAGGAGTGAGAGAAGGGAAAGTCACATGAAAGGGGATGCATAAGAACATTGGTGATCACAAGTGCTCACAGGAGTAGCCTTCCTGAATTTGTGATTACAGCCACAGGGATGATAGAATGAAGGAAGGAAATCAGTGAATAGAAGTGCTTCTTTTTACGTGAACTCTGACTAAAAACTAAGGCAACAGACATAAATGCCAAAGGTTCTTGGATTGGACTGGACTAGTATTTTCTTTCTACCTCTTTATTACTTAACTATTGATATATAGGATAGTGTGGGTCTAATGTGATTGCCATTAATGTGCTCTGGTCCATATACTTGAAGCTCGCTGGACCATCTACTAGAATAGTTTGTCGCTTTCAATCGCAGTTACTTAGCCCACGTTTTGAAAGGCTACCAACCTGTGTTCAAGTTCATTAAGCAAATCACTGTCATGTTTATGCATCATCCAAACCATTAGTTTCTTTGTTTCATAGTCAATTTGTTGCTTCTTCTGTGAAAAAAAAGGAAAAAGGTTTTGCACGATAGCAATAAAATAATGATGCAGAGCTGATAAAGCTGTCTATGTTATTGATATTCTGCCAAGTTGAAGTAAAATTCTCAGGACAGAATAGAAAACAGAAGTAAAAATAGCTTTTTGTTTGCCTAACGTTATACATATACACATACATTAGACGACCAAAAACAAAAAAGAAAACATGTCAAGAGTCTATCCATCATGTCTAAAATAGAAAATCAAAATAACAGTACCCGAAAAAGTGGTTAATGAATGAATACCGAGAGCTAGAAGTAACTTTAATTCGTGTCCACATATGATTAACATTGTCCTTAAACAACGGAGGCAACTGAATGATCAGAATTGATCATTCTTTTTCGCCTTTCGAAGATACTGGTTCAGAGGAACAAGAGAGAAGGACCATGACTACAATAAGGACACCTTTAAGGCTTTGAACGAAGCGCCTGCAGATCATCCGCAATATGTCATGCTGAACTCTCAGGAAAACACTGGTAACTTAAGACCGCCTCCTCAACGGAGAAATCCACCTCGGTACAATAAACAACATCCCTACCTTCAGAAATCAGGAAGTGGAAAAAGTTGTTGCCTCAAATGTTTATGCTGTTGTTACTGCTGCCTTTTCTCTTTAATCTTCATTCTCGCCATAATGGCCTTCGTTCTTTATACCACCTATGAACCTAAGCTTCCTGAGTACAAGATTGAGAAATTTCAGGTGAATTCCTTCGATCTCCTTCCGGATTTTAGCCTCGATACTCAAGTAACCGCATTTGTTAAAGCTGATAATCCTAATACCCATATAGGATTCAAATATGGGAAACAAAGCTCGGTAATAGTTAAATATACAGGAATATCTCTTTGTTCAGGCAAACTTCCTGCATTTACTCAACCCAAAGATAATATAACCACATTCAAGCTTGAATTGAAGGGGAAGCCAGAGGTTGACTCAAAGCTTCAACAATCTCTAATGGCAGATAAGAAAGCGGGGAAAATCCCTTTATTGATTATGATAAAAGCACCTGTCATTGTTGTGGTTGAATCGTTTCCATTGAGAGAAGTTGTAGCTAGTATTAACTGCTCTTTGGTTGTTGATAACTTGGCAGCAGACAAGCCAATTAAAATCTTATCCTCTAAATATAAATATGATGTATCATTTTGATCAATAATGCAAACCAAGCCATCAAGTGCCAACTTCACTATCTACTAAAATCATCGTTCTATTTGGTGAGAAGGAAGAGGGAGCAGATTGCCTTCTTTCAACTCTAAGAAATCAACATCAGATCTCCTTCTCTATTGCATG
The DNA here is from genome assembly GCA_026122585.1 of Anacardium occidentale. Taxonomy (NCBI): domain Eukaryota; kingdom Viridiplantae; phylum Streptophyta; class Magnoliopsida; order Sapindales; family Anacardiaceae; genus Anacardium; species Anacardium occidentale. The sequence goes on along the minus strand of JAJEJH010000099.1, from coordinate 71,085 downwards.
TAAAGTTGTTTAAAACTGAAACATTTATGCACGCACAGGTCCAGCTATGTTTTAAGTTAAGATTGATTTTTTTATTTAATTTAATTAATTAATTAATTTATTTATTTTGATTTTAAGTATTCTAAGTTTCATCAGTTGGAAGATAGAACCAACTTGTACCTTCTACTGTTTGTAATAATAGAATAGAAATTCATCTGATTTGTGAAAGGGGTGGAAATTGGACCAACAGTTGCTGCCACTCATGGAGCCAGAACATCAGCCTAAAACTCACTGTAATTCCAAGCCCTTAAAGCCTCAAAATTATGAATGATCAATATAAACTAATGGTTTTCTTTTTTTCTTTTTTTTTGTGATTTTTATTGCAAAATCTCTTTCTTAAGTTATTGATAGGGTTTTAATATGTTATGCAAAATCTCTTTCTTAATAATTTGCATTTCATTAATATCTCTTACCCACTATAGAAAGTAATAAATTCCAACCATAACAAAGTATAATTGTTATTTTATCTTTATTTAAGGTAATAGGAAATTATTTTTTGAATTTAGATTGTAACCTATAAAGTACCTGTAGACACCCCATTTTAGACTAAACAGGGTCGTCCTTAGTGATGATAAACCTGGATATTCAAATCGAAACTTTTGAAGTGTTAAGCTGAGAATGGATGAGTAAAATTCCAAAAACCGAAACCTAAAAACCTATAAAAATTAAAACTCTATTGATTAAATATAACCCATTCAAACCCAAACCTATAAAGCCAAAACCAAAATAATAATAATAATAATAAAATAAAATAAAATACAAAATAATAATAATAATAATAATAATAATAATAAAAGAAATAATAAAAGAAAATAAAAATGCCACTAATAATAAACCTAATCCAAATCCAAAGCCAAAATCCAAAGCCCACCAATAATAAACTCAATCCAAACCCAAAGCCAAAATCTAAAGCCCACCAAAAATAAAACCCAAAAAATAAAGATAAAAATAAAAATAAAAACTAAAAAGAAGAATAAATTAGGCAGCCCAAGTTCCATCCCAAGAAAAGAACCTGGCGCGCAGTTTCTCTTTTTGCCTTTTTTCTCCATATTCCCCACTTGCCCATGTTATTATCCCCCACTCTCTTTCCCACACCCATGATCTGCTGAAGTTTATTTCCACTCCCTGCCAACTGCTCACACGTACCTGCTTTCAGTAACCATTTTTTTTTTGTATAAAAGGGGGAGGGCAGTACCAAAAAAAGGGGAAAAAAGGGAGGGCAGAAGGGAAACCGATTATTTTCCAGAAAAAAAAAAAGAACAAATTTTTTCTTGATTACTGTGTGTTCTCAGCTTGACTCAGAAAGAAGTGTTGAATTGCTACTCCAGGTAAGTAACTGAAGGGATATTTTCTCTTTCTTTTTCCTTTAATTTTTTTTTATTGTTACAAATAAATTGATTAATCAATTTTAATCATTATTCATATGTTCATTTTCTCTATTTTAATGTGAATGGTTGATTGTCTGCATAATCTATAATGTGTGAAAATATTTTGTATTTGATGTTTTATAAATTATATACTTTATTGTTTTATTTACTTTATTTTTGTATAAACGTATTGTGCATTACTTTATGTATATATATTATAAATTTTTTTTTTTTGTGTATCATATTATGTATTTTTATGAATTGTGTATATTTTATACGTATATTGTGTTGTGTATAATATGTGTGTATATATATATATATATATATATTTTTTCATATGCTCTGCATTTTTGTAAAAATAAAATTTATGTACTGTACATATAATTATTTTATTTTATTTATTTATTTATTTTTTGTATATGTTATAAAATTTATATTCTGTACATTATATATATACTGCCCAGCAACCTGAAATTATTATGTGTATATGGTGTGGTCATGGATGAAGAAAGATTTATGCTAAGTGAGAGAAATAGGCGGCTTGAACATGCATTTAAATATAACATTCTTTTCATTTTTATTTATTTATTATTATTATTTATTTTATTATTTATTTTTATTATTATTTTTTTTTTGTGTGTCATTTAATTTTTTTTATTATTATTTTTTCTTGTTATTATTTTACATGTTTATGTATATATAGTGCATGTGTGTATTGTATTAAGGTGTTAATGTATATTTTGTATTTTGTGCATGTATATACTTTATACTTAGGATATCTTATGTGTGTATGTGTGTGTATGTAGTAATATTTTATTTTATATTTTCTAACCTAATTTGTTTTGCAGATTTTGTTTTATTTTATTTTGTTAGAATTGTTTAGGATTAGAATCAATGTATAGGGGTGTATGGAAAAGGATTGTAATTTTTTATTTTATTTCTTGTATTTTATTTTTCTCTTGATGGTTGTAATTAATGATAGTATTGCATCGCGTGATAAAACAGAACATAATTAAACTTGGTAACGCGTTTAACAAATAAACCACAAAAAGTGGAGGTCGGCCTTCGGCCCAAGCGGCATGGGTGCCTAACACCTTCCCATCGTCGTACCTGACCTCCGAACCCAACCATTGGGCCAGTAAGGAAGGTTGGGTCTTCTGCAAGGGATCCATAAAATCGCTCGTCTTCACCGACGCATATTTTCCCGGGGTTAATCTCGGGTGGTGACTCTATAGACTCCGTAATGGGCCACAAACCCGTTATGCGCTCCTCTTGACCACGTTTAGGGTGGTTAAATAAGAGTGGCAAGTCGGTCCTGGCATGGCGCGGCAAAAACCGGCGCCACAGTACCCTATGAAAGAGGTTAGAGATTAAGATTAGATCTGAATTGAACTGGTTTGGCTTAGTTTGGCTTGACTCGATTCAAATTTATTTAGTTTGAATAATCAAGCTCAAGTCAAAAGATTTAACTCATTTTTTAAACCTAATCGAACTCTAGTTAAAGAGAATTCGATTTAATTTAACTTACAAGTTAGATAGATGACTCGATTATGTTCGAAGATAGTTTGTGACTTGATTCAAATTATATCAAATAATTATTAAAAACAACGTCGTTTAATTCATTATTAGATAAAACGATATCATTTTGTTAATAAATTATGAATTTAAACCATAAATCTGAGCCACAAATCTAAGTCATGTATTTAACTTATAAATTTGAGTTAAAAAGAAATTGAACTCAAACAAAAGCAATTTCACTCGAATCAAACTCAAATCACTCTTAACTTTGTCTTAATGAACTTGCACAGAATTATTTTTTATTCAAGCCAAATTTGAGCTAAGGGGTGTTCAAGCTTGGCTAGGTTTGAATCCACCTTTACTAGGAATGTCATAAACAAGTATAACTAACATACAATACTTAAGATCATATAAGTTTTATTCTAATATAGGTGAGTTGACTCTTAAAGAAATCTAACTATCCTCTTTCGACAATTATCTAATATTTAGTCAGATTATTTATGTATTTACTTCTTTTAATATTAAGTACTTTTAGTTTGATGAGATTAGAAGTTGGAAGATGGAACCAACCTGTTCCCGTTACTATTTCTGAATCGAATAGAAATGTTTAATTATATTGATAATTTTAGCTATACTTTATAGCGAAGATGTAGAAATTGTTAGGATCTTTTGTGAAAATGGATAAAAATGCAATGGAATAATGATTTAAAATTGTATTAAATAACACAAAACCCTAGACCCATGATCAAGACAATTAATTGATGCGTATAAAATAGGGGAATCCGTACAAGGTTAAAAACATACTAGTGTTGGAAGCTTTTCTCTTTAAGTTCTCTTAGTGATCTGATCTTCCACAAGCCTTTCTAAGTAGAAGTAAGTTGCTACTCATCCACATAAGAAACAAAGTCACCACAAATGATGGAGTAGGAAGACAAAAGAGGTGCTAGCAATTCTTTAGAGTGGAAGAGTTATGGTGTGCAAAAGAGGTTAAGAGAGTTTTAGGGCTAAAAAATTTGATCTTAGTGTTTATTATGAAAAGTACAATCAAAGTGAAATAACACGTCAATTTATAAATCACCTCTCATCAAATGTGCTAAAAATGGTTGTTCCATAATATTGGAACAAGTGTTTCCCAATGTTAACCAAGAACAATTATTTCATAAGTTGGAACAAGTGTTCTTAACTTTTAAAACTAGAACGATTATTCTTTAATAGGGAATAGGTGTTTTATATTCATAACTTAATCTTAGTTTCTCGGCACAACTTTTAGAGCTTAATAGTATGTATGATTCTTAAGGGTTCTCTATCACATTGGTAATGAACATAATCGTGATTGATATATAATTAGTTAACTCTCCAACCACAAACAAATAATGGTCTTTATTAGTGCATCATAGTGATCCAAATGATGAATCACTAATGGATCATTGATTGATATCTCATTAAGACTAAGACATAAAATTAATGTGTACCTTAGAATAATCATTGACTTTAATCATTTGATTTTTGAGACAATGACTAATGATAATTGAATTTAAATGACAACTTAATCCCACTATGGCAACAAAGTTTAGTGGTCATTGACATCCATTAAATAATGTGTCAAGATATTTTCTCTTGTGCTCTAGAGTGGTTAATCTTATATGTACCACCATATGTTAAAAAATTTGTTCTATAGGCATTGAGTACCATTTATATGAAATTCCCTAATGAGTAGTCCAATGAACTTGCAGTCAATAAGCGTCAATATGTAACACCAAGTTGTTACTAAACAATCTTAACATGTGCAATATATTATTCAACACTATACTAGTCTTATTATATTATCTATGCTTTTTACACGCACTGCATCTCTCATGTATGGGCAATATTAACCCTTAACATGTAGAATGTGTCTTACATATAAGTGGTCATGACACTATTGTTTGATGTTCAAGAGGATAACTAACATAAGGTTAATGTTGTCTCTTGACATGCTAAAGGTATAACTCATGTCAGGAGATTAATGTTTGTCATTTGATATATGGAGATAACTTACCCCTTGGAGGCATCAACCTTTAATGTTTAGGATTCCATTCATGTTTAGCGAGTTACGTTAACATGTATGATACAAAGTATAACTAGTTTTAAAGACAATCTAACTTATACATGTGAGTGCATCTCACATAAAGCAAGTTGGTGTAAACTTGCTATATCCATAGATAATTCATGCTAGTAGAATTCATACCACTTATCATCATCATACATTTTGGAACTTATGTTAAAAGGATGGAAAACAAGAAACAAATGAAAAATCTAAACTTGTTCCTTTAACCATAGCAACAACAAACCCTTACTGGTCACTCCTGCCAATAGCATCTACAAACACAAGGTAGAAAACTCTACAAGCAAACTACCTCAAGCAAGATCTCAATAAGCTTGTTACTACCCTAAGGATTGGAAGCTCTTAACAAGCCTTGTCACCACCTTGGTAGTTGTAAACATAACATCAAATAACAAGAAAGGCCTTAGATAATAATCATTAATCTACACATAAAGTGTTGTAACAACATGTTTATTCATGGCTAGTGGGCACCAAAACTTTCATAAGCTCATTATCTAAGTTTTAGTTTCTCAAATGCTCAAATTTTAGTATTTATGTGTCAAGTGCTTATTCTCTCTCGTTCTTAATTGTTAGTCGCTTGGATGTGTCTATTAATCAAGCATAACAACAATAAAACAAAACTATAACAAGTGTATTTTGTAACTGTATTTGTTTATTAATTTTACCATAATGCATTTAAAATTACAAAAGGAATATGAACATTTAATTTTTCTATAGCAAAGTAAGCCTGCATTAGGCTACTTGATAGTTATCTTGGAAACGTCATATTGGCATAAGGTGTTATGCACCTTTATGGAACGCTAACCTTTGCTCCTATAGCAATAAGGGAACATTTTTCCTTTAATTACTATTTCAAAAAACCATTTTGATGTTTGTCTGTAGACTTATGTTCTTTAAAAGAGAAATTAGATTTTTAACTATTTTTCTTTTACCATGGACAAATGAATGTTGCATGACATAATTTTCCTTTCACCCATGGAGATAAGAAGACAATAAAAAAACAAATGAATATTGTTATTAAAAGATCAAATGAAAATGATATATTAGAGCTTAGATAACTCACTGTCTCATGAACGAGGGTAGATTACTCTCTAATTGACCATTAGAAATAGATTCTCAAATTATCAAAAACTATTGAAAAACTCATGAAGACAAGGACTCAAGCATGCCTAGATGTGAGACAATTGGAATGTAACTTCTCCTTTTATAACAAAATAAAGGTTGAACGAGAAATGATCTTAATTGTCCAAGTTATAGCCATGGGAGTGTCGACCATCTAGTGATGTAAACAAAACGTGTCTAATTAGAGTTTATAGAAAAGCAAAATGACATAACCATTGCACGATGTGAAGCATACAAAATATTAATTACACCAACTAAAATATCATTGTTGTAAGATTTCGTTGAAGATTTTAGACATTCATGTGTTATCCTTCTATATTGGAAGCCAAAAAAAGTTTTAAAATCTTGTTCACTATAGAAACTAGAGGCAATTGTTACATAGTAAAAGTCCTTATTAACCAAACTCACGGAATGACACCTGTATATGTGACTAGCTACAAGAAAAATGACTAACTCCTTGTCATGAAGATAGATACTAGAAATCCCTCATCTAAGGAAAATGATTTATCAGCCAACATTCCATTAGTATCTCACTAATAAGACGAAAAAGGAGAACTTCCTATCATATTCGGATATGATAGTTATCTTATCTTCACGTAATGTAATAGACAATTATTTTTTGAATTTAATTCTAAATTGTAATAAATAAGATTGTTATTCTTCATCTTCATCTTATAAATAAAAATATCGCTCATAAGAAAATGGAGGAAAAATTATCCTTGTGAAAGGAGCTAGACATAACATAAACAAATAATAAATTAGATGTTCAACTCTATATAGTCGACGTTCAATACTTAGGTTAAGATAAATGTTATCATAAAATAAACAAAGTGACTATTAGAGAATTCTAGTTATCTTTTTTAAACAATTCTTTAAAATTGAGTCTTTTTCAAAATACATCTTCTATAAAATTATATTCACGTTCTGCTAAAACACTTTTCTAGAGTCATCCATAACATAATCATGAACGTAATAAAAACTTTTATGTGTTTAATCCTCACACACACTTTAAATTGCCCTTATTGTGATAGATAATATAATTGTTTAGTCAATTCTAACTGTTACTATTATAATTTCTTTTACACAAAACTTGAAATTATATACATCAATTGTTAACAATAAAACGCAACAACACAATTCAAGGACAAAAATTGTAGAACACAATGATATCTAATAATCTCATTCTTTTTGTTTTGGTTATAATAGTTGGTGGTATTTGCATTAGGAATATCAACATCAACTAGCTTCTTGGTGAAGCCTCAAGAAGGCTGAATTAGAGGCAAAAATTAAGAATTAATTCCCATACATGCAAGGAAAAATAACCATGGGCAACACCTCTTTCAAGTTTCAGGCACCTAACAAATCCACATCCTGCAGATTGTTCGCCAACTTGGAGCCAAGTTGTCAAATGTTAATTAACCACGTCCCTGGGCAGTGGCACAAGCAAAATAAGAAATATATGTATACACACACGCAACATGGCCATCCAAAGTGGACGTATGCTAAACATCACTGTCATACTTACAGTATCCAATTAAATAATAACGCAATTTGTCCTAAACAATTAAGCTTAATGGCTGGCAGATAGAGTATGCAGATCAACCAGTGACTACACATATACTCTTTACTGTCGCTCAAGAAAGCGAGAATATAAAAATGATGAGAGAGTGAGTGATTTTATGAGCTTCCGCGGCCAGTGGTCATCATCATTAGCAACTGTGCTTTCCCTCCATGCTCAGGCAAAGACCCCACCTCACGTCTGTGCATTTGCATGCCAAAATCAGTTGGTCACCAGCCCATATATTTGCATTTTAGAAACAGAGAGACAGATGTAGGTTTGATTACCAATTCCTTTGACTACAATGGCAGGTGCTAACAACCGCGCAGCCATTTGTTTCTTGAAGCAGTTGTTCTTCTTCTGTTTGTTAAATTTCAGTTTTATGAGACAACAGGTGGGCTTACTGACTGTGTCAGTGCGTGTGAATTAAGGATCATTTTTTATCCTTTGTTCATTTGAAGTTGGGTGAACGGCATACTTTTGTGCTTATCTTGACTCATCACATCACATCCAACAACCAACCAAGATGGTGATGTTTATCAGCTCCGACCTCAAAGCTTAATTTGTGGGCCTGACATGCTTAAGATAGGACTCCTTTCCGGGTAGAGTTTCTTTAGGCTTCTAAGATTTAACCACTCAAGCATTTTGGCAATACTAATTTATTCAACTGTCTGAATTAAGTATGAGGATTGGAATGCACCAGAAGCTGGTGGCCGAAGAAACAGGAACCAGCGAAGGAGCCTGTCACAGCAGAAAACATTCTTATAATAGCTTGGTTCTCGACAACTGTCCTTCCTGTTAACTCCCGTGTAGTGGAGAAGTTGTCGCACCCACTATCTTCCCTCTTTCCAGACCCACGCCCTCCTCAAAATAATACCCACCAAATTTCACAAGTAAACCTATAACTGTCTTTTGCTGCCTTGCTCTTGACGTTTTTTGCTTTCGTTTTTCACCCTCTAAAGTGAAATACGTTTTGTCTCTCTCTCTTTTCGTTTCTGGTCCAGGTAACTTGTAAATCGTCATCACGAGCTTTAACTGTCCGGGCTGTCTCCTTGCGGAAACTTCTTTCAGCTCTTCAAGGTCTTGGAATAGCCCAACAAGTGCCGTCAAGTTTCGACCATGCTTTGCATCTTGTTCGGGTGGCGAAAAACTTCTAAATGGTGAACTTAAATATAAGTTTGAGAATTCTGGCAGGCTAGTTCTGTGTTTTCGTGATTTTCTGGTTTTCTGTTCTGCATGTGTAAAATTTTTTTTTTTTTTTTTTGGGCCTTTTGTGTTGCAGTAAGAAGCTACTTAAGCAGCTCCAATACCGTCTCAAGCTGCTGAAAAACAAAAAAGGTTCGATTGTGAGACTTCTACGCGAGGACATGGCTCAGCTAATCCAAAATAGAAATGAACAAAAAGCCTTTACCTTGGTAGTCAGACTTTCTGTATTTAATCAAAATCGTGCATCACTCTAACATAGTTGCTTTGACTTAGCAAACTTATTTGGATCCTTGAATTTCCTTTATCAGGCTGAGCAGCTCTATGAAGAGGAAAACAGAAAGGCAGTATATGAGTTATTGGACAATTTCTGCGAATTCATTCAGAGTAATTTGTCATATATCCGGAAACACAAGTATGGAAAATTAAAGCATTTATAAACTTCGAACTATTCTCTTACTCTGTTGCCATATCTCTCCCGTAATGAACTAAAAGAGGAATATATTTTAAAGGGACTGCCCGAATGATATCAACGAAGCAGTTTCAAGTCTTATATATGCCTCCTCAAGATGTGGTGGTCTTCCTGAGCTTAGTAAGATGCGGGAGCTCTTTGAAGAGCGCTATGGTGAGAGATTTGCATTGGCATCGGCTGAACTACTTCCAGGGAATCTTGTGAATCGTCAGGTTGTGGCATATAGTGTTTTATAGTAAACTAGTTGGAGTAGTTGTTTCTGTTTCTTTTTTTCTTTAATGGGGATGTTTTACCAATGCAAATTCAACAACCATGTTTCTACAGATAAAAGAAAAACTCAGCATAAATTTGGTTCCTGACGATGTAAAGCACCGATTGATGGATGAAATAGTTAAGGATTACTGCGGTCAACCTGAGATTTTGGCCATTGAATATACTCCTGTTCTGCAACAGGTAATCATTTTACTTTATAGTTGAATTTAAATAAATGTTGGATGTTTTAGCCAAAAATGTTCACATATTTTCTGTCATGGATCCACAGGTGGAAGGAAATTATAGACGTGAGGAACTGGATAAAGATGTTCACACATTTCATAGCAGAAGTGAAGGATGTCAAAATGAAAATTCAGGTTCAAACAAGCCACACGACATGTATGTTGATTCAGAATTAACTAGGGAGACCAAATCGAATGTACTAAATGATGCTAATAGTACTTGCATTAGTTCTTCCATAGCTCAGAAATCTTCGCCGGATATGATTGAGTTGCCAGAGCAGGACAAAGCAGGGAAAGTGAGAAATTTCGCACAATATGATTCTCCATTTGATATCACAGTTTCAGGTGGTCTTGGTAAACAAATGCGTGCTGACACTGAAGAACACAGAGAGGACAGAATAACTGCAGCATCCTCTTCAGAAAGATTGTCCGAGTTTGAAGAGGAAAAGGTCGTTTATCTTGATGACATAGACGAGTTTCAGACTTCCATGCCAAAAGATGGAGACAGTCAGGACCAAAGATTTTTCAAGTTCAAACCATCTGTCCAGCCTAAGACACAAACAGTAGAAAGTTACATAGATCAAGATGAATCATGGAGTGAAAAATCAAATTCAAGGAGTTCTAGAAAGAGTTCAAAGACATCTAGGAAACAATCAAGGAGGAGATCATTCTCTCTGGAAAACTCAAACATAAAGGATATAGAATGCAAAGCTTACTATGATAAACCGCGCAAGAGTTCCAGTAGCAAGCATAGATCTCATTATCAGAGAGAGCATCAGATGAAGCCCTCAGTAGAAGAAAGCACGCCATCATGTTATGTACAGGAGGGACTTAAGCAGGCATTATGCAAAGAATCAGGAAGAAAGTTTCAAGCTTTCAATTACAACGACTATGGCCAAATGAAATTGTGCCATTGTCATTTATACTGCCGAAGGAATGACTCTAGTTTGGAACATTCAAGTTATGCTTTTATTGGAGATGACAAAGAATGGGAAACTCCACCTACTAAGCTGCGGACAGGAATCAGGGAACCGATGAAGGTTTCAATTTATGATCTGAAAAGTGCAAATGTTGGAGATCATTTGCGCCAGTGTCACTTTTCTCATCGCAGAAAATCAGAAGAAATCAAAAGGCCTGCTCTTCATCAGAAGTCAAGGAGAAGAAGCTCTGATTATGGTGGAACTGAGTATAATATTTTCACCTACCAGGACCGCTGGCAAAATGAAACCATTCATAAAACTGAAGTAAAAATTGAAGGATTTGATTCTCATGGCGGATGTGCTGATTCCGATATCTTAACCTCCAAGCCTACTACAAAAAGACCACAGCCCTCAATTCTAACCGTGATGTCAATGCCTATAAAGAGACCCAACGAAAGTCAGACAACCAACATTCAGCGGAGCAATTCATTACCTTGCCAATATCCTGAACATGTGCATCCAAAGTTGCCAGACTACGATGATATAGCAGCTAAATTCACAGCTCTCAGGAAAGAGCGTCTGCAGCACAAGCAGCAATGAAGCAAGTAACAAGACAGGACTATTTTTTTTTTTTTTTATAGTTTCTGGGGGCTATTCCAATACCCTATTGTAAATGTAGAGCCTCCTTTTTTTCTTTTTTTTTTTTCTTTGGGACATATGATTTGCACACAGCATATTAGAATGATTTGTTCTTTGATTTAAGGATCGCCTGGAAAGATTTGACAATACATTTGCTTTTTCCATTTGAGGTGAACAACAATGCATAAAGATGCATCAGCCAATTCTGGAAGAAAATTCTCTGAATTTATACAGCATACTGAAACATTAAGCATGAAAGTGAAAATATCAGAATGTCCAGAAACAAAATTATCTGCCAGCAAATCAAATACTCCACCGAGAAACCAACCGAAAGCACAGTACTTTGTCAGGAAATAATAGCTCCTTCTCAGCCAAATGATGCTCAATGCTCTTCCAAATCATGAAACTGAATAAATCTACAGCTAAATGCATATAGAACACATAGCATATCATTTGTCGTAGCTTAAAAAGCATTCAACAAATAATATTTATAGGACTGTTGTCGCCTGCATGCTGTACACATCTAGCATGGTAAAATGTAAAACATCTAATGATAAGAAGGCAATCAAGTCAACCAGTTTGATAGCACAACCTTGAAAACTAGCAATCAAACAATCTTTAAAGCGGACCCATTTACGTGCTTGGACATAAGTGCTCATTCCACGAGCTTCTTGAAACGCGAATTTCCCAGTTCCTCGGTTTTTATTCATCTCACTCCAACAGAAAGCGAATAATATCGAGTGCTATGATTGCCTTTCTTATCTTCTATTCAATTTGGATAACTCCAAACTGTTGGATCGGGGTAACCCACCCAATAGTCCAAATACTGGATTTGGATCGGTTCTAAATGGAACTCGTAAATAAACCAAGTTTCTCACACAGATGTTACTGAACTCATAGTTAACCCTACAATTGAAAATTTTATTGTTATAAGTTAATAAATAGGGAAAATAAAAAAATGACCCAAATTTAATGGTAATAACATTTTCAACCAATTTTTTAGATCTCAAGTAAAATTAACCTGAAATTTTTTTATACAAAATTATTCATATATAAATGACCCATGAAATTCTAGTTAGGATTCGCGTAACATCATTTTTTAAACTTGACACACAAACTACATGAACTCGCGTGAATCGCCTATTGTTTTCTATGAGTTGTAACATTTTTCAATGATAAAAATAGATAAAAAGACAATCAAAATGCTTTTTATAAAATTTTATACATTTGGATATGTAGATTGATAGGTTTTGATTATGATTTACATCAAAAAAAGACATTGAAAGGCCAATAACATTTGGCCATGAAATCCAGATTTTGTGGTAGAAAAAGTCAATTTAGTTGAGATTTTTTGATAGATTGATGATAGGATGTATGTTTGATGCGTTAGTGTCCATTTGGTGTTGCACAAATGAAGTTTGGTAGCCAAAAAATCGTGTCATGCAACTTCTGATCGATTTGCATATTGCATGAACTAGTTGCTAGGAAGACAAGGGATTTTAGTCATTTTTCAAAGTTGAAGAGGTTCATGTGTCACACGAATTAGGAGGGTTCGGTTGTTTTTCATAAGTGAGTTGGGTTTTTGTTCATGCGATACACAAAGAGGATTTTTCAATAGTTTTCATTTAGAGGGTTTTTTTTTTTTTAATATTTTTCACATAAAGGGTGTTATGGTATTTTACGTATTTCCATTGAAGGGGGTCTTTTTTGGTATTTTTTAGTGAGGGCTCTTTTTGATAATTACCATTTAAAGATTTATCAACATCTAGTTTTTAAATTTTTAATCTATTTTATCAAATAAAACATATATTATGATAAATTTGTTATTTTTTATCTTTTTACATGTAGATTTCAAAATTTCGGAGAGTATTTTTAAATAGAAAAAGGGAATAACATATTTTTCATTTAAAAGTTTTTTAAAATATAATTTTCATATTTTAAGTCTATTTTTTGAATAAAACATGTATCATGTATTTATATATATATATACACACCTTTTTTACATGCAACTTTCAAATTTTTGATCAACTTTTTAAATTAAAAATGGAATAACATATTTTAAGGGTTTTCTAATGTTATCCATTTGAGGGTATTTTGCCTTGTGATATTCAAAATTTAGGCCTTTTTTATAATTAAAATATATATATTATAACAAATGTGTAGTGTTTTGTAAGGTTTTTGATGTTATCCATATGGTTTTTTGACACAATTTTGTTTTTTATTTTTTTTAAATATGATTATTACATATTGTTATATTTCTTTACACTTATTTTTGGAATTTCTGTTTATTATTTATTTTCAAATAAAAGTGAAATATGAGAAATAACAATTTAAGTCATCCACTATGGTGAACATTAGAGAAGACTTCATCCACTGTTGTGAATAAAAATTGTTATATATTTTCGAATAAAATATACATTATGATAATAATATTTTAGTCTTCTTCATGGTGAACATTAGGGAAGACTTTATTCATCGTAAAAATGATAATTATATGTCGATCTAAAATGATAGCCAGCTTTGGTATGTGAAATTGAACTTCCTTTCATGAAAATGAAGATAGAGAAATCAAAATTTCAATCAAAATTTGCTAATATGGTGTGTGTTTTTGGTTGTGAAGGGTAAGTTTATGTAGAAAAAGTAAAGAGTGGAAAAATAGTTTCGATATTAAAAGGCAAAATTAGTATACAAAGTAATATATTTGATGAAATTGATAAATATGGTTAGTTTAGTTTTACCTAAACTTAAAAAGAATTAGTTGAAAATTTTTATTATTATTAATATTAGATTTTTTTTTTTATATTTCTTAATAAATATTACCAAATTGCCTTTATAATGATTATTTTAACACCTAAAACTCAAGGGCAAAAGAATTTATATTATTTCTAAAACCTAAAGGGTAAATATCAATTGTAATTTTAATTTAATAAATTCATATAATTAAATAATTCAATGCACTTTATAAATTATTATTTGTATAACTATAATAGTATATATTTTAAGATTTATTAGACTTTTAAGAAGGTTTAATAATTTATTATATATTAGTTATGTTTTTTCTCATAAACTATTACACAACAACTTTACCTATTAAAAGTTATTATCTAGGGAGGTTTCAAAAGAAGAAAATCAATAACTTAAATACAGATAATTTTAAAAGTTTTATAAATTTAAAAACCATAACACTTCGGATATTGATTTAATTTTAAACTAAATTAATTTTATATTTTATTATCTATGGGTGTATCCTATGATTAATCTAATTTGATTTTTCATATCAATTGAACTTTGTCACACTCCCTTAACGTGTTCTTAATGACAACTTTAATTTCATTTCCTTATACATGAAAATGTCGTGGAAATTCTCTCAAATCGAGATATATTTTTAATTAATAAAGTAATGGGAATCATACCAAGTTAATTGATGTTGAAACCATGCCATATAGGATTAAGTGGGACTGGGTACTTTATCAAAAATATAGAAATTAGAATCAGAATTAACCGATTTCAAAGTTTTTAAAATCGAAACCAAAACTTCAGATAATATGTTCTAGAATTAGAATCGACACCCCAGTTTTGATTTTGATTTCGAATATCCAGTTATTATTCAATTTAGTTGTGGTCCATATAGTTTTTAAGTCTTAATTTTAATTTTAGTTATGAATATCTGATCCTAATTCAGTTTAGCAATAGTCCTTATAATGTTTAAGTTACAATTTTGGTTTTGGTTTTAGGTATGCGATTTATCTCTTGATTTCGGTTTTTATTCTACCAACTTAAAATCAAAATCGAAATAAAAATATCGAATCAAAACTGACACTATAAATATCAATTTTGGTTTAGAACTATAACTAAATCATCATGTACCCAATAGTTTTGATTCGGCTCAAATTTTTTGCTCACCCCTAATGCCATGAACGGCGACACCACAGGCCATTTTGTGAACAGTAACTTGCACATGTGTGTATTGCCATTTTGGCTTTTACCAAATTTCTAAAGTGGAGTTTCACATTGTATTCGGTCCCAAGAAAGGTTTCAGAGAAGCCAAAGAGTTCTGTAAAATATATTTTTATAAGGCCGAACAACTATGTCCCACCCAAGGTTTCTTTGACCAACAAAGCCCTATCAAAAATGTTTCAAGGAGTTAAATACCCACTTTTCTTTTAATTTTTTAATTATTTTATAATAAATATCCAAAATACTCTACAAAATTAAATAACATTAATATTAACATAAATTTAATATAAAGTAATAAAAAAATTTTAAAAATTCATTAAAAAATATAAAAATAAACAAATTTAAGAAAATGACCACCATTGCTGTTAGTGTCGTCAGAGACGATGGTTGTCGAAAAATCGACCACTTGATTGGATTGATGGCCGCTTTTTAAAATTTTATATTTTTAAAATTTTTATTATTAGTTTAATATTATTTTATATTTTAAATATTTTTATAAATTTAATTTTTATTTATTATTTTTAAATTCTTTTTATTCAAAAAGACAAAAATACTCATTCAAATAGTTAAATTTAATAATTAACTATTAAATTTAATCATTAACTTAAATTAATAAATAAATATTTGATTTTTTAAAACTTTTTAAATGATATTTTTATCATTTAAAAAAATCTTTGGTGGTGAAAAGTTATCGTTTGGCCTTTTTATAATGGCATTATTTATGAGTCCATTTTGCTAGGTTTCTGCCAATCTTTGCATCCCATCGCCAGTCCACCACATTGTTTCTCATTAATCTCTGCTGCTCCTCACTCATGCTTGGATGGCTTAATAATGCTACATATCATATCAGCTATGCAAAATTATAAACTTCCTATATCAAATAAATTTAATATAAGATCTCTTTTTTACTAGAAATTTAGCTAGAATGCTGACATCCTTGCTGTTTATGCTTGGATTGATCCTGCAACTGGTTATTGTCAAGGTTGTAGTCCTTAATTTTATCCTGCAACTGGTTATTGTCAAATAAACAAGTTTGCTGTTTCTTGTATTCATTCTTTGGAGGATTAATTTTTTACACTTACAGTTACTGCAATTTCTGCTTGTAGGTATGAGTGACTTGCTATCTCCTTTTCTCCGTTCCTCTATTACAATGACAATGTTTACTGTAAAGGAGCTGTATAAATTCTACGTCTTTGGGAGCCGTTTCTGGTGGGCTAATCTGGAATTGCTGACTGGTTGAACTTTTATGTGTTAGTTTATTGGTTTGCTATTCCTGTATCAACTATGGTTCAATAGTAGCATAGGAATTTCAGCCTTCAAGTAGATTATTCAGTTTTGCTAGTACTTGTAAATAGAGTTTGGTTCCCTTGCCATTGTTTTGTGTTATGAAGCAGCATTATTTTCAGTTAATATAGAAGAATAAAATTCTTCTACACAGAAACTCAATTAGATAGATCAAAAGTTTCTGGCAACAATCGGGAAGGGCTTCATAGGATAAAGGACGCAGGTCATAAATTATTCTTAAATGACTATTCTTGACTTAATTTTCTTTAACACATCTGTCTAAGCGAAATTCATTGTTTTCAAATTCAAAATTTTTCAGTCTTGCCCACCTTGATCTCGCTCCGCACTTGTTCTCTTGTAAAATCTTGCTCGCTGTTTTTCATTTAAAAAAGAAAATAAGAACAGAATAGTTTTCCAAAGCTGTGTGCTTAAACTGAATAAACAATGCAGGGTAGGTCAGCCTTCAAGTACTTTGTTTGTTTGTCTCTTCATTATGAATAATAAATGTATGCACAGATGTTAAACTTGCCCTTATTTGTTTGTCTTCTCGTTTATGCCTATCAGCTTTCACTCTGTCTGGAACTCCCGAGGAAGGATTGGCAAGTGCAAAGAAGTTTTTCCTTTTTGGGGCAAACCCCAAATCTTGATCGTTTCATATTTAAAAAATAATTAAAATTTAATTCAAAAATAAGATTTTAAATTTTTAAGACTTGGAGGGTGGAATTTTGTGTCAGCCTCAAATTATGAGTGGAAATAAATCCTTTGGCCTTACTTAAAATCTGGAGTCCGACTCAAGTTTTATCTTCATCTGTAACAAAGATGCAGGACTGGGGAACACGTGTCGTCCGTTTGACTTATCAAAGTTCAGACAAAAATTAAAAGCAACATGTTAATTTTAATGGTGGGGTCCCCTTCGGATATTTGTGTTAAAAATTGCAGCCATGGCTTTGGCGTCACGGGAAATTAAATGATGAAGATGATGAAAAGTGATTGGTGCAGCGCCGACACGTGCCGATTTCGCACCGACTTTTAGAAGACACCGTTATGGTAGTTGACTTGGCAACGAGACAAACCCATGGATCTCGCTTTGGTTTCTTAATTTTTCCACCGAAAGTTATGTCCCAACGTGGCTCACTTGGTCGCCCACGTTAACTTGCCCCGAACCCGTTGAGCCGTTTTCTTTTTGGTTCAAGCCATTGCATGGCTGTTGTCACATTAAGCCACCAATTATGAATAGGGCAATGTTTCGAGAGGGTCCAGCTCAGTTCTAACATACGCAAGAACCAATGAGATTCCAAACTCCCTTACAACTTCCTTTCGTGTGTTTATGTGACTTTCCCTCGCACATAGTGCTTCAGCCTTTTACACTCTATCACTCCGTTTTATGGTGCTTTTATAATTATACATTGTGATTATTGATAAATGACAATTCTATTTGATTATGTATTTATATCATGTGTATGTGTTACGTTTGATAAAACTAAAATATCTTCAGAATGGTAGAACTAAAATAAAATAATCAAATGATTAATCGTATGATTCCGATGCATTCATGCACTTGAAATGAGATTGTGAAATATTTTACTCTTAGCAAGAACGAAGGGCATTTCTTACATACTAGTTCTTGAGGCTTGTTGATTAGGGTGAGCTAGCTTGTCAAAGACAAATTTCGACCCATCATATGGTGGAGTTGATTGAGAAGATCCCTCGAGGAGTGAGTTATTTTTTGTAGGTTGAGGATTGATATCTCTATGATAATACTTATGATTATCTTTAAAAGATAAATTGTACGATGAGTGTGTACAATAATAATAGTAAAAGATAAACATAAAAAAGTTTTTAATATGGTTTGATCCATTAGTCGAGACTCTGTATTCGTAGTTACGTTATTTACATTTTTTTCAAGTGTAGTAGAGTAATTGTATAATTACAAGAAAGAGTTCAAAGTTAGCTCTCTTAGTTGGATTTCATCCCCTTATCTATGTCTAATCTTTTGCCTTGATTGGACAAGAGATCTAGTTACAATTAAAAACAATATTGAGGCATGGCTAATAAAAGGTATGGTTTTAGAGATTTAATTCTATTCTAATTATACAAAATAGGATAATTACATAATTTCGATTTGATAGGAGAGGTAAGTTTTTTTTTATAGACACGAGATAAAATAAAAAGATATCTTCGGAAGATATTGATGATATATTGATAAAATGATAATTCAATATATTTTAAGGTTGCATTTAAGTCAAATTAATTTAAACTTGATTGTCAATTTAATTCGATCAAACTCAAAACGAGATGTTATGACTCGAGTTTAAACCCTAACTCAAACTATGGTTTTAAAAATTATTTAAATTGAACATAATTTTTTTAAATACAAAAAAAAATTAAATTATATTCACCTATTATCACATTTCAACTCTTTTTCATGTTTTCTATTTTTTAAAAAACATAAATTTAAAAAAAATTAATATTATTAAAATCACAAATCAAACTCAAATTTAATTTTTTATACAAAACTCAATTTAAACTTTGATAAATTTATCAAATTAGAGTGAAATTCAAATATATATAAATTTGAACTCGGTTAAATTCAAATCTAACCATACAAAGTTTGAATATAAAATTAAAAAAGAAACATAGTAATTAAAAATATATATATATATATATATATATATATATATATATATATTAGTTGATAACATATAATATTCATCTGGGTTGACCATTGTGTTCTTAATTTTAAGATTTTTCATCCACTAGGGTCACAATGGGCCGTCCATCTGTGTTAGCAACCAATCAAACAAACCAACCACAGAGTGCCACATGGACGTACGGAAACAGACAGCATGTAACTGTATTTTATTCTCCGTACTTGGATATTTAAGCCCTCTGGTTTGCCTAAGACGATTTTAATTTTAAAAAGCGGAGAATGAGAAAAATTAGAGTGTAAGAAAAGACACTAGAAAGACAAAACGTGTGGGTCCCTGTCCAGACCACAAGAATTGTACAAAATCTTTTTCTCTTCTCTTATAAACCCCCCCCTTCACTCCCCTGCTTCTCCTTCATCCAACCTCTGCTTGCCTTCCTTCTAAGTCTCTCAATTTTCTCTCTAATTTCGCCCTTCATTTGGATTCATTCCAACAATATTTACCGCTCGCTCTCTCCCTCCTTCCACGTTGGTCAAAGATTTTTGTGTTTTCGCATCTGATTCTTGTTTGGATTAGATTCTGTAATTCGGTCTTGTTTCTTCTTTTGACGGACTTTGTTTCATCGTTTTGTCGGGTTTTTTTTTTTTTTTTTTAAAGCTATTTGGGTTGCTGATTGGCGTTTGATTGGAATATTTCTGCCATCCTTTTTGTGTATAAATCTTTTTAAGGGCGTTTGAGAGAGCGAGCGGGTAGTTAAGATTTCATCAGTTAATCTATTCAATGGCTGAAGCAAAGAAAAGAGGCAAATCCGGAAAGGTTGTTGATGAAACAACAGAGAGGATGGAAACGAGCCAAGATTGGCATATTGAGAAAGGTAAGGATGTTGCTGTTAGTAGGAGTATCGAGAGGCGTCAGCAATGGAGGACCGTTTTAGAAGAAGCTTCCATGTCACAGAGATCTCTCAAGAAGATCTGTAGCCCTGAACGTTTTCACTCTTCATCTTCTTTGTCCAATCGATCACAGTATGTTTCTCCTAGTTCAGCTTCTTCACCGTCTACTTTGTCTTTGCCATCTTCTAGATATTTTCCTTTCGCTTTTGATTCATCGCAACAACAAACCATGGAATATTCTCAACAGTTCAGAACAGCACCAGCTCCTCTGTCTCTTTTTCGTCCTCCAATACAACCGGCACAAAACCAGCAACATATGATCTCTTTCGGTCCTCATCAACCACAGCACGGCCTTAATTATCCTCAGTTTTTCACTAGAGAATCAGCGATGGCTTATCAACAACAGCAGCAACAACTTCTTCAGTATTGCGAAGCATTGAATTTAAGTCCGAGAGGAAGGTTCATGATGATGAATAGGTTGCGACCAGACGGGAGGCCATTGTTTAGGCCTCAAGTACAGCCTTTAAATGCTACAAAGCTTTATAGGGGAGTTAGACAGAGACATTGGGGCAAATGGGTAGCCGAGATTCGTCTTCCTCGCAACAGGACTCGCCTTTGGCTTGGAACATTTGACACGGCTGAAGATGCTGCCTTAGCCTATGATCGTGAGGCCTATAAATTGAGAGGCGAGAATGCTAGGCTTAATTTCCCTGAATTGTTTCTGAATAAGGATAAAGCAACGTCTAAATCTCCTGCTTCAAATGTTTCTTCTTCACCACCTACTCATGAAAGTTCAAGCTCAAGTTCAATGCCAAGTCGATTCCTAAACCAGTCTCAACAAGCACAAGAAGGCCCGAATTTGCAGGTCATGGGTAGAGAACCGATGCCACCGCCGACACCACCACCTCGACAACCTCAAGGAGAAAATCCTGACAGTGATTCAGGAATAGGGTCAGGCGAAGCTACGGCGAGTGATGAGGTGCAGGCGGTTGCTGAGGGTTCTGGTTCTGGAGAAGGCGGTTCCAGCACACAAGAATTAGTCTGGGGAGAAATGGCAGAGGCTTGGCTCAATGCAATTCCAGCTGGTTGGGGTCCAGGTAGTCCTGTTTGGGATGATTTGGACACTACTAACAATTTTCTAATGCCTTTAAACCTCCCTTTTGCCAATCAAAATCAACATGAATTTAATGAACCTGATCGTCAGAAGCAGCAGGACAATTTGGGTTCTGCTTCTTCTTCTTCATCCTCTTCTTGTCCCATCAAGCCCTTCTTTTGGAAGGACCAAGATTCATAGGTCAACCACAAGAATTTTACTAGCAACTGATTTACAAAAGCAGTTTGTCTCTTCTCTCTTTCCTTCTATTTTGTCAGGTTTTGGACCACTCCTTGATTTTTCTCACTGGTTGCATATATTTTTAGGAAACAATCCTGTGACTTTCAATCCCATCTCTACATTGTCCCTTTATAATTCCATGCTTAGATTTTGATCCTCAAGTCACACCTGATCTTCCCCTGGTTGCTGATTTTTCACAAAACAACCAGTAATTTGCAATTTTCTTATTCACCCATTTTGCCTTCAACTGCTTTAGGGATGGATTATTCCTCCACTTGCACCTGGATTGCTGCAAAAAGGCTGCATATTTTCAGGCCTTTTAGTACTAGTGGTAATGTAGGTTGACGCTCTGTAAATCATGGCTTGTCCCTAGTGATGCTAGTAGTATCTCATACGCCTCTAGCTAGAATCATTCTTAATCATGTTTTTAGTTTTGTCTCTGTTTGGGGGGTGGAATTGTAGTGCAGGACCAGCATTGAAGGAGACAGTTTTGTGATCTCCTCTTTGATCCATCCACCTCGAGCTCTCTATTTCTCTGCTCGGTGGATCAAATCAACATATGTAATGTGATGTTGTACGTTGTGCAGTTTATTGGACAATTACATTGCAGCATACTTCAATTTAATGTAATGATATAATTTTCTGTCAGGATTTGGGTTTTCTTCCATTTATGAAGCTTGTTTCATCGCAGTGAACAGCAACCCCACAGACTGATCGACCCTTGTCAATCATAATACTTCACATCACTTCCAACAAACCAATCTGAGATCATATAATTTAAATGGGTTTTTACTTGTTCTTTTAATTTTCTTCACTTCGAAGGTGAAGGAGGAACCTTTACTTTTATAGATGATGTCTGCTCCACTAAACAGCCCTATATTATTTTACCCTTAATATCAGAAGGGTCATGTTGGTCAAAATCATCCATCATCTCTTGAATGATGCAGATAACATTGAGAATATGAAAGATGCAAATCCCGGGGAATGATTCCTTTCCTAATATAAAACCCGAAAAAAGAGGGCTCCCAAATTCTCGGGTGAATCTAATGCAATTCAAATCTTGTTTTTACTCAATAGATGTCCAAATAAAGAGGAACAAAAGCAGATTCAATCCTAAATGTTCTGGCTACAAATTTTAATAATTTAGTTTATGTTTAGATAGTTTTTGACAGAATTAATACACTCAATGCTTTCATATAGAACACCATTGAATGAGTTTGAACAAACTAAAATCACAACATTCTTGAGCAAACCATGCACTTAACCACACTTAACCACAGTAACTTTAGAATTCTGGTGCGACCATTTTTTTCTTAAAAAAAATATATATAAAAAATGAAACCATAGCATCAGGACACAATTCAACGCTTGTGATAGTGGAGATTGAAATTCGCAGGACAGTTTGAAGTTGATAAATTAAAAAAAAGAAAAAAAAAGAAACTGTTAGCAGAGCACCAAAAAATATCTAGAGAAAGCTTTATGAAAAAAACAAAGAAGACTGGCAATTGAAGAGATGAGAACGAAAGGTGGGGTCAGTCACCGGCCCATGAGATCATCGACATTTCTTATTTGTGACGGCACAAGAATGAAGTAGAGACAAGAAAATGATCAGCCATGAAATGACGCAGGTGATTAATAAAAACAATGGTCACCCCTTAGTACACAATAAATAAAAAAAGTGCTGTTGCTTTCTGTAAACCAAACGAAACCCAGTCTTTAATTGTCATGGTGCGGCTTCTTATTATTTGTTTTTTGGATGATTATACAGTATAGTTTTTTGGCTTGACTGCCACGGAAGCTGCAATTGAAAAGGATGGGTAAGTTGAGGAGGAACTTAGGTGGGTGCATGAATAAATCCACTATTTGGGTTGAGTGGACAGAGATTTTTTCCAACTTAAAATTAAGTCGGTTTGGCTGAGATGACTCTATCCAGGCGACCCAATCTTTAGAAAGTCAATGGAAAATATAGGATCGAGGAAAATTTTAAAGGGCCACGGAAGCCTGAATCTGTACAAGATATATATGACTATAAGCAAAGAATCCCTCGGGAAAACAGGAAAAGTCTTAGTAGAGATATCTAGTCCTTTGTGTCCTCCACATGTCATTCTTTTATACAATTATTGTATAAACATGATTGTAATTCTTCTCATAAAATTAAATAATATAATGGTGTATGTAAACTCCTAAGTAGTCGATCAAACCTTGCAGAAAATCTCGACTTTAATGCTTCTCCCTCATTCTCATATAATAGATGCAAATTACTTATTTTAATAACTATTAATATAATTTATTTTATACAAGACTCAAAATTGTGTACTTTCCAATTGATAACAGAAAATTGTATTAATAGTTTGATAATAGAATGAAGGGTATTGTGATATATCGTTTTTTTATCATCTCATAGAAAAAAATCCAAAATCTATCAATCTTAAGCAGAACGTCTTTTATAAAACTCCACATTGAAAGATATCAAAGAAGGTCTCAAACGATCATATCCCTGAAAATATGTTGATATAACATTATAAATGATCTGTATCGTAAAAATTCAAAACTTAACATTCAAATAACTCTCAAGGTGTGAGTTTAACTCACCAATAGTAGACAATTTGTTTTATATTGGTATTGTTTATGACAAACATCTAATTTTTGGAGTGAAAATGTCTATCTACCTCAAGCATGTTTTCTCACACTTTGAATACGTCATTTCTCAACATGTAAACAATTTTTAATATATAAAGATTGATTCACATCAGACAGATTACTCATTTTACGATGGAATTATTAAGCGATTTGCAAAGTCGAGCTCTTATCATGTTCGTTGATAGAAAATTTAGCGGCTATAACTCATTTTTCATTTAGTCTAATCATTGACGTGTTAACAATTACTCACATGTTAATTGAGAAATGCAACTAACTCTCAACGTGTGGCTAGTACATCATTATGAGTAAACAACTTACATTATAACGATGCTTATATTCAAAATGTAGTCATTAACTCATTCTCAAAAATCAAGATCAGTTAACCTACCCCTTATAGCAAGACTAGGGACTGCAATCCCTTCAAATAGTTAATCACAATGAAAACACTTTTCAAATAACTACCACCAACTTTTGCCAACATGAGTAATAACAAGGTGCCCTAAGGTAAAGGATCTCAAAATTTTTTTAAAACTTATAATGTTTCAGACTTCTTGTTGTCTAGCAAGAGTTTTTTAAAAAAAAATACAACAATAAAATGCTCCTAAACGTAGGACCTAAAGTCTTATCTAGAGTGCAACTCACAGCAAACTTACGATTATTCCTCAAGGCAATAACAGGTGTCAAGTAGATATCATATTTCATTATCTAGTATATATTTTTGGCTCAACACTATTATGTGTTGTAATCAAAACTAATTGGCTAGGTAACCCCAATTGTCAAAACTTGTGGACTAGAATGATAACTTGTAGATACTATCTTTGACGTAAATAGACTATCTCTTGTTGAAAAGATATTATCTACTCAATGCTCCTAAACGTTAAACATATAACTAGCCTCAATAAAGTAGGAAACCTATGCTATTAGACCTAAAAATTGGGCTTATGCATTTTAGAATGGCTCTTTTTTCAACTATAATAGGTAAGGTGACTTACATCATTAAACTTGAAACTCAAAACGGCAATTAGTGGATACCATCTCTCGACAAAGATATCAAACCCTCTATGAAGAGGATTATATTCAACATTTTGGCACATTAGTGCTAAATGATCTCAGTTATCAAATCTAAGTCAGATTTACATAACCATTTGAATAAATGTGACCAAACACAACCCAACAAAATCTATCTTGACATGTAGAATATAAATTGCATCAACGAAGGTATCATCCCTTGGCTTGTAGTATATAGCTCATGTTCAAGCAACAACAACTCATAACTTACAAAATTGAACTCTCGTTGAAGTGGTCAAGGTATCAATATTCAATGTTCAAAAAGATAACATACATCATGTCAATCTCAACTCTTGACATGTTGAGTTTAACTCATGTTGAGCAAGTCAAAGTATGGTATTCGATGTAAAAAACATAAGTTGCCTTTTAGAGGCATTAACCTTTGACGTTAAGAGTGTAACTCATGTCGCGCAAGACAATATAAGACTATAACACATGTACCCATTAAGTTCAAAAGATATCTCCATAGATACATGAATCATTATCGATATGGAATCTTTTTGTTAGGGACGTTGCAAGCAACAGTTTTAACATACGCAAATTATCATTACCTTTCGGAGGATCATTCAATACTATGATAATCTCATCACCATTACTCCTCTTCTATGTCATAGTAATGTCGAGATTACAAACATTTCTAGAATAATTACTAATAAATGTGAAAAAAAGAAGAAGCATGATCAATCATCTGATTGTAAAATCTCGATTCCACTATTATATGGGCATATTAATTTTATCTAATATATACATTAATCACATAATGAACATGAATAATCAATAGAATAATTATTTTATTAATAATCAATCATACAATAATTACAAATGATACAACAATTTGAATGTTATAAGGTACCTACCCTACAAGGGATTTCTTATTAAGAAAAATTAAACACTGATGGTTGTAAATGTTAAATAACAATTGAGAAGTTATTTTTATCAATAGAGAAAACTTCGGCTATGAGTTAAACATCCAAGGATTATTGGAACACTTCAAGGGAAATAGCTTGGGGAAGTTGACATAGATCGGTTGGTTTGTGTTAAACCAATATAAATCAATTGTTTGATTTTCTTCCTCCTTAAATTTTACTTTGTGTTATATATGTTGTGATTGCTTTTATTGATTGTCATATCATCTTATACTCACATAAAGTGTATTAGAATTGGTAAAATCTTACTAGATTGGATAATTTTTTTTTTTATAATAATGTTTATAGTAAAAAATCTAATTCATCGCTCTCTTAGGTCATATGATCGTTCAATTGATACCAAAGTTTGATTGCTCATTCATAAAATAATTTAACCTTTATAGAGCAATAATAATTAACCTTACGAGATCTAATGACATTAGTAAAAGATTTGATCGCCATAGACCCTCGTTATTTGATAGCACTGAATAAGCCCATCAGAGGAATCACATGTAAATCTATTTCAAAGTGATTATGAATTAAGGGATGTAGTGTCAGATGAACCCTCCATGCCATGAAAGAAATAGACGGTGGACAAGTCCAAGGAAAAAATGACTCCTCAAGACTAGGAACATAGCCATGAATGCCAAGGCCATCAATGTGCCGTAATTGAATACAATTTTAGGCCTTTTCCAGAGCCCAACCCGTTTGTTCTGTTAGAACACTCTGGAAGGGTAATGAATTTTGGTAGGTCACAGTAGAACACACATATCAAAGAAATCCAATATTCAAATTCTTATTGGCTCATGGAATCCACGTGGCTAACTAGTCAGCAACCAATAACCGTCTTTATCTGTACAAAACTTGAGCCGAAAATTGAGTATCTCTAGATGAACTTCAGTAGGAAGTTGTAAGACAGACTGTTGCCTTTATCTTTACACAGCGACGTAGGAAGAGCTCAGCTAATCATGGCACTCCAAACATCCTCCTTACTTCCTTCTTCTACCCCGGTCTACAAAGAGGTGAGCAGCTGGTAGTATCAGCTCCTTTCTTTCTTTCTTTCTTCTTCTTCTTCTTCTTTTTTGGTAGATAAAAGCTTTGAGTATTGCTCTTTGACTAGTATTACTGTTATTAGTAGTGTTCTAATTGTTTTGTCTTAAATTGGTTTCGTTTATCTTCTTTGTGTTGACAGGGGAAGCCTAATGTTTGTCTCAAGGAGGCCAGTTTCTTCGGGGTCGCAATCCCATCATACCGTAAAGCTGAGTTCAAGTCTTCCCAGATTAGTATAAAGGTAGCTAAAACGTATAATTAATCTTTCTTTATATTTATCTTTCTCTATTCGAAAGCATGTTGTATGCAGTAAGTTTCAGTGAGTGGTGTTAGGGAATAACATAAATATTCTTTCAACCTATGTTGTCTTTTTCTTGAAAGAATGCATCTGCCATGAAATGTAATAATTGCAAATGAGAATGTAGTCAGCGTGGAAGATTATAACCAGAGAATTGTAAATGATGTTGTTCTTTTAAGTCCATAAGTTGAATCCTCTCAATTACTATGTGAGATGCATATATAATATTTTCTATGTTTTGAGAATGTTGATGTTGTTTGCACTCAATTTGTAGCTGATAATTAGAATTTGAAACAATGGTCATTCATAGAATCTCCACATCCATGAGGATTCCATTTCAAAATTACTGGATTCCATGGTCTGACAACTGCATGTAAGAATACCCGAGTTACAGATGGTTTAAGTCAATTGTTTCTTCCATTTTATCTATTTGACCAGAGGGTTTTACTTACAGAATTTCAGAAAAAAAGAGCTACACATTGTGACTGATAAGGCTCAAACAGCTACTACAGCTCCTTCAATCACACAGGCTGCACCAGATGGAAAAAAGACTTTGAGAAAGGGCAATGTAATAATCACTGGAGCCTCCTCTGGTCTAGGTCTGGCCACAGCCAAGGCACTTGCTGATACAGGAAAATGGCACATTGTTATGGCGTGCAGGAATTTTCTCAAGGCTGAGAGGGCAGCTAAATCAGTTGGCATGGATAAGGAGAATTATACTGTCATGCATCTTGACCTTGCTTCCTTTGACAGTGTCCGGCAATTTGTTGATGCCTTCCAACATTCTGATAGGCTGCTTGATGCACTGGTTTGTAATGCTGCTGTGTACTTACCCACCGCCAAGGAGCCTACTTACACGGCTGAAGGATTTGAGCTTAGTGTTGGGACAAACCATCTTGGCCACTTTCTCCTCTCAAGGCTGCTGCTTGATGACTTAAAAAAATCTGACTACCCCTCAAAGCGTCTCATCATTGTTGGCTCCATCACAGGTACAGACTTGGATCCAAAATCCATATTTGAATACTGTCAATTGGAAACATATAGAGATTTTGATATCGGGGGTACAAAGTCAAAAGAGTTTTCATCAATTGTCATGCATAATTGTTCCAGATTTCTGCATAGAAAACTGGATTTATATGCAGCTGTAATAATTAACTCGAGGACTGATTAATAATGCACACATTTCATAAGAAGTGTAACTTGGAATATATGGTCGTGTGTAAATCTATATATATGCATAAGTCAAAAACTGAAAGTCATGAGAAAGTTGGAAAGACTTTAAATGGGGTTTGGCTACGGATTGTATTTCAGGAAACACTAACACCTTAGCTGGTAATGTGCCTCCAAAGGCCAACCTTGGGGATCTGAGAGGTCTTGCAGGAGGCTTGAATGCGCTGAACAGCTCACCTATGATAGATGGAGGAAAATTTGATGGTGCCAAGGCCTACAAAGATAGCAAAGTCTGCAACATGCTAACCATGCAAGAGTTCCATAGACGCTACCACGAGGAGTCAGGGATCACCTTTGCTTCTCTCTACCCTGGTTGCATAGCTACAACAGGCCTGTTCAGGGAGCACATTCCCTTGTTCAGGCTTCTTTTCCCTCCCTTCCAAAAGTACATAACTAAAGGCTATGTGTCAGAAGAGGAAGCAGGAAAACGGCTAGCACAGGTCAGTTGGACTCCTTAATAACAGTTTAAATATATGCAATATATCTACGGGTCCCTATATTAAGACCTCTTTTATATAGGTTGTGAGTGATCCAAACCTAACAAAATCTGGAGTTTACTGGAGCTGGAACAAGAACTCTTCTTCATTTGAAAACCAGCTATCTCAAGAAGCCAGTGATCCAGAGAAGGCACGTAAGGTGTGGGAGATTAGCGAGAAGCTCGTTGGATTGACCTAAAGGAGATCATGAACCCCAGCCACTGCCTTTTTAGGAGAAGATATACTTCAGGCTTCATACAAACAGGAAAACCTCGCATGATTTACTTGTTCTTGTAGATTCATTAAATCTTCAATGACAAGACAATAGAAACATTCACCCCCTTTGGTTAGCATGATAAGCAAGAGATATATATTTTAAAAATACTAGTCAGTCACTTCAGTTACGTTTTGCCTGGACAGTATTTCAAGAATGCAAAGAAATAACATCTGATTTGAGGGGTCAATGTAAGTGTAGCTGCCTCATTTTGGGTTCAATAGAGTTATTTTTTATGATGAAAAATTTAAAGGTTGATTCGAAGTATTTAAACCGTTGAAGTGAAGACGAACGGGTAAAACTCATGAACTCAACAAAAAATAAATCCAAAACCTTTTACTGTAAAAAAATCATCATATAACCCTAATAAAAAACTCAGTCCACCAAAAAAAAAAAGCCAAAACCCATGAGCCCAAAGGAAAAAAAAAGAGAGCACATGCGGCCCAACAAGCGACCGGCCCAGCCAGGAAGCGAGGAAACACCCTGACCCGCCTGAAAAATAGAAAACCCCATGAGAGAAGAGAAGCACTCGCACAGGGAAACACATCCAGGCTCGCTTCAAGTTTGCAGAGCGCGTGAAGGATTATGCTCTCCAGCGTGCGCGTGCATTACATGCCTGCGCTTTCTTTTCCATTTACTCTCTCCCTCGAACAGGTTTTTTTTTTTTTTTTTTATTCTCCACATTTTCTCCTCCCAAAGAGCGCAATTCCGCATATCTCTTTTTCTCTCTCCCGCGTGCGCACATCGTTGTAGTTGTGCCTTCTTTTTCTTACGCAAGAAGCGACAAGGAATAAGGGAGGGGATTGGGAATTTCCTTTTTGAGCAGACACTTCAAAACAAAAACTGGAAAATTTTGGGGAGATTTTTCTGCATTTCTTAGGAGGCTGAAAAGGAAACCAAAAAAATTGGAGGCGGCTTTTCGTACATTTTTTTGTAGTCCTCTCTCTCTCTCTCTCTCTCTCTCTCTCTCTCTCTATCAGCTCTTGTCCTTGACCAATGACCCGCAATCCATAGATCAGCCATAGTTATAACACCTTAAGATTGATTGTGGCCAAGGGACGTGTTCCCACTCACGGGGATAAAATGTTATTTTTAAGTTTTCAAAAATCCATCTTCTATTCTTAGATGCTGTTTTTATAATTTTTTTATTAAAATGACTAAAATACTTTTTTAAAAAATTAAAAATTTATACTAAAAATTATAAAATACTTTTTAAATATAAATATTTTCGAAAATATTTAAAAATGTTAAAAAATTTTAAATATATTAAAAAATTTTAAATTTAAAAAATGATATATTATGACTGCCTTCGTCGACGACGCAAGAGCTACTACTAATGTAGCCGCATTTACCGCTTTATAGTTATCTATTTTGTGAAAAGGTCGATTTTGACCTTCCATCTTCGGAGACGCCGCATCTCGACGCTCAGCTTTAAGCGTAGACGATCACCGGTAGCTCTACTAAAACAAAGCGTCGAAATCGGCACGGACCCGCATCTCGCATTGCTTTTTGATCCTTTTTTTTCTCTGGAGCAGAGGAGGCCGATCCCACTCCGTTTTACCAAAATTAAAGACGCCGATTTTGGTCATGCCTTAATGAACGGCGAGGCTAGATATACGACTTCGCAATCAAAGGAACGAGAATGGCCACTTAGCTCAATTATGGGCCTTATCATTGCCGACATAATTTAATGAATGCGACGCCTTATTTTTAATTTTAAAATAATATATTTTGTAAAATTTTTTAAATATTTTATATTTATAAAAATTATTTTATTATTTTATAAAACTTTAATTTTAAAAAGATAAAAATATTCCTTAATTGTTACTGTTTACTAATATATTTAATATTAAATCTGATTAGAGGGTGAGAGATAGGTTTTTGAAAATTTGAGAATGGCAATTTGTTTACGCCTCAAACTATGGGTGGGACTATGTCCTTTGTCCTAAGATTGTCGACATCTTCAGGTCAGTATCAGCGAGACTCCAAAACCGCTACTAGTGTCCGAGGGGCTTAATTCATTTACTAAGTTGAATAAAGCTTGTGTTGCAGATGTTTTGTTGTCTGCCATTTTATGCTATTAAAAAATGGCCATGATAAATATACAATGTTATGGCCATATCTCTCCCATGATTAAAATCATCCACATGTATGTATATTTGCTTGCATTTAATATGTGTGAGGAAATACAACAAATATTACTTTATTTTATGGCAATTTGAATGTGCCTGTTTGTGCTGTTCATTTATGCATGGTTAATGAAGAATCATGATTGTGTTTGCATGGTATAATATCAAAATATTGTACGCTTTAATGAGCCCTTTAAATCATTATTTAGGGTTTCATGCATTTAACATCACATGAATGATTCATATGATGTAGTGTTCACATGAATGAATGATACATACAGGAATTTATGGTATGGCCAAAGAACTTATTCCCACCCAAGGTTTCACTCGAATACAATTCCCACCCTCTAACATTTAAAAGCGGAAACACTCATCCTTCACCCATTGTCCATTCAATTCCATTAATACATTTTGTAAAATGACTAAAATTTTTTATTAAAAAATAAAAATTTATAATAAAATTATAAAATAATATTTAATTTTAAATATATTAAAAAAATTTATCAAAATTTGAAAAGCAACCGGTCCAATTAACAGTTTGATTTACTGTAGTTTTGTTTGATTTATTCCTTTAATGAGTTGAGTACGCTAAGCAACCGGTCCAAGAAGAGCATTGCCCACCCCTGGACGCATTAAAAAAAAAAAAAAAATCCTGGGCTTATTCCGCTCTGCACCGTTATTAATAAATTTCTTTGATTATTAACTGTCCAATTAACAGTTTATTCTATAAAATTATTTAATTTTTAATTAGACTTGATTAGTGTTAGAATAATGTGTAAGAGCGTTCATCAAGAAGGGATATAATTTTTAATTTTGTTCTTTTTAATTTTTTGTGAATGATTTATGTTTTCGCATTCTATTTGGATATTAGATAACATGTAATACTACATTGCATGATAAATTTAAATTTAATTAAACTTAATAATACATTTAATAAATAAATCACAATAATAAAAATTAATTTTTCAGATTAGATGATATGAATATTTAATACTTTTTTATTATTGTACTTAACTTTTCAAATTTAATCATTGAATAAGTAAAAAAAGTTAAATTTTCGATAAAAAATTTATAATTTATCTATTTTTATCGATGTATTATTTTTTTAAGATAATTTTTGGATCATAATTCTGTAAATTTTGTAATAATATGAAAAAAAAAAATAGTAATCATAATAATAATACATATTTGAAAAGTCATACACGTCTTTCTTTTATGCATGCATTGAATGCTCAAGCAAAATTTCATGCCATTTGGGAAGTCTTAATTATTATGTAGCCTCTTTTGTGTTTCGTCATCGATGTACATTTAAGTCTCAAATTATGTGCGTAATTCATACACGGAGACTCATGTGTCTGCCAAGATCAATTATATATTAATATTTTTATGTGTATATTATTTGACTAAATTGTTGCATGGTTGAAATTTGCATATAAAATAACGATCGTACGTTTAGGTAAATATTACATAAAAATACCGTGGCCAACGGTTGTTCATTACATTGGTGGGCTAAGTGGGTGAAATTAAATGTTTAAAGTGTAGTATATTTCATATTTCGTTGGATCTTTCTAGTTTGTTTGAAAAATGTAAAAGTGAACGGCGACAGAATGTAATTTTAATTTAATTTTTGTAGTTATTTTGTGTGGATAAATATAATTTATTTTACGTGAATGATTGCATCGTGTGATAATTTAAAATTTAATTGAATTCGATAATATATTTAATAAATAAATCACAATAACAGAGGTGAATCTTCAAACCAAATAATATAATTGTCTGTTATTTTTTTATTGTTATACTTGATTCTCCGAACTCGATTATCACGTAGGTAAAGAAGGTTGGATTTTCTACGATAAATCTATAAATCGTTTATCCTTACTGACATATACTTTTTTGAGACAATTATTAAATAACGACTTCATAAGCTTCGTAATGAGTTGTAGATCTATTATGTATTCCTCTTAACTATGTTTTGATCAGTTAAACAAGAATAGTAAATCTGTTCTAGTTTGGTGCGACAAAAACTGACATGACAATAATAAACATTTCAAAAATATAATAACAATATAAACATAGAAAATAAGTGTACACTTAATTGTTTATTGAAATAGTTTGGAATACATGTATCTTAAAAAAATATGTTAAGGACGTTCCCTAGCCCCTATTAAGCACGTTCTTAGCATTGGCTTCCTCCAACTTAGCAGCAGTTATCCAAATTTGCTGGCTCTTTAGGCAACTTTTCCCTAGCCCTATTAAGCACGTTCTGGGCATTAACATAAGTTTCCAACCTGGCTAAGGCTAACCACAGCTCCACATGTAATGGACAACATTCAACCGCCCTATGCAACAACAATCTAGCATCCTCCCCATTTGCTTACTCCACAACAGCCTTCCACAACCTAGCTGAATCAGATACATTCTCCAATCCTTTGCTCAAAACTCTACTCTTATTTCACATCATCATGCTCCAATTTTGCAGCCTGTAACCACAACTTAACAGAATTTGGAATCATTTTTACACCTTGAGCAATCACAGCTTTAGCCTCCCCAGGATTTGCAAGCCTACAAGCTTGTGACAAAACATTTTCATTTTTCGGACACTCCTCACAACCTCTTTGAATCAAATGTCTGGCTGCAGCAATATTCCCAGCCACTTCTTCCAATCTGGCAGCTGCAATCCAACCAGGTGGATGCTTCGGGTTTGTTTGATTACACTCTTCAAGAGCAATCTAGCCTTCTTAATATCTGAGATTTCTGCATCGCTGGTTATCTTCACACTCTTGAAATCGGTTAGGTACCCTTTTGGGTCCACCACAGTCAACCCCGAAACAGAATCATGCAAGAGGTCCCATTTCAATGACAAAACTGTTCCTCTACCGTCACCAACTGCTGTCATGTCTGTAACAGGGGGACCCAAGGGATTTCCGTTCCACCAGTGATCCAAAGCACTTACAGGCTCTTGCTTTTGTCTAGTTTTCTCCAACAATGTATGAGGCAATGGCACAAAACTTTCAAACCGTTTCTTCTTCTTTCTCAATGAATAATCTCCAATTTCAGGGATGCTATACCACTCATCGGCTGACAATGTCTACCATCTCCTCTTCAAATCAGCAAATTGCTCTGTAATTTTAGGATTTGAAGCACGATAATTTTCAATCTCTTGCTTTAACCTAGCTTCTCTCCTATATTTTCTTCGCGAATCTATTATTTTATTGATAGCTTCCCAAACAGCGTCAGCTTCTTTACCATCTTCATCATACTCAGAGTTCGCAAACAGCCCCACATCATGTCCTTCATCGAACGTTTGATTCTCATCACACCCTTTATCATCTCTTTCATCATCATCTTCATCCTCTCCTTTTGTCCCAGTTCCCACGCCCTCGCCAATTGTAGTGGCCGACCGGTCCGGGAGAGCAGGAGCCACACGGGCTGGCCCAATATCAGACCGGGTGGTGAACCAGGTAGCTCTACGACCCAACGCGGAAACATAATTGGGAGACGGCTTTGATTTGAGAGAATCAAGGCGTGGCTTGGTCGGTGGAGGGGGTGGTCCCACCAACACCACCAAGGAGAGGAACGTGGAGGGTCAAGGTTGAGAAAGGGGTAATGCCCAGATGGGAGAGAAGGGTAGAATCGTCATAAGTGGAATTGTTGGGAGGAATTAAGAGATGTTGGAGAGAGATTGGGATGCGTGTTTGATGTTGAAGGATTTGTTTGAGGGAGTAAAGAGTGGTAGTGTCAGGGTTTAGATTGAGAAAGATTGTACTGGAATTGGGTGATGTGACGAATACCATTTTTGATTCAAAATAAAAAAAATAATAATAATAAACCAACCGAATTGATTCTCAGGTGGGTTTTCCCGTGAAAATTGCAGAAAAAAAAAAAAAATAAGGCGAAGGAAGAAGGTGTGAAAATTACAGAGAAAGATTGTCCAGGGATTTTGAACAATTACAAAACAAGATTCTCAGTTATCTTACCACCATTTACTCTCTTCCCGATTTTGGAAAGTTGCCCGACAAGCTCGTACAGACATCGCGATGGTTTTGAAGGGGAAGACCTCTGAGCAACTTGATATTTTTGAGTCAATTCAGGAGCTCATAGAGGGGATTGATTGGTTGTGGATGTGGGAGCCGCTGCTATTATGCAATCTCAGAGTGTTGGAAGTGTTTTCGAAAATTTGCACGGATTTGTGATGAGAAAGTTGTTGGTGGGAGTCGGTAGCGTCGGCGCTATCGCCACCAACCCACCCTTCGGATTTTTTCAGCGGCCAAAAAGTCAGTCCCACCCATCACAAAATTCTACCCCCCAATCACAAAATTTTACCCACCAATTATTCCATTCAATTTTATAAAATTATCAAAATATTTTTAACCAAAAAAAAAATAAAACTATAATAAAAAATTAAAATAATTTTTCAACGGATTAAAAATAACTTTTAAAAATAAAAAATTAATTATCTTTATTAATAATATCGATTATAATTATTGATATTAATCGTGATTAGTATATTATATTTATTTTATTATATTTTAATTTTTTATTTACAAAATAAAAATATATTTTAATTATTAATATTTAATGAAATGGGTATGTTACCAAAGGTATGGTGGGTGGGATTAAATCCTTTTTAAATATCTCCCAAATCAAAGTCTACTCTCTTCTACTTGGCCACGAGTAATTTTTCTTGCATTCTCTCTTTTCAGTCTTCCTCTCTCATTCTCTAACATTCTCCCTTCAGTTACAAACACTTTTTAATCAGGCCAAAATGACCTATTCACATCAAAGCCTTTTTTCAAAGACAAAATCTAATTCTCTAATTTTCTAAAATTTAATTATTTATTGATTGATTAAAATTAATGATTAAGTTTAATAATCAACTATTAAATTTTAATAGTTAAAAGATTATTTTTATATTTTTAATAAAAAATTTAAAAATAATAAAATAAATTTTATAAAAATACTAAAATAAGTTATGAAAATATTTTAAAAAAATTTAATGAAGTTATTAAATAAAATTAAAATTAAAAATTTAAAAAATTCCTTTGCCACTAAAGACAATGAACGTTGAAAAATGAAATAAATAATTAGAAATGACTACTGATTCATGAGTCACCTATTTAAATAATCATTTTTGTCATTTGGTTTATTTTTTAACGACTATCGTAACCAATAGTGACTGTTCATTTTAATTTTTTATATATTTTTATATATAAATATTGTGTCATATTTTTATTATAATTTTTTATTTTTTAATAAGAGTAATCTAATAATTTTATCAATAATATTAAAAAATGGATAAAAATAATTAATAGATGAGTTTTAAAAAGTTGATAGATAAAATTTTACCTTTAAAAAAACCTTAGGTAAGAGTAAGTTGATCGGCCTTTTAATTATTAAAATTAAGATGCAATTTTTATTTATAGTTAAAAATAAAATTTTATAAACGTATGAGATGAAATGTGGGTCATCAAAGTTTGGGTAGGACATAGTGATTCAGCCTACATACAATTCAGGAAACAGTGCCAGCAATTTGGGGTTGTCGGTGGCAGTCTAGTACAGGTAACTGCTTTTTTTTTATTATTTATTATTATTATTTTATAATTTTTATAAAACATAGGATAATCAAAGTGTTGGAATATAAAATAAAGTCTGAATATAAATTACTATATAATAAATAAAAGCTGATAATTAATATATGGTTGGTTTCTAATTTAATCTAAATCCAATTTATCGTTCAATTTAAGAAAAGTCAGATTTTTCCCACCGGAAATGATTATTGACTTCTCCAATGGATCCACCCCAGTATGTTTTCCCAGCAGAAATTTCAAAGTTTTGACCATAACAAGGAGTTTCATTGGATTTTTCTCTGAAATTAAAAAAAAAAAAGAAGATTTTGATTATTTTATGTAATGGCAACAGATGTGCAGCTGATGCAACCTCGAAAACAACATCAAACCATTTTCTTTAGAAGGAATGAATCAGCCTATAGGACGCTGAGATGCCGTGGTTTGAATCGGTAGGGTAGAATAATGAAAATATGAAATACCGAGT
This sequence comes from Anacardium occidentale, assembly GCA_026122585.1. Taxonomy (NCBI): domain Eukaryota; kingdom Viridiplantae; phylum Streptophyta; class Magnoliopsida; order Sapindales; family Anacardiaceae; genus Anacardium; species Anacardium occidentale. Next base: position 33,416 of record JAJEJH010000099.1, on the reverse strand, counting down.
GGGCAGCTTGCATGTCAAATAGGAAGACCCCACTTGCTTGAGACTTGTTGTCTCTCTCTCTCTCTCTCTCTCTCTCTTTCCCTCTCTCTCTTTTAGATCTAAACGCAGTCTATGCCTTAATTTACAGGGGTTGCAAGTCAAGAATAAGCAAAACGCCTTCTGGGTGGGTGTGTTGTGTCTGAAAAACAGCCAGAGAAACAGAGAGATGGGGTTGGTGGGTGTCCAAGAAAATGGGAGTGGAGAAACGGCAAGGAAGAACAAGTACAAGAGAATGGATTCTGAGGTGACAGGGTTTGATGATGATAATCTTCAAACTCGTGAAGATAGGAAAAATACTACCAGAAAATATGTTATCGCTTGTGCCGTTTTTGCATCTCTAAATAACGTTCTTCTTGGCTATGGTAAGTTCTTCATCACCTGGTTTACAATCATTAATTTTCTGTCATGTCTGGGTTTCAAAAATCAAGATGGCAAGTAAAGTTTATTAAGATGCATATTAGGAAAGAAGACAAAGGCTTTTAGTCTTTTTATGGAAAATGAGTTTCTTGAATCCTGCGGTGACTTTCAGCCGGCATGTTTCAATTCCAAAAATAATCTTAGATTGGTTATATCACGACCTCTGGGGCCTGAGGATGATATGCTTTGACCTCTGATAAAAAGATGCTGTAGCCAGAGAATTTAAGAAGTTCTTAAATTTATCTATTAAAGGGTTGTTTAGAAGTCATGTTCTTCAACCGCTGACATTTAATTTTTTTGAGCTTGTGATAATTTAAAGGTGCTATGGTTTGTCACAACTATTTTCTTTCTTTTTTTCTAATTACCTTGAGATTTCTTCCTGTGATACCAAACTTATCAGTGAACAGAGCTAGTGAAACAAAATACAGTTAACAAATTAAAGTGTTTAATCTGCAGATGTAGGTGTGATGAGTGGAGCAATCATATTCATTCAGAAAGATTTAAAGATAACTAAGGTACAGCAAGAAATTCTTGTTGGAGTCCTGAGCATCGTCTCGCTTTTTGGTAGTTTAGCAGGTGGGAGAACATCAGATGCCATTGGGAGAAAATGGACTATGGCCTTAGCTGCTGTTATCTTTCAGATAGGTGCAGGTGTGATGACACTTGCTTCTTCATTCGAAATACTGATAATAGGAAGATTATTTGCTGGAGTTGGAATTGGCTTAGGAGTTATGATTGCACCTGTGTATATAGCTGAGATATCACCTACTGTTGCTAGAGGATTCCTTACCTCATTTCCGGAGATTTTCATAAATTTAGGAATACTACTAGGTTATGTCTCCAACTATGCATTTTCAGGTCTTTCAGAACACATAAGCTGGAGGGTAATGCTGGCAGTGGGAATTCTGCCCTCTGTATTTGTTGGATTTGCTCTATTTATAATCCCTGAATCACCAAGGTGGTTGGTCATGCAAAACCGAGTAGAAGAAGCAAGATTGGTGCTTCTGAAAACAAATGAGAACGAGAATGAGGTTGAGGAGAGACTTCAAGAAATTCAATTAGCTGCTGGACTTACGAATGCTGAGAAGTATGAAGAAAAGCCTGTGTGGCGTGAACTGTTGAGCCCTTCCCCTTCACTTCGCCGGATGCTAATCGTTGGGTTTGGAATCCAGTGTTTCCAACAGATCACGGGCATAGATGCAACTGTCTATTACAGCCCTGAAATCTTCAAAGAAGCTGGGATTGAGAATGATACAAATCTTCTTGTTGCAACAGTTGCTGTGGGTGTAACAAAGACAGTCTTTATACTGTTTGCCATGTTGGTTATTGACAAACTGGGTAGGAAACCCTTGCTCTATGTCAGTACAATCGGAATGACGATTTGTTTGTTCACTTTAGGTCTTAGTCTCACTTTTCTGGGAAGAGGGCAAGTAGGTATTGCCATTGCAATTTTGTCTGTGTGTGGAAATGTAGCTTTCTTCTCTCTTGGCATGGGCCCTGTTTGCTGGGTTGTGACATCTGAAATCTTCCCTTTACGTCTGCGTGCTCAAGCGACTGCCCTTGGGGCAGTGGGTAATAGAGTGAGTAGTGGGTTGGTTGCCATGTCCTTCCTTTCTGTCTCTCAAACAATCACAGTGGGCGGAACATTCTTAATCTTTTCACTTGTTTCTGCTCTTTCCATTGTCTTTGTCTATAAATTCATTCCAGAAACAAAAGGAAAATCTTTGGAGCAGATTGAGTTGCTATTTAAGAATGAAGAAAACTGGCAAGGAAGTGAAGTTGAGCTGGGAGATGTTGAGCAACTGGTGCAGAAAGAATGAGTAGTGGGAACATGGGAAGGTTCATTTAATGAGCCAACATTTCTTCATCTTATGCTTCAGTGACTGGATTGCGGAGAAAGAAAATCATGCAGTGTTGAGTGAATTTTACACCCCTGATGAAGCTATTGTCATCTAAACGTAAGATTATTTTTAGGGGAACTGTGAATGAACTTTCATGTAAGAGTCTCAAGTTGATTTCTCTGGTTTTAAAGTTTGATTTGCCCATCTCGCATGAATGCTGATGCTGCCTCTGTAAATTCCTATTTTTTCTAAACCATGAGGGTAAAAGCTCATACTGAATCAAAACATTGAAAAGTGGGAGCTCAAGCATATCACCTCCAAAAATAACATGCCTCTGTCAAAGAAGATCAATCAAAATCTTAAAACCAGAAACCTTCTTAAACATGTGCGGTGAGCGTGGATCGAACACGCGACCTTCAGATCTTCAGTCTGACGCTCTCCCAACTGAGCTATCCCCGCTTGATGCCTCTTAGATCTAATTTTTATTTATTCGATGTTAAAGTTTGGCGTCTCTCTCCGTGCAAACCCTTGACTCCCAAAGAGAATCCAGACAGCCGCCAAATCTGACAGAAATGGAGTCACTCGACGCTCAGCCCCTCTCATCCTTTAGACTTCCACGACAACATCCTCCCCCTCTCGTTCCTACGACTCTGTATTTGCTCTCGCTTCTTCCGACCTTGATAAGACTGGTCCTTTAGAGTCTGCTGGTGCTAACCATCCATTTGAATCCACCACCAGTGTGAATGATCCTTTTGAGTCTGCCCGTGTGAATGCCAATGACGGTGTTGTTGGTGCTGTTGACCATCGTAATCAACATAATATTTTCGTCTCTGATGAGCCCATTTTGCCTCCACCCGAGATGACGGCTGAGGACGGTTAGTATCTATGGCACTGTTTATTCTTATAATGCCTCGAGCGGTCAAGACAAGAAACAATGATGCATCGAGCACCCTAAAATCTAAATTCCTTACAATTATGCCGACAGCTCAAATGACCCTCATTTGACTACCGCCAAATAACTATTCTCCGACATGAATCCCATTTCCTACCCAATATTTGATGAAATTACCAATTTACACCTTTGAGTTTCAAACAGTCAAATTCTCCCTTATCATTAGTGAATTTAATTTGATTTTCTCGGAAATGATTGTTTTACTCTTTTATTAAAATTATAAAACTGTAATTAATACTTAATATAGATATAAAATTATTAATATATTCTCATTAATTTAAAATTTATTACTTAGATTACTAAAAATATTAAAACTCTAATAAATTATAAAATATTGTATTTTGTTTTTTTTTATAATTGTCATTTTTAAAATTATTGAACGTAATAATTTTAAAAATTTTAAAAATACCTTTAATTATTTTTTAAAATTCCAAAAACTCTTGAAATTTCTATCAATATTATAATATTTTAAAAAAATTATAATTCATCTCTACATGTAAGATATTTTGAAAAGAAAAAATAAAATAAAAAAATCTACTTAAAATAACCGGGGTGTCTTTTCACTTATTGAAACCTGTTAACAAAAATTGACTTTTTAAAGCATAAAAAAATAAAAAATATATTTTCTTTAAATAATAAATGGTTCGTGTTTTTGCAACACAACACATTGCATAGTTTAAATCAGTTTGAATTATATCAAATTAATCTAAATATGATTTAAATCATATTAGATTTAAAAGATTTTAATATAATTTTAAATCGAATTAGAGCAAACCCTAAATTGTCAGGAGTGTTTTTCCTTGGATAAGTGAATTTTTATTTTAACCCTGAAGCGTTCCGCAAAGAAGCTGACCAACATTACCGGAAAGCAATGGCGGAGCTCATCCTTCGTGAGGTTCCTAATATTGAGAAGAAGAGAGGGAGAAAAGATTCTGGCAAGAAGCCTTCCATTGGGGTAGTTTAGGGCCCAAAGCCTGGGAAACCACTTCATATGATGCCTTCCCCCACCCTCTAAAGATGGAGCTGCAGAAGGGAATACACCCATGTCACCAGCTAAAAAAAATTTCTCCTGACCCAATTAATTTGGGGACTCCTGCATCTGTGAAGAGGCTGATAGACCAGAGCCAGTAATTTAAAAAAAAAAAAAAAATCTTGAATCAAATGATTGAGTAATCAAGTAAGTTTATAATAAAATACCAGATGGAACAACTGAAACAAAATCTTTGAGCTTTTTTCTGCACGTGGAACCAACTTTCACTTTGGATAAATTCCTGTTTTCCCAGTGCTTGGCTGTCAAACTTTCATTGAACAAAAAGTTTATCATGTCTGGTCCATCACATGATAAGATATGTGAAGTTCCAATCAGCGTGGATTCAAAGGGATCCTCCTCCACGTGCGGTGGTCACCACTCATCACCCACCGTCTATACTACTTAGCTTGCGCTTCTTGCTTGTGGGGTTGGAATCACTTCACATGTGAGGAAGATAATGCCATTGTTATCCATATTATAATCATTTGAGAGCACTGCACATCTTAAGCTTATTAGACTTATATTCATGGAGCTCAATCGGCAAAAAGTCATAAAAAAATCTATAGGATTCCTTCTGGGTTTCTATGAACTACACAAACAAATGTATCTTGGGATATATAATTTCTGTGATGGTGGTAGGTTCATTTATTTTGGCTGATTAATTTTGCTTCAACTGCCAAAAACAGGGATGAGGCTCCACAAGCAGAGCCTGTCTGCAGATACAAAATTCAATGCGAGAACTTGGAATTTATTAGAAACAAAAGAGGGTCCACAATATTACATTACCTTACATAACACATACGCTCTCTCTCCCTTTGGAGAGGGCAACAATATCTACTACACACTTGCACACTAATAATGGCACCAAATGAAGTTAGACCAAAGAAAAAAAGCAAAACCGTTGGATGATCTGATGCTGTCCAATGGCTGCTTTTCTTTCTTAAAAAAGGAAAAAAGAAAAATTCAACAGAGAAAGGAAAGGCTACTTCTGTGCCATGAGGGATCCAGAGCTGGGGTGATATATATATGTATATATATCTAGAAGAGCTTATTGCAAATAGTCTTAGAAGTTAAAATTGAGGCGAGATGTGTATGTGGCTTTGGGAGACCAGTTCCTTGGAATAACATCCCTTGCCGAGAGAGCTCGTCCTGTTGCAAGAGTAGTAATCTTCACTGAGAATGGTCCCTTTAAGGGTCCTCCAATAATACACCAAGTTGCTCCCCATACATGATTCATCTGCAGCCACTGGTTGGAATTTGCCTGCCAAACTAAAATATCAGTTTCTAATTAAATATATATGCCGTTCAACTTTTAGATCAAACAGCACATGCAGATGGGTCAATAAAATGGCTGGTATGAGGGAGGAAAAAGTGGTTTTCAGACCATTGCACATTGGCGCCATTAAGTACATAAAAGATAATGCTTTCTTAAAAGCTAAACAGGGGCAATGTTTTGTTAATAAAGTGAAGATATGCTGGGCGTTACTGCAATTGCCATTGATGGTGTTGTTACTGTTCTAATAATCTTATTTTATGAAAGGACCATTTGGGGAAAAGAGAAAGTGCAGCGCTACTTTTGAACACGCACAACTTCAAAGGCTGATTCTTCCTCATGCCTCTTTTGACTTGGAGCTTAAAAATAAAAAAAAGAGAAGATCGAGAGAAAGATAAAACTTACTTCTCTTATATGCATCTCTCCCACATCTCCATCTCCATCCTCAAATTCCACCAGAATGGACAGCCAGTAATCAGTCGAACCTTCATTCACATGGAACGCTATGTTCTTTCCAGGATATTTACACGGCGTCCTGAGTTAATGAATAACAACAAATGACATTTACAATAATTACTTTACTGTAAATATAAACATATTTTTAACTGAAGAGCAAAAGCAGCAGTCAAAGCAGAGTGTACCGCCGATAGATGACTGGGAGCTCGCCTCGGTTGCGGAGCTGGAAGCCCTCGCCAGTGACGGCCATGCGACCAAAGGCTGCACCACTGAGGTCGAAGTGGGTGCGACCATTGGAGCAGTATCCACCTGGGCACTCGTCCGTTACAATTATAGTTACTGCCCTTCTTGAGCATATGCTCTTGTCCAAGCACTTCACTTTGTAGCACGCCCCACACCCCTCTCCGTTCTTGAAAAGTATCGGACTAACTGCGCCCACTCTGGCCCTCAACGGCTTTACGTCCACTAATGAACCATACCCACATGCCCCTCCTGCACCAAAGATCAATATTACTTTTGTTGCTTCAAAATTCTAATTAACCAGCCGAGTAGACGCAGCTCACTTCTGAATCAACTCACAGAATTGACAGCAGTAAGAAAAGTTCAAGAGAAAAAACTCACACAGATCTTGACTAAGAACTCTAACAAAAGACAGTATTATTAAAGTATAATGTGGAACGCACCGTCACTACCGTCGCCTTCGGGGTCGCCGTACCAGGTGGCAGTAGCGGGTTTCCAATGTGTGTCTGTGACAAAGTGGTTAGTGTTGGCGGACACCAGTACACACTTGAACACCAACAAAAGGAACAACTTCATGACTTGGCTGAAACCGCGGTGGAACTGCATTGTGTTGATTAAGTTTGGTCAAGTAAAGAAGCGCCGCCACCAGCACCACCACCACCACCAACTCCGTCAGTTTCCCAGAAAAAGCGGAGAAAGCAGTAATACTAAAACGTGATTTACAGGCTTGCCGACAGTTTTCTTTTACTTGACTAGTGAAGAAGACACAAGCTATGCTGCCATGGCTGTATGCCAGGTTCTATAAATAGAAGGGAAGAACGGAAGAGAGAGAAGACGGAAAGGCCTCCTGCACTGTCACTTTTGCTACCCATTTGATACATTGGTTTTAGAATTATTTACAAGTGATGCCATTAATTCGTTGGGGCCCAGCGACGGTTAAGGCGGTAAATCAGGATGACCGTACATTGGTGTTGGAGAATTAAAGAATGAAGGGGTAGTTTGGTAATTTGGGGAAGGGACCGTTAAGATTGTTCGGTTCTTGGGTCATGTGAGGGAATTGGAAAGTAGTCGTTAGAAGTTGACAGATAGATGCGGTTATAAAATAAAATAAAATAAAAATAACATTCAAGTAAAAACAAAAATTAATTACATAAAGAACCTTGGATTTACCATAAATTTTCTTTTCTGTTCATTTCATTTGTCTTCGATTTGGGCCCGGTGTGAATGTGCTTAGCCGAATTTGTTGACCCAACTTGCAAATGTGCATACATAGAGGAATTAATTTTCGCAATAAAGGTTCTCAAATTTAGAAGGCAAACGGCACATGGGTTTAGAGGAGAGCAGAAAATTCAAATCGAATTAAAATTATAAATATGTTTTTAATACAAAATATTCTTTTAGATGATTTTTTAAACTTGTTTTAATCATATATATTGATATTTAATGAATTAGTTTCTTAGTTAATACATTTCTTTTAATGAAAAAAAATAAAGACAGTTTTAGACTTATTTACAAATAAAACTTATCTCAAATATTCATAATAGAGGTGTCAATTTCAATTTCGAAACCTTTGTCCGGTTTTAAAAACATAAAAATCAATTGGTTTGGGTTTTTATGTGTTTGACAAAGTATTTAGACCCGCTCACTCCTGCATGGGTTGCTTAAAATTTTATGGTATACTACAAAAATCTTAGAATTCGTACACTTTCCAGGGAAAATTATGGGATGTTTGGATAGCAAGAAATTGGAAATGTGAGGAAAAAAAGTGGAGAATTATTGGGGTAAGTGGACTGGAATTGTAGTGTGGCATGACTCATAATGTGAACCAAGATAGGTGGTTAATTAGGTATAGACACACATACAACTTCCAATTCCATATATATATATATATACACTTCTTTTAACACTTGAAAGATACAGATTTGGAAGCATTTCCACTAATGATATTGGTGCCTCCACTTAATCAAGTTGCCCCCCTTAAATCAAGCCCCGAAATTGAACCTAAAAAGTCACCTTAATTGGTGGAAACCATACGCCACATTTCAATGATTCACAAAAGTCCACATATTTTTATTGATCTAAGATCCAGTTATGGAAGGAGATGAGATGAATTGATTTAAAAAGAATCCTTTTAAATAATCAAATATTATCGTGATGTCCACAAATTTCCAAGGAGGACGACATTAAGTTCTGCTTCTGTCGGCAGAAGAAGACTAATTACTTGTAATCACCAGTCTTTCAAATATTTCAGCTATAATCCATAGTTTATTTGGTTTATATCACTTATGTGTTTGAAGTTTGTATTTTATCTTAATTAGCATTATCTCTACTAAATGGTATCGATTTGAACGTGGGATATTCTTTACCTGCAAAGATTTTGTCTTTATCTCTATTTTTATTGAGGAATTCTTTTCTCATTTAAAAAGAGAAAAACTGAGAAAAGAAGGCCAAATATTTGAATTACTGTCTCTATACAAGAGTTTTAATAGATATACTATTTAGCTAAAGATATAAAATGAATTTGTCGATTAAAGTTTTAGCATGAAATAAGAATGGGTTTTAATTATCGATATCAGTCGGTCATTCTTATTTGATCTGACAGGATAAACATGATAAATCAGGAGCAAACCTTCTCTAAGTTGATATACTTTTAATTTCTATTTGAGGAATCTTGACATATGTAATTGTAGAGATAATAATGAAGCAGTAGAAATCGAATTCATTAATCTTCATTCTTGTCTCCATCCCTTTCTTAATACGAGAATGACAAGAAATTCATGTTTCATTTCCCATCATTGTTAAAAAATAATAGAATATTTGTTAGGTGTTAGTATAATTTTGTAATAATTTAAAAGTTTTAAAGATAATTCTATATATAAGGATTTAAGGGCATACAAAAGAGAGGGAAAAATAAAGAAGGCAATGGTTCAAAAATACATTTAAAAGTTTTAAAGATAATTCTATATATAAGGATTTAAGGGCATACAAAAGAGAGGGAAAAATAAAGAAGGCAATGGTTCAAAAATACATTTAAAAGTTTTAAAGATAATTCTATATATAAGGATTTAAGGGCATACAAAAGAGAGGGAAAAATAAAGAAGGCAATGGTTCAAAAATACATTTATACTTATTCTTGTTTTGCCTTTAATCATGGAGATTTTATTTATTTTCATTCTCATCCTTATATCTGTGACTATTAGAGAATTCTCTGTCCATTTGAAAAGAGACAGACCAAAAACTTGTTTCATTGACCAAATGACTATCTCAATACAACAGTATAAAATGGATATGTTAGTTAAAGTTTAAGCATGAAATAAGAGTGGGTTCTAACCAACTCATGCCTTGAGGACTGACTGCATAATTTTCCACAGAGGCTTGAAAATGTAGGCTCATTGATGTTCATACTTAATTATATTTATGTGTGTAATTAATTTTCAATTATAGACATTGCAGCATGTGATAATGCTGACATTCTCATGATAAATAATGTTAAAATTCATTAATTATTGTAATTAATTTAACTAGTGGGTATCCATATGTGTCATCAAACACATAAATGAAGTATTATTATCAATTGTCACTATATCTCAACTTTATAGCCAGCATTATCTGACCGTCCCGAAAAAGGTAAGGGTGAAATGGTCATTTTATAGCTCTAATCTTAGTTTGGGTGAGTATTAAGTAGAGTCACAACCAATCCATTTTTGTCACGTAAAGATGTATACATTATTATCTCTTTTTGGGTGGTTTTGTAGCATTTTTTTAATTTTATATACTGATCTTAAATTATGTTTACCAAATTTATTATCACATAATTAAGTAACTTTAAATTAAAAATAAATTAACATTTAATCACGATACCTTATTATTGATATTTAAATTGATAAACATTATAAATGCATATAAAAGAGTAATACTAGATAACCATCCCTGAAAGAGGTGATTGTTATTTACTCTTTATGTGATACTATTAGGGTTACATAAAATTCAAATTTATTTTCACCATTTTTTAAGAGATGAATTTTGTATAACATATTATAGTGCCAAATAAGGGGTGGCGAAATTCTTGTATTTTTGTGTTTTTTATGTGAGGGGCTTTTGGATGAGATTATATAATGTGGTGGCTGTTTTGTGTGTTTGAACTCTTGTGTCCGGTCACAACAAAATGAGCATGCAAGCCTAAACAATGCAAATGGCGAGAGTTTAGCACAACTAAAGATGTCAATCAACAAGTTATCGGACAAATTGATAATAAGAAGTTGAGATCTCTACTTAACAACCTGAAGAAGGCATCAGGTAAATGTTCATTGTTCTATACATGCTTTAAGAGCCTTAGATTGTAGCACCTTCAACTCTTAGATATGGGATTCTGGAGCAACCAACCATGTTACATACTTTTCACATCAATTTTCCCTTTGCACCCCATGTCCTAGTTCTAAGAACAACTTAACTTAGATTAGTCACGTGTTATTGAAGTTGGAATAGGAAATATTCATTTAAGCTCTTCCATGACTTTAATGAATGTCTTACATGATCCAAAACTCACAACCAATTTGATCTTTATCCAAAATTTTACAAGTCGAATGAATTGTAATGTTACTTTCTTTACCAATTTATGTGTTTTTTATAACTAGATCACGGGAACAATCGGACGTACTACAAAATGTGAAAGTTTTTAATACTTTGAAATCCTATATAATGAAGAGGTTAACAAAGACATAGTATCTATCTCATTTTTGTCTAAAATCAATGCATTTGAACAATTTCAATTTGGCTTTATCACTCTCGAATGCATCATTCATCTTTTCAAGTTCTAAGAGTAATGGTTTGCTTCATGTTTAAAAAAATGAATACTAGTCAATTTCAATGTGATATTTATGAGTTTGCCAAACATAAACTTGTTTCGTGTCTAATAAATAATAAAAAAAATCTTTTTTTTCCCTCTCGTTTGATTCATTCTGATATTTGAGAATCTTTTAATGTCTCAAATGTCTCAGGGGCTAAGTGATTTGTCACGCTCATAGACAATTGCACTCAAATCAAAGGTGTTCTCTTAAAAGAAAAAAAAAACCTAGGGTTAGAATTGTGTTTTCCACCTTTCATAACATGATTCAATATCAGTTTGAACTTAAAATTAAGATAACAAGATTAAACAATGCTAAAAATTCTCGTATTTCCAAAAAGAAAGAATTACCCATAAATTTTTTTGTGTTGATACCTCTCAATAAAATAGAGTATTTAAAAGAAAGAATGAACACCTCGTGAATTAGCTATGCGGAGAGGTTATTCTTAAATTTGTTCATTTTATTAATTGAACTCTATCTTGAGTTCTTAATTTTCAAAGCCCTTGGGTTTGGGAAGTTTTTTTGTCCAAATTTTTCCTCATATTGCTTTGCACGATCACATGGAACCTAGGGTTTTTTGGCGTGTCACATTTGTTCATGTTTATTCTCATAATCAATATAAACTTGACTCACAAGCAATTGAATGTGTTATTGTGAGGCACTCTTCTACTAAAAAAGGATACGAATATTACCATCCATCTCAAAATTTCTTCATCTTGGTTGATATTACCTTTATGGAAGACCAATGTTTCTTTATCTTGATTTACCTATTGTGATAAGAAAGGTATGAGTAAATGCATTGTTTGTCTATTTTCTTATCAACTAAAAATCCTCCTTCTCACAAAAGCTTTCTCCCTTGCCTTAAGACGATATCCATACCACAAACAATGTTTGAGGCTCTCGGTGGTGCATGGTGGAAACAAGTTATGAAGTGAAAGTGGATGCACTTGAAAAGAACAAGACATGGGATCTGGTCAGATTAGTTAACTACAAAGAAGATAATTAACTAGAAATGTATAAAGTCAGATTGGTAGTCAAAAGATATACTCATGAGATAGATTACAAAGATGGCTTTGCATGGTAAGAATAATATTGTCATTAACAACTAACTTTGATAGAAGTTTACGCCAATTCCATGTGAAAAATGTTTTTCTACGTGGACACCTTGAAGAAGAAATCCACTTTACACTTCCCCTAAGATTGGAAGGCGATAAACAAAAAAAAACAAAAAAAAGGTGTGCAAGTTAAAGTAAGCCTTGGGCATGCTTGCAGTGGGCTACAAACAAAGAAAAGAAGATCGCACCCTATTCATCAAATATAAAATCTCAGAAGGGAGTAACAATATTACTAGTCTCTCTCAATGATATCATTGTTATTAGGAATGAAAATAAGGAGGAAACACTTAACAAACATCTTGCTGTAGAATTCAAAATTATAGACCTTAGAAAGTTGAAGTATTTCTTAGGTTAGAGGTTGCTTACTTAAAGTAAGGAATATTTATATCTTAACAAAAACATGTGTTTGACCTTTTCAAATAAACCAGTCAAATTGGGTGCAAACCTGTCGAAACACCTGTAAAAACTTGTCACAAGTTGAGCAAAGCAAGTGAAGATGAACTAATTGATCGACAAAGATATCAACTATTTATTAGAAGATTGATCTACCTTCCATATACACATTTGAATATAAGATATATTGAGAGCATGATAAGTTAATTCATGTATAATCCTTGGAAAACTCATCTTGGGGTGATGTATTCGGTTTTGAGATAATTAAAAGCTAATCAAGGTAGAGGAGTACTATCTAAGAAAATTAAGAGTCATGAGTACGGAGGCATATACACATGAAGATTATGCAAGGTCAATGGTACACAAGAAGTCAACAACGCAGTGTGGGGAGGAAATGTAGTCTCATGAAAGACTGAAAAAAAATAAAAATGGTAGTTGCTAGATCAAGTTCAGAAGTAGAGTTTCGAGCTATAGCTCAAGGGATTTGCCAACTTTGTGGCTCAAAATCATTTTAGAAGTCTTCGAAATTATTGGGAAGAACCAATTAAGCTACACTGTGCGGTAAATTGACCATTAACATTGCTCATAAGCCAGCGCCACATGACAGAACGAAACACACGGAGGTGGGTCAACACTTTATAAAAGAAAAGTTAGATAGTAGATTGATCTACGCATCACAAACCTTAATGGAAGAGCAACTTGCTAACGTTCTAATGAAGGAACTGGCTGGTCATGCATTCTAGAGTATTATAAGCAAGCTAAGCATGGAAAATATCTATTCATCAGTTAAATGTCCAAGATTTTTGTTTTTTTGAGAAAAGAACTTTTCCTAATAGCAGTCTTTTATCTTCTGTGTAATTCATGTCTCTTTGCATAGTCATTTATGGTCATTTTGTGTGGTTTTTATAGGTGGAGTTTTTCGTCAACATGGACGAATCCAATACTTTTTGCTAGTACTTCAGATTGCATAAGTTGAACCCAAGAATATAACACTTGTTATAAAAAGTAAATAATAATTTCTCCCCAAGGTTGGTGAAACTTATAATTCTCGTTTCTTGAATTCTTAAACAATAAATTTTCACTCAAAAAAAGATGTAATCTGATCAAAATCACACCTTTGTTGCGATTCAATTATCAAATTAGATTTTTTTTGGGTGTCTTCAAATTGAATCGTCCTATGCCAAATATAATTGGGATTTTTTTTTGTGAACAAAATTATGCTTTGAGGGGAACTTGGTAGTATAAGAATTTAAGAGATCAAAATTTATTGTAAAAGACGCCCGGTTTAGAGTTTAGGTAGTTTGTCTTATGAAGCAGAATATTATGGTCCCCAGTTGTTAGATTTTCAAGTCTGAAACAATACGTTACATATGAGTAGACTTGGAAAGCAGAGAGCGAATGCAAGAAGCCAGGAGGCACGAGGCACGGGAAGCAGTAAGGTTATTATGGAGCTACAAAGAAACTCAACCCAGTGGAGTAAGGTCGTTGAAGAGATAGTGAAGTTGGAGAAAAAGATTTTCCCCAAGCATGAATCCCTAGCTAGATCATTTGATGAGGAACTCAAAAAGAGGAACTCAGGCTTACTTTATTTAGAGATTGATGAACAAGTTGTAGGCTATGTGATGTACTCTTGGCCTTCTTCCTTGTTCGCTTCCATCACCAAACTTGCAGGTTCCACAACTTCTTCATACTGCATTTTTATTGTCTCACATTTTCAGAAGTTTGTGCATTGATTATTGGGTAAAAATTCATTTGGCCCGCCTGTTATCTGTTCGATAAATGTCTTCTGTGACCAAAATATATTTTTTTTGTGTAAACTTTTATACGATAATACATTTTTTTTTATACCTGTTTCACTGATTGAAATGAAAACTTAGTGAAGGAGAGTTGTAGGAAACAAGGGCATGGAGAGGAATTGCTGAAAGCCGCAATTGAGAAATGCAGAAGCAGAAACGTGAGCCGCATAATGCTTCATGTTGACACCTTAAGAATTCCTGCCTTGAATCTCTACAAGAAACTTGGTTTCCAAATTGATGCCTTGATACAAGGTTACTACTCTCCTGATCGACATGCTTATCGAATGTATTTGGATTTTGATTCCAATTAGCTGCTACAAACTGCAAAGAAGTTGAAACTTAGTCCATTTGACCGTGTTCTTTTTTTGTTACATTGACGTCCTTAATAGAATGGAACCATGGACTGGCTTATATTCTTCTGCTTAGCTGGATTCGAGCACATATTTGTCGAATATGTTTCTTTCATAATATTTTGATTCGATTTACAGGCAAAACACTGTTCAAAAGTACGATTTCCCAACCTGTCCACGAAATTTTCGAATGTTATTTTTGTATGATATTTTATTTGTTTTAAGTGCAATGAAATTCGTTACGACATACAAGTACCGGCTTTAATTTTAGTATAAATAATATATAGAATAAATTCGACTAAAAGAAAACAAAAACACCGCAGGTATTGAAAAATATAAAAAAGCAGGAAACCTTAAAATCGATATTCAGCCACGAATTAGAGTTGTCGGTGACTTTGGTCCAAATCCCAAAAACTCTTTTTCTGGCTGAGTTCGACACTCTTGAACCCGGGTTCATTGTTTTCTGGGGCTGCTTTGCTCAATTCCTTTTTCTTAACATTAATTGATAAGTGGGTTAGGGTTTTTGTGCAACGAGAAATGGCAAGAATTGTGAAAAGTTGTATACAGTCGTTATTAAAGATGGTGAATTCGGTGATGGGAATGGTGGGAATTGCTGTTGTTTTGTATGCATTGTGGTTGATTAGGGTTTGGCAGAAACACATGGGTGAATCCCCCTTTTGGGATGATTCTGATGGTCCGGTTCCATGGTATGTTTCTTTTCTTTATTTAGAGGTTTTCATTTGAGGCTGTGTTTTGTTGCTAGAAAATTAATTTCAGATTTGGTGGATGTTTTATCATGTCGGTTGGGTGATTGTACTTTTTAGAATTAGAAGATTGCTTCTTTCTTTTTTTTTTGGTTATGTGATGCTTTGAGTTAGTTCATTTTTATTGGTTTTTTGCTATGGGGAAGTTGAGAAGGATACATTAGGATAATATGAAACTAGAATTTGAGTATTCTTCTAGTATTTTAAGCAAACTAATGTAAATTTTTCTGACTTTTGTTCTATTGGTTTCTGAAGTTTGTGTTCGTATATGTTTTGATATTTAAGGGTTTCAATTGTTGGTTAATAATTTTTAAGCTTATTTTTTATATTTTGTGGACTAAATTTCCTTTTGCGATGTTAATGGTAGTAGGAGAAAGATTAGTGGGCCAAATACTCTGCTTTTGTGAAACATGTTTCCTTTGTCTCTCTATAAAGAAAAATAGTTTATTTTCAATTGTGCTTTTGTTAGACTGCATATATTGGAGTCTTTCTTCTAAAGGATTGACAGTGATAATTAAGAAGTTGGTTGTGTCTGTGTGAGTTGAAACTATGAGACAATTCATTCAGAAAAGTGTTGGTCGCTGGTTGTAGATACTTCTTATTTGTATATAGCTTAGTTGACGACATTTATATAATTCAATTATTTGAGTGTAAACAATGATTGTAAAAGAATTATTTTTGCTTGTATTACAGGTTTATTTACACTTTACTTGGCCTTGGGCTCACTGTGTGTGTTATCACATGCTCAGGTCATATAGCTGCAGAAACTGTAAACAGTTGCTGCCTCTATTTAGTATCCTTTTCTAAATTTGTACAAATATATATATATGAATTTCCTTTTATGTTCATTTAAGTATATTTATGCATATGGGGATTTAATTTTTTATTGCTCCCTTGATGTAGTTTAGTTATTAAGTGAATCTGAATCTGAGTGTAGCTTCAATGGAGCAGTACTTTCTAGAATCTATGTTTGACTTCATTGTTGACTTAACTATGTACAGTATATGCTGTTTGTCATTTTTCTTCTTATGCTGGAGGCCGTGGTGACTGCTGATGTATTTCTGAACCGTGATTGGGAGGAGGTACATCACATAGTCACTCATTTATTGATTTGAATTTTATTGATCTCTCATGGTGTTTGGAGACAATTTAAGTGAGTAATTTTTTTTCTTATAATAAACAAGTCAGGCCTGGATTAATATATTCTGACTTTTTTCACCAGGACTTTCCAGAGGATCCAAGTGGGAGTTTCACCCAATTTAAAGAATTTATCAGGTCAAATTTTTTATTCTGCAAGTGGATAGGCTTGTCAATTGTCTCTGTACAGGTATCCCTCTCCCTCTGCCTTGCTCCAACGTGTTTTTGTGGTTAAAATTGTTTAGTAAATAAGTCTTCCTAGTAATTTAGTAGGATTTGGCAGGATCAGTGGACAAGTTCAAATATTTTATGATGTTATAGCTGTACAAGTGACTGAGTATACATGAAGGCTGCAGTATACATTTTAATTCTATATGATGTCCCATTTGGGAATGATTTATGCTAAACCACATTTATAGATCCCAAAAGTGTCATTTAGTTTTTTACTAGGTCCTATAGTATTCTTCCCTTCATCAATGTCTTTTGCAGTAATTGTATCCGTTTTTGCAAGATCTACCTCTGTATTTAATTGGTAATACTAATTTAGAATGCCATTTAGATGTGGTGGAAAAAGACAGTAAACCAATAATGATATGTGATGTGTAAGGGCATTTGGTTTGTATGCTGTCTGGTTGACAATGCTTCATCTACATTCCTTCTTTTTGTCTTTTTCACAAAACTCATTTTTTCCTTTTGCCTCACTTGATGAACATTTTATAGCCAGGTAAATCTCCCATAGTTAGAGGTGTCAGGCTGAACCTGTTGGAGATAATGGTTAGGCTGGGGTCTATCTGGTTCTCAATCTTGCACCTAAAAGATGAAATAACATTTATAGTTTCCAGATCTAACATGATAAAAGTTTCACGTCTCTCTGATTCTTATATTACAGTTCACTCATGCCCTTCACATGCAGGGACTATCTTTTCTCCTGGCCATGGTACTCAAAGTGCTCGGACCAGATCGATATTATGATAGTGATGATGACTGTGCTCCTGATAGAGTTCCGCTGCTGAGGAATTCTGTTTACCCACCGACCTACATGGTTGGAGACCCTGTTTATGGAGCCAAAACTGATGCTTGGACTATCAGGATTAGTGACAAGGTAGAAATTCGTTATCTTTCTATCAGCCAAACTGCTTAATATAAGCCTGTTTTTATGTAGAACTGCTATCATGATATTTAGTGTATCTCAGTCAATCATTATTTCTTCTAATTCACTCTTATTCTTTTTTCATGTCTTTTGATTTGAATATATCACCACTTCTGATATCGACATTATAAGTCTTCGTTGGAAATCCTAAATCAGTGTCCTGCAACGCCTCATTCTGTGTTTTGTAGCTGCATTAGCATGTCCTTACTTTTATCTGATATTTCATTTTCACAAGCTTAAACTATAGAAGCAGTTTCTACTTTTTAACTTTCTGTAAATTCAGTCCTTTCCTCTTCACTGGCTCTCTCTGAATTGGTAGTGACTGAAGATAAGAAAAAATTAATTTCTGTGCATGTCTGTACCATTGATTTATTGCCTCATTGCAAGCCCTCATTAAATTCTAGTATTTCTATATGTTACAAAATCTTTAATTGTAAAGCTTAAATCTCCTGACTTAAGTTTGATTATTAGGATGTCTTTTTCTTCATCCTGTTCCTCATTTTTCTTTTTACCATAATTAGGCAAACAGGTGATAAGGGTTTGACCTCTAACTCAGCTGGATAGGAACTGGAAGCCCAGAGAAGGATGAAATTCAACATAAAGGTTTTAAGTGGATAAGCTTCTGACCGCCTTTGAGTTGGTGCAATTGTGTTTTCTTGATGAAATATTGTATGTTGTTTGAAACACTGATTTCATATGATGTGAATAATAATAGTATTTTAATTTTAATTTTATTAAAACAACTTTGTTCAAGAATTTTAATTTTATTAAATTACCAAAAAAATACACGTAATTCTATTAATTTTGAAAAAGTAAAAAGATAAAATGAATAAGTGATTTTTATTTTTTTAATATTAATATTACTAATTCATTTTTGTCTTTTTATTTTGTTAAATCACATCTATTATAGATCAATTTGATCCATTTAATAACTATTTTTATGATAAAAAAATATTTTTTGAATCAAATTAATTAATATTTATTATGAATCGATAAAGTTATATTTATTAGTTTTAAAAAGGAAAATGTAGAATAGGCAAGTAAGTTTTTCCTTTATTTACAATAAATATGATAGGAAAATATTTTATGATATATATATATATATATATTCAAATGAGACGAAGAAGGTATATTTTCGAGTTCGAGATTTTCCATAATTGATTCGTCTGGAACGGTAACCTTTTAAATTTCATGGAGATGATTATAAGGAGACAGAATCATTTTTATTCTTCAAATGTTCCCGGTCTTCGCCCCAGCTCATTCTTTCTGTGACACCAACCTCCCGGAATCATGTTTTTTGTATTTTCCTTTTTTTTTTTTTTTTAATTGGTTCGACAGCCGCTGTCATCATTTATCACGCACAAAAATCTGTATTTCTCTGATACGTAATTCCAGCTGGCGGTGGTGGATGCCCGGTGGGACTGCCGCAGAAGGTTGCTCTCTCATCTAAGCAATTTCGAATATATTGTTTTTATATTATGAAAAATGGGAAACCAATGCATGCATTTAGACTTTTTTAATAAATATTGAAATATTGGGCAAGGTGGGGTCCAGAAAGGGCAGAGTGGTCCCCAATGGAAACTACAAGGGGCCCAATGAGCTGCGCTGATTGTTCACAAGTGAACTTCACGAGAAAGCGACAGTCAGTGTGTGTGGTCCACTACCTCTTTTCGTCTCAACATTATCTCATCTCAGCCCTTTTTGCCCGTTAAAAAGTTCATCTGTGCCGTTGGATGTCTGCCACGTATCCCCTGATGCGTTGGATCCCACTCATCCAACCAAGACTGCCAACTGCTTCTTATATACTAGGAATCGTTTCCTTTCAAGCGCAAAATCGGAAAAATAAAAAAAACCTCCTCAAGCCCAGCAGCGGCGGAGTTTCTTTGTTATCTCGGGATGGCAGGTTTTGAGCAGCAGGTGAAAGAGAGAGCCAAAGAGCTTAAGATTTTGTTGAAGAAAGGCGTGAAGGTCGTGGGAGAGTCATGCAAGAAGGGATGGCACAAGGTGAAGCAGATGAGAAAATAGACTCTCAATTACTCGTTTCGTTTATCGCCGACGTCGAGTTTTGTTCCTGTTTTCTTTTTAACTTTATTTACCATGTAAAGATCTGAGTCAGTTTTTGATTTTTCTTTTTCTTTTCTGGATTTTGGTTGATTTTTGTTCTGTTTTTTTTTTTTTTTTCTTTCTTCTGATTTTGTCTATAGTTGATCTTTGATATCTTTGTTGAATTTTGAGATCTTGTTGATTTATCTATGTTTTCTTATTGAATATTTTGATATCTTGATACGAAACTTCATGAACTTCTTGTTATAATATTACCTATGGAAGTTTTATTTCGATCACCAGATAGACTTGATTCACTTGAGTATTATATTATGAAAAGAACCAATAATTATCAAATTCTCTCCTACACACATCCCTCAAGAAGAAGACGAACCCTTTCTTTTTTTTTTACAGCTAAAAAGTTGGATAGAAACGGTGAATAAGAGAGTCGTTTTAATTGCTTGTAAAACCAATATTTATTAATTATATTTTATTAATTACTTGTAAAACGGAAAAAAATTTTAATTATATTTTATTAATTATAATTTGTTAATAAAATATAAATATAAATCATACGAACTGAACGTAAATACAAATATGAATCAAACATAAATTTAATTCTTGAACTCAAATTCAAATTTTACAATGAAAAATTTAATGAATATAAATTTAAATATGAATTAAACTCATAACGAATGAATTAAATTAGAATTTATATTTATTTATATTCAATTGATTCGAATTCAACTTTAATTCTATAAATAAAATTGGAGGTTTTTCACGATTGTCTTTTAATGTAAAATAGTTTAAATGGATAATGATTTTCTTCCTTTGGGTGAATTTTTTTTTTTTAATGATTGAATATGATTATAATTAATTGTTAGTGAAATCAATCATGAAAATAACAAATTTAATATCGGTTTTTTTGATTCACAACTCAGATCATGCATGGTCAAATGCACAATGTTCTCTTTTCCTCAGTTAATGATATATCAAAATCGTACATATTTGTAAAATCATAAATATTATGATAGGTTTTAGTATTTTCATATTGAACTCTTTATAAACCATCACTATTATTTACAATACTATATGGTTGTTGAACATTAATGTTGCTCGTTTTAAAAGATGTATTTTTGGTTTTAAAGTATTTATCACATAAATAGGATCGAGCTATTACTGTTGCCGGGAAAGCCCAAAGAGATAATTATCGACATCACCATCATCCTTAATGTGTAAGGCTTAAGGATTATATTAATGATATTTTATAGTTTCATACTTATATTTATATGGATCCGCTTATAATCAATAGTAAATGTTTGCTCATTAATAAATATAAAAAAACAATTATTTTTGGTTTAAACTATACTAAAATGATAAATTATCATTTTTAAAATTGAAAAATGATAAATTACCATGTTTCATTAGACTCCGTTAGTAAATGTTGCCACATTTTAAGGTTAAAACAAGAAAAATACGATATACTCTCGTAACAAAACTAAAATGACAAAACTACCCTTTTACATTTTTGTTTACAACTGAGATGGAATGTTGCTTTAATTATGCGTGCCTAAGCCTTCCCAAGAGGTGACTCCTTTCCTTGTATTCATAACTTGGATTGAGATGGCCCAGCCTGTCTTGATTTTGGGGACGTCTTACACCTTACACTTGGCGTTGTTGGCTAGTATAAGGAGGGTTTGGGTTTTCCTTTCTTAGACGTCCATTCGTTTCCAAAGAATCTTGGGGCTACCCTTCTTCCACCTGAAAAATAAAGATGAAGAGAGAATTATTTGCTTTTGCTTTTGATTTTGATGAGGAGAGAAGTGGCAGGGAGCTGTTGGTGAAAAGAAGAATGAGCGAGAAATATACAATGATGGTCTTGGGGTCATCGAGTGATCGGAAGGTTGTCAAAATACAAAATAAAATTTTTAAAAAGATATATATTATTTAATTTTTTTAAGAATTGATTGTTTATAACAAAATATGAGGTTCTTAAGAAACCAACACTTGCATAGGAGGCTCTTTCATTTCTGTTTTTGGTAAAAGAGAAGCCCTAGTTGTGATGTTTGTTTCATTGAACAAAATAAGGGTTTTCTATAAATAGGGTGGGGGTGTTTTTGTATTTAGATTTAGGTTTTAATTAAGCATAACCCCTAGCGTGTTAACCAATTTCATATAAGCCGACCCCAGGGACTTAACTTCATGGTAAAGGGCAGAGAGTACTTGAGGTAGTCAAGGTTCAAATTACAATGAACTTGTCCAATCAATTAGGGTTGATTGACTGGTATGAATAGGTATTTTCGAATCATTAAACAAAATTCATATAAGCCCTTTTAAAATAAGACATTTTAATTAATTATCCTTAAACATATTTGATAATTTTATTTATTTATCAATAAATCTTGTGATAAGAAGAATAAATTGTATTTTGCCACCCAAGTTTAAGCCCAAAAACACTTTTCCACCCCATGATGGCACAAACATATTTTCTTTTTTTAAATCAAACTTTGTTAAAAAAGTAATTTATAAGAGCAAAATAGTTATTTTACTATAAAAAAATTGAAAAAGTTTAAAAATAAATTTTTTTATATATCTTACTTTAATGATTAATACATGACAATTTAATCATTTAATAAGGTTAAAAAGATTGTAAATCAATCCCTATAATTCTTTAGAAACCCTAGCTATCATAGACTCACCATTGTCATGAGCTTACCATTCTCATCATATATCTTGTCTTAATCTTAGATCTCATTTTCCACTCCTTCACTCAATCAATTCATCGAGAAACTGATTTTTTTGAGGGGTCAATTGAGTGAAGAAGTCGTTGATGAAATATCATATTGTAATGGGAGAGAGGGGAGAAAGAGTGGTAGTGGAGCTAACACCACATACTACAAAGACAAGGAAAGATAGTGAGTATGAAACGAAACATAGATTATAATGTTGTGAACGGGGGTGGCTTGCTAGAGTGAAGAATGCGGTGGGTGTCAACTAAGGGACCAAAGAAGAAAATGGTAAGAGTGAACAAAAATAAAATTAAAAAACGTTTGATGTAAATTAGATATCTAAAGTTTTTTATTTTATTTTTAATTTCAGTGATATTGTAATTTTAAAAGTAAATTAGTTAGAGATAATATAGTAATTTACCTTTTTGATATTGTGATAAAATTCTTTTCCATTAAAGTAGTTCGATTTTGGGTGACTTTCGATTAAACCTTGGGTGGGACCATGTAATTTACCTTAACTCACCCAAAATTCGGACCTCTCTTCACTATTCCTAAATCTAATGCTATCGTTGTAACTTGATACATCGATCCTCAGCCGTTCATCATCACTCTCTCAGCATATCAACGCTGGCTACATCCATCATACTCCATTACCATTCGCCTCAATCGTCGTATCAGCGGCTGTAGATTGTGGGCAACATATTCTTATTATGCTCCTGTTAACACCAAATCATATGATTAGTATTTAAGACTTCCGGATGCCATTCTTTGTGGATTAATCTAACAAAATCCTTTTCAATCCTTCGGCAATATCCATTAAAGAGTGGTTTCATTTTCTTTTAATGGTCGTTTTTTCTTTTGATTCTCTGTAACTTTCCCTCGCTTTCTCACTATCCAAACAGCGGTCGAAGCTTCTTTTCTCTTCGTCAAATGGAGATGACAATGGAGGATTCGTGCTCGCATAACGCTCTTCTTCTGTCCATGGCTCGTGGCGCGCTTTCTGGTATTGGACGGACTCGGCAGTTTGTCAAGATACCTATACTGAGTACACGACGAATATGTCAAGTTAGGATTTTCTGAGACTCTTGTTTGATATTGATTTGCTGTTGCTTTTAGTTGGTTGTTTTATCCTTTTTGGAACTGATATTGTAAGAATTCTTGAAATTCGAAGTGAAATATGAAAATGAGCGCTATTTATGGTTCAGAAATTGATGTTTGGGGTGTCTGAGAAGTTCTTTTGAAATCTAAGTTCTGTAGGGTTTTTTATGTTTGTTGATAGTGTTCTGGTGCTGTGGTTTCGAGGAACTTTTGCTTATGCTTATGTTCTGGTTAGGCAGGGGCTGTTTGATGACATGAAACTATTGCTCTCTTCTGGTCATGAAGAAGAACTGGAAAGTAGTGAGACTACGGCTAGGAAAAGAAAAAAAATCTTTTTTCTGACGCAGAAGATGTAAGTGAATATTTTAGTATTCAATCCAATTCATCGGGGGAGGTTGCTTCAGTCTCCAGTAGTGCTACTTCAAGTTTGCTTTTGGATCGATATGATGACCAGCTGCTTGACGCAAGGTTTATATCTAGCAAGTATAGAAGGCAAGAGTTGAGACAATAACAACACATGGCAGCTGAAAGAATGTGTGATTTTTGTCAGCAAAAAATGGTTATTGATAAAGATGTAGCAGCTCTAATGAATAGAAAGACAGGAAAACTTGTTTGTAGCTGTAGAAATATGAATGGGGTAAGAATATCTAATCAACATGGTTCTGCATCTCTTTCTATGGCTATGATGCAATTGTTTGTAGGTAGGATTTAACTATTTGTGTCAATTGTTAGTTCTGCTAAAGGCTATATTGTTTAACATCATATTGTTTAGTTTTGGTTAACATGCTCTGTCATTTTGCTCTGTAGTTATTTCATGTATTTCACATTTCCTGCCTCATACACTGGATCCTCCTCTGTGAGTATGAAATAATGATAAATGATGAACTGTTCAGTCAGTCCAAAATGGAAACACAAGCCTAGGGGAAAGAATGGAGCCAAGCACATTGAGGTGGGGAAGAATAGAGAACTTATATCTGCGAACCAAATATGTTCTGTGCTCTGCCCAGTGTGCCAGGGTACTGGTGTGCACATTGAAGGAGAGAAGCTTGAGAAAGTAACCGTCACACTCTCGCAGGTTTGCATTTTATGAAAATGATTATTCTTTTCTTTTTATTCTTTAAAATTTCATGTTGTTTTGGTGGCTTGCATTTTTTTTCTGGAATGACAAACACTATGGGTCAAATTTTGTAATGATAAGCCAAGATTTGAACATCAATGAAGACAAATAGAGCCACGTACCTGTACATCAGGCCAACTTTACTCTTTAAGTACTTCCCCACTTTTTTTAATTATTTCAGATGTTCAAATATAAGATTAAAGTGAGTGATGCACATAGAGCTTGGATGAAAGATCCTGAAGTGTTACCAACCTGCTCTACAGGGTTTCATTTCCCTCCTCAATCTGAAGAGCCTTTTAAGGTTTCTAATTTCTACTTACAAATTTTTTCTTGTTCAAAGTTAATGAACCAAAGGGGTCTATTACTAATCTAAGTTTACCCAAACTGACTTTGTTTTCGGTTGTCTGGTTTCAGGAAAAGATGTTTCGTCTTCAGTCACTTCATTTCTACAGTGACATTGAACAGTAACCATGCACAAGTTTAAGGAGATGTGCCTTGCAAAAGACACTAGGTTTCGTGCATGGAAAATTTTCTTCAAACAAACATATATCATGTAACCTTTTGTACAGGTAACTGTGATGCTCTCATGAAATTCTTGAATAGCCCTAGTGACAAGGGTGGGTGGTGCATTCAGGAGTTAAACCTTTGTGGATAGCTCCATGTATGTTGTCTAACAGAGGTCCATAGATAAGTGCCCATTGCTAGCATATGTCTGCATTGTAAATGAATTGGTGGTTGCTGGTAGATTGACTCATTGTTGTATGCTAATTGGTCCATACATCATATATTCATAATCCATCAATTCCAGAAATTTTAGAACCTAAAGTATCCTATATACTTCTGCTTACTTAGCTGCCTTAGAAGGTTTGATGTTGGAATCTCTTCCTCTTCAAATTTTTGTAGGAAAATGACTTCTGCTCACCGAAAAACATATTGAGAACAAATTTTCAGTATTTTCAGCATAGTGAAAGTGAGAGATCATGCAAGATGTGCCTTTCTTTATAAAATTTAATTAAAATCACTTTCATGCACGATTATTCATAGTATTTTTTCACAGTTAATCCTAATTTCATATAACACACATATCAATAATAACTCATATCTAATAAAAAGACAAAACCAACTTTATTAGGCATGTGTGGATATTATAATAATTACTATTTAAAATTACTTAAATAGCCTTCAACAATTAAAATTGACTAGAAAAATCAAATGGAAAATCAGAATTTATCATTTTTCGACTTTAA
This sequence comes from Anacardium occidentale, assembly GCA_026122585.1. Taxonomy (NCBI): domain Eukaryota; kingdom Viridiplantae; phylum Streptophyta; class Magnoliopsida; order Sapindales; family Anacardiaceae; genus Anacardium; species Anacardium occidentale. The sequence goes on along the minus strand of JAJEJH010000099.1, from coordinate 7,385 downwards.
ATATGATGACTAGCTCAAGTGGGAAATAGTCCCTCTCCCTTAACCAAACTAATTCCTTGTACATTGTATTTGACAAGATTTTCACCATTTTTTGTTTGCTTTCAATATAATCTATTGTGTTACTCTTTGTCTTAGTCCATCACTCTCCATATGAAACCAAGATAATAGCAAAGTTAGACATTTCGATTAATCCTACAATGGTGATACATATTGTAGAACACTTATAAGTATGTTTCAAGAGTATTTTGGTCATTTCATGCTATTTTAGTTATATAATATTGAAAATTTGTGTAGATAAACAATTGTGCATGTGTTGTACTCCCATTCGTGTGCAATAATTATTCATGTTGCGTGAACAATCATAAAAGGGATGGAAAAATTGGAAATCTAGTATGATGAACGATTGTGCATTGATAGTGCATAATCACATATATGTAGCGGTTATTGGATATATCATATCTTTAGGAGTTAGGAAACATGATAAGGACAATTGGAATTCCTTGGACAGTTGTGCATAGATAATATATAATCATTTATGACCTTTTTATATGAAAAATTATGTAAGTTGATGTGTTTTGGCTAAGAGAAAGATTTATGAAAGTTTATATGCATTTATACAAAAAAACTAATAGAGAGTTATTGAAAACTTGAGAGACCAGTTTTAGACGTCAGAAAAGGAAGGAAGTCGCTAGAGGGATCCACTTGCCACACAAAGATTTTAGTTGTCGTTGGAAAGTAAGTAGGTTGAACATTCTTTTTTCATAATTACATAAGGATAACATGCTATGAATGAGCTTTGTGGTTCTAGAAAATTGTTTAAACTTATTAATATTGCAATAGTGGATTCATGGAGATATTTTGGATATAAAAGTTGAATGAAACAATAGTTTGTATCAAAGGAGCAAGATGATAAAGAAGAAATGTATGAAATATATCTAGTTAGCATGTTTGAATGAATGGTTAGAATTTTTTTTTTGGGTGAAATTGGGATGAATTCATGACTAAGGGTGTGAAGGACTTAATTTTTATTCATGAGGGCATAAAAACAAACGCCCAAAAACCAGAGATTGAAATTTTAGATAGTTATGAATGATTGTCCACGAGTTGCATAATTGTGAATTATGTGAGGATGCACGATTGTTACTAGGACAATGACGCTCGTGCTTGTGAATGAAGTTGTGCGTGGTCATAATGACGTGTAAAAGATGCATAGTTATCACTAGGATAATAACGTCTTCGTATAAGTGCAACGTAATGAACAATTGTGCATAGACATTTATACCTATTCATAATGTTGGAATTACAAAAAATACCCCTATGTTATGTGCAATTGAAGTGATTGAATAGGTATAGCCTTATAAGGACAAATTAAGGTGAGATATTGAATTAAGGTGCTTGACTATATGAATGACAACACGTACTTTGAATGTTTAGATTTGAGTTGAAAATAAAAAAAAGTTGCATTTGTATGGAAATAATTGTGTGAACTTTGATGAGCGACCAATTGTGGGCAATGTGACATAAGGAAATGAAAAAAATCAATGTTGAATGATTTTTACTTTAAAAAATTAGAATTATCAATGTTATGTGATCTTTGGTGTGAGAAAGATTATGTCTTTGCTATGTGATCTAAGGCAAGATATTAATAAAACCATTACTATGTGATTTGAGGTGAACCTTTGCCATTTAATTAGGGTAGATAAAGTATGTCATTTTGTGTGATCTTGACTATATGAAATATCTTTCATTGTTGTGTAATTTCTGACATGAGGTGTCATTTTGTGTGATATTGATGTTACGAATTATATGCTATTATTGTATGATCTTTAACATGGTAAGGTCAATGTTATATGATCTTTAGCCCAAATTTAGAGTCATTATTGTTTGATTTCTAACTCACAAACATAAGTAAAAGTACGATGGTTTTTGTGTAACATTTATAAGATGCATCATGCACACACTTGTATGGGGGCATTTGTAATAGGGGGTGTCAACCTAACAATTCACTCATAAATTGTGTGCATGGAAAGAAGAATTGCACCAATAATTCCTCATGTGGTCAGTGTGTATGGAAAGAACAACTATATCAGTAATTACCCTTGCGGCAATAAGATGTTTCATGTATATGCTTGTAGTACGAACCATCGTTGGATGACTTTTGTTTGGTAGTCCACTTAGGAATTACATGCAAAAAAATGAGAACTGCATTAGTGATTCATCGCATAGTCAAGGTGTCAACACCTTTGCAACACAGTTCAAATAAAATTTGTTGGGTACACCATGTTAAAATGACAAGGATGTACCTTGCTTTCTTGAGACATCTAAAATGTCAAAGAAATTTGAGAATGGGTGTATGTGTGATACCAAAGAGATTTGAAAATGGACACCTAAGTATGTCAAAGAACATTATGTGAAAAATGTATGCATAATGTCATCGAGAGAAAGAACGAATGAGAAATTCTATGATAATTGTTATGTGCTAGATTTACACAATATTTATGATTTGGAATACTAAGAATATGTATAAGGTATATGCATGATATGGTGCCCGATACACTTACTGAGTGTTTAGACTCGTGTTTTTTTTTTTATTGTCTTGCAACAAGTAAGAGATGAGTTAGCAAGATGAAGGGACATGCATTTCATGTTTCAGTTTATGTCCATGATATTTATGTTCTTGTTTATACTTAGCATGTTTTTATTATTATTTGGGTTTCAATATGCTACATATTAAAACTTCATTATGTTTGTATTATTGACACCTTTTTTAATGTTTTCCATTAAAATTTGTTCATTCTTTGATTTGTTGTGTATTTTTCTATGCATTGAATGAAACTGTTTAAATGACTTCAAGAATTTTAAGCTATATATTTTCAAATTTATATTATCATCAAATGATATACATGTAGAGAATGGTGTTATATATCGTAAGGTTATTAATAAAAAATATAATAATGAAAATTTTCTACCAAAAAACTCTCTTGTTCGAAAAAGTTAAATTATACCCAAATCGAAGTTTCGGCATACGGCAATTTGTTACATATGGTGGGAAATATCAATTAGCTCTTTGTACTCAAAATTTCAATTTGCCTCCATGCATCACACATACTACAACATAAATAGGCCCCTTTTTTGGCCTGCATGGCATAATTTCATGTTGAACCTGAGATGATAAATTATTGAAAAAAACCCCCACACATCATAAATTGTAAAATTTTATTAGAACCCTGATGTTAAAAACACTTTTTTATTCACAATCAAACTTTGTTAAAAAACAAAAAAAAAAAAAAAAACCTTTATAGGAGTAAAATAGTGATTTTACCATCCAAAATTTATAAGAAAAAGTTAACAAAAAAATTATTTTATAGATTTTACCTCAACGTTTAAAATATAACAATTTAATCACTTTACAAGCACACATCAACGTTTAAAATATAACAATTTAATTGTTTTATAATTTTAAAAATTTATAATTCAATCCTTACAATTCTTTGAAAACCCTATTTGTGATGAATTCACCATAATCATGAGTTTACTACTATCATAATCTTTTGTGCCATGATCTTAAACTTTGTTGATAACTCCTTCACTCAATCAAGTTATTAATGAATTAAATTTATCAATGACTTCATTGAGCGAAGAAATTATCAACAAAATATGAGATCTATTAGAAGAGAATCGAAGAATATTAGGGGAACTAACACTACATGCAACAAAAAAAATAAAAAGAGAGAGAAGGATGATGGACATGAGAGAGAAAATGGATTACCAGGTTATGGGTACGGGGTTAAAAGGATAGCGAAAGTCAATTAAAAATCTAGGGAAAGAGAGTGATAATGAAAGAAATATAAAATAAGAAGGTTTTGATGCAAATTAGATATTTAAATGTGTTTTTTTATTTAAGGTAATATTATTAATTTTAAAATATAAATAGTTAGAGATAATACAATAATATTATTTCTAACAATGAGATAAGAAATTTTTCGTCATGGGAGTTCAATTTTGAAAGGTGTTCGAGGGGTGAGAAAATGTTTTTGAATGCCAAAATGTAATTTACTCTAATTAGAATCGGCTGCTGGAATAATTTTGAAAAGATGAATAAAATAGCTTATATATCTGATACATCGATCCTCAGCCGTTCATCAACACCGTCACCACACATCAACGTTGACTATATCCGTCATACTTCACTGAGCACAGCTGATTACATATGGCATTTACCTCACTCGTAGTATCAACAGCTTTAGATTTAAGACAACAAAGTATTATTATAGTCCCGGTAACACCGTAGTATCACATTATTGGTATTTAGGACATGGGGATGCCATTCTTGGCCAAAATCCGTTAAGAGTCGTTTCATTTTCTTTCCCTTTCTCCTTTCGATTCTCCTCCACGTTCCCTCGCTTTCTCACCGTCCAAACAGCATCGAATTTTATTTTCTCTTCGTCAAATGGAGATGACAATGGAGAGTGGTATTCATGATTAAGAAAGTGATGTTTGGGGTGTCTGAGAAGTTCTTAATGGTTTCCTTTGGTTGTTGATAGTGTTCTTGTGCTATGGTTTCAATGTTATACGTGTTAAATTTGTGTCTAGGTTTTACTTGATTCCTGAAATTATCTTTGCCTTTGGATCTTGGAAGAATTGGGCGAACTTTTTTGTTAATCTGGTTTGGGGTGGCATTAAATAAGTGGAATTCTGTCAAAAGAAAAGTAAAAGAAGTGGCGGAAGGGAATTTCAATTTGAGGTTGAACATTTTGGCGGGAAGTTTTGTATGGCGGAAAGGAGGGAACTGGCGCCTCCTATAACTACTGCTAGTAGCTTAATGAAACAATCGGCTAGAACTACACTTAATATTGTCAGACACATGTGTGGAGCTTCGTAAAGATGGGAAGCGGATCATATTCTTTTGCATTTTGTGTCTTTCTCCGTGTTACAGTGATTCAGTGTTGTTTGATCATTTGAGGGGTAGTCTTCACACTGAGAGGTTATCTGCTGCTAAGGTTACTCTCTTGGGACCAAACCCTTGGCCTTTTAGTGATGGTGTTCTTTTCTTTGACAATTCCTATGAGAAAGAAAAACAATTAAAACACGATAGATTGTTGGAGTGTCAGAACAATGATAACAATCTAGCTACTGTTGAGATGGTTCGTGGGGAAAGTGGAATCGGAATCCATGCTAAGAAGGGTGATCGTGGGGACTGTAACATGGTGATTCCAGGAGTGCTTTATAAGAATATAATTACTGATTTGAAAGTGAGATTCATCGGTATTGGAAAAATTGCTGCGAGGATGCTTCAGAATGATCAGGATTCCACTGAGATCTCTAAAATATGGTGTGAGTGGCTGGGGAAAGAGGGACCTGCTGACGAGGACACAAACAAGATTCCAGATCATGACTTTGCTGTTATAACTTTTGCTTATGCTTATGATCTGGGTAGACAGGGGTTTGACGACGTGAAACTCTTTTCTAGTGATTCAGAAGAATCGGAGAGTAGTGAGACTACTGCTAGGAAAAGAAAGAAATCACTTTCTGAGCCAGAAGATATAAGGCATATATGTAGCAAGTCTATAAGTCGAGAGGTTAGACAAAAACAGCTCTTTGCAGCTGAAAGAACGTGTGGTGTTTGTGAGCTAAGGATACTTCTTCATAAAGATGTAGCAGCTCTAATTAATAGAAAGACTGGAAAGCTTGTTTGCAGCAGTAGAAATATGAATGGGGTAAGATTATCTAATCAGCATGGTAGTGCTTCTCTTTTTATAGCTACGATGTCATATTGTTTATAGGTAGGATTTAGCTAGTAATTTCTATCTTTGTTCTGCTAGAGGTTAGACAGTTTAACGTCAAACTGGATTGTTTTGGTTAACGTGCTATGGCATTTTACTCTGTAGAGATTTCATGTATTTCACATTTCCTGCCTCATACACTGGATCCTTTTCTATAAGGTGGGGAAGGACGGATAATTGATTTCTACAAACCAAATTCGCTCTGTGCTCTGCCCACAGTGCCAGGGTATGAGCTTGAGAAAGGAACTGTCACTTCCTCGCATGTTTGCATTTTATGGAAATGATTTTTGTTTTGTTTTGTTTGGTTTTGTTTTTTTATGATTCTTTAAAATTCATGTTATCTTGGTGGTTTGCTATTCTTTTTCTGGAATGACAATCACATTGAGTCAAATTTTGTAATGATAAGCCAAGATTTTAACATAAATGAAGACAAATAGAGCCATATACTTGAACATCAGGCAAACTTTACTCTTCTATTACCTCCCCCTTTTTTTCATTATTTCAGATTTTCACATATCAGATTAAAGTGAGTGATGCACGTCGAGCTTGGATAAAAAATCCTGAAGTGTTACCGAACTGCTCAATAGGCTTCATTTCCCTCCTCCATCTGAAGAAACGTTTCAGGTTTCTAAATTTCTAGTTACAGCTCTATTTTTTGTTTAAAGTTAATGAACCAAAGGGGTCTATTACTAATTTGAGTTTATCCAAGTTGATTTCGCTTTTGATTGTTTGGTTTCAGGAAAGCGTTTCGCCTCTAAAAATTGCTTCATTTCTACAGTGCACAAGCTTTCGGAGACGTGCCTTGCAAAAGACCTTAGGTTCAGTAATAGCATGGAGAATTCGCTGTAAACGAACATTTATCTCGCAACCTGTTGTACAGATAACTGTCATGCTCTCATGAAATTCTTGAATGGCCCTTGCCATAAGGGTGGGTGCTTTCAGGAGTTCAACCTTTGTGGATAGCTAGCTGTATATATGGTGTCTAACAGAGGTCCACAGATGAGTGTACATTGCTAGCATATCTCTGCACTGTAAATGAAAGACCGTATCCTTTATTGCTTAAAAAGAAGGAAATCACGAGAAGGAAAATTTAGCCATACTAACCTCAGAATAAAGCCAATGGTTTCTCTCCTTACCACATCCAAAGATACAGAAATACTGCAGTTTTCTCTATGAATTTGAATCCAAATATTTTTCTTCTGAGCCGATTTTAAGTTAACTGTTGTCTAGACTTAATTCGATTCACATTCTTTTTTACTATTTTTTACGTATTTCTTTTATTTTTATTCATCATATTTTTTAGGCCAAAGGACAATTTCCCACCCATAGTTAGGCGGGGACAAAGTCCCACCCGCTGAAATTGAAAAGCCCGGTCTCCGACTCGTCAACTATTTTTAATATTAAAAATAATAAATGTACAATAATAATCAAGGGTATTTTTATCTTTTTAATATTAAAATTTTATAAATTAATAAAATAAATTTTATTTAAATATAAAATATTTAAAAAATTAAAAAAAATGTTTAAAAAATTTTGAAATTAAAAAATAGAAGCAGCCACCGCCGCCGACACCGGTGGTGGTGGCCGCCTAAAAGAGAACCA